>CM076578.1:1595764907-1596302997 GCA_034641835.2 Pinus albicaulis | reverse complement strand
TGCTGCTCCCATATTAAGTCTGTTGTTACATTATATTAATGCTTGCTGCTCACATTCTAAGATTACTCAAATATTAAGTTGAACATGAAATGAAGGTGTAAATAAGTTTTAATGAAAAGGTTTTAAAAGTCCATGAATGTGTTAAACTGATTCACCCCCCCCCCCCCCTCTCAGTTTAACTAAGGGTTCAACAATTGGTGTCGGAGCAGGTTCCTTTGGTGTAAGCTTAATAGCTTGAAGGAGATCTGGTTGAGTCATGGACTATCAAAATGTACCTATGTTAAATACAACAAACTTTCCTGAATGGAGAGATAAGGTTAAAACATGACTATTGGCTTATGAACCTGAGGTATGGAAGCTTGTATGTGATGGTTACTGCATAGACTCTCCCACGACGCAAGAACAACATAGGAATGCCAAGGAAAAATGTGTGATATTTAACAGTGTTCATAACAAGGATCTAGAGTTAATAATGGATTTAACCTTTGCAAAAGAAGTCTAGGATAGATTGCATTTCATGCATGGAGTAGACTCTAAGGACTGCATTGTCAAGAAGGAGAAGAGACTTATGAAGATGAAAAATTCATGTCAACAGGAAAATGTTCAATCAAATGAGCTACCTGCTAGTGTGAATGGTAGTAATAACCATGAAGAAATTACAGCTGAAGAAAAGGCCAAACTTGACACAACCTTAACTGAAATAGAAAGACTGAAGAATGAAAACAAAGACCTGAAGACATTGGTGCAAATTTGTGATGAGAAAGAGTATGAAGATAAGAAATAAATTGTTGGCCTGAAGACTCAGCTTGAAGAATCAAATAAAGTAGAAGACACTCTGCTACAACAAATGAGAGAGAAAAGTCTGGAAGGTGAAAGATTGGAAGAAGAAATAGTGAGCCTAAGAAAGAGATTAGAAAAATATCAAAGAGAATTATTAATGAATACACCTCAAATGAAAAGCTCTGGACAGCTGAACCAAATTCTAAATGTCCAAAGATCTCCTCTCATAAAGACTGGGGTAGGCTATGAAGGAGAAACCAGTAAGTCCAAGGTAGAAGATCACAGGAAGATCATATTTTTAAAAGCTATAAAGGATAGTGAAATAGCTCAGAAGATTCCTACAGAAGTAGAAGCCAACAAGAACATGAGTTGCAGAGAAAGAAACAAGCAGCAACATGAAATGACAGAAAATGAGAGGATGAAACAATCAGTTGCTAAAGGCTCAGATGCTCCTGAAGATGAATTGAATAAATTTGGAAGATGTCAAAGAAGGTTCTTTCCTCCTATGGGAAGTATTACTTGTTTTTCCTGCCACAAACCTGGACATTTTGTAGCATATTGTAAGACAGAGCAAATCCAATCCAACCAGCAAAGGATGTAGCAAATGATAAGAACCCCTCAAGCAAGCAATTGTTAGCCTCTTTCATAAAGGCAATTATAAATCCAAAAATACATAAATTGAATAATGTAAAGTTAGGATAAATATATTTATTAAATTAGAATATTTAATAAATATTAGAGATACTTAGAAATAGTATTTTGTTAGTAAAAATAGGACTCTAGAATTGAGTCGTTTCCTAGGCTCTAAAATTGGAATAAAGTTAGTGGGATGGTTAGAAGGTCATTTATTGTAAATGGAAACTTGTTGATTTTCCAAGTGATCCATAACTAGATTAATTTAGAACATAGAGCTTATAAATAGGATTGTTTCCTAATTTCATTGTGTAATGTGAGAGTGAGAGTTTACGTTTGTAAACTCGTGTAATTTGCTATGTAATCTTTTTCATGATCAATAAAGTTATGTGTCTGAGGACACTTCTGCATCTACATGTGGTATCAAAGCCACGGTAATGCTGTGAGGAGGAGATTCCAGCTCTACCAGGTCGTGGAAAACTCAACTCCATTGAATCGATCAACAAAAGATTGGTATGAAGTTTGTCAGGTTTTTTGAACAGAAATTTGATTATTTGATTTTAGATTTGTAAATTCTAAAATCATTTTTTTTTAAAAGCCATTGCAAAATCCGTGTGAATTTTTCTATTTCAAACTGTTTGAGTGAAAAAAAAAGGGAAAGCGTTGTATAATTCTACCATTTACATGGAAGCGTTGTTGATATAGCGCATCGAGAAATTTGAAGTCGATTTCTGGCATAAGCTTGATTCTGCATCGATTCTGGCATCGATTTTGCATTTACATCGATTTTGTGAAAGGGCCATTGTGAAAGAGCATTTATGTATCAAATGAATCAAAGTATCGTATTTCAGCTCGTATATTTTGAAGCCCGTCATATTCATTAGCACGTTGTCGTATTGCATCTATGTCAACTCCAAAGTACTCTGAGTTTTACTACAAACAAAATATAGTCGTAACACCAATGTTCTTCAGTCTGACAACATCTGCAGGGCTCTGAAGGTAGGAGCCCACAATAAGGTCTGGCAGAACAAAGTTATAGTTCATACCCAATTCATGTTTGTATTTCAATACAACTCCCATAGCTTCGGTCATATTAGAACTATAGACCTCAGATTTCTCCTTTTCAGCTTTAGAAACGTCTTCATAATATATGATCTCTTCAGGCCCATAGCGTAGAAGTTACTGAAAGAACTCTTATAATTATAAAGAAATTCCAATCCCGGACATTCTAACTTTCCTACGGGCAGCGCGAACGATCTGTATTGTGATTGAATGGAAATCATTAGATCTGTCGGTCGTGCAGCTCTGCCTTTCCAAGGGTTTCTGCAGATTCTTTCTTAAAATTTGATTGGAACCACAATAAAAGAGAGGAACATAAGCATATTAAGTTTTCATTTACATGTGAAATATATGTCGACCAAAGGATGCTCTAGTCGAAAACATTTGAGAAATTTCAACGCATTGAAAACAGTCAGAAGCATTGCAAACAGTCAAAAGTGTTGAAAACAGCATCTGAAACAACGTTTTAAATATTTTGACAGCTTGTGACAACGTTTAAACAAAAATTTTAGTTTGACATTTGAATAGCAGCATTGAAAGCTATCTTTGAAACCAGCGTTGAAGCAGCATTAAGAACCAGCGTTCAGTTAACAGCCATCGTTTAATTGGAAGCTGCATATTGGATCCATCTGTGAAAGAACCACCGTTCAAAGCAGTGAAGACCAGTGTTTTAACCAGTGTTTTAACCAGTGTTCAAAGCAGTGAAGACCAGCATTTTAACCAGCAGTGAAGACCAGCGTTTTAACCAGCGTTTTAACTAGGCAAATTACTTCTTCAGTGTTGAAAGCAGTGTTTGATAAGTCTGAAAGCCACTGATTTGTTTGTGTAATACCATTGTGCGGCATTTGATTTCATGGTACTGTTTTGGAATTGTTGAGATCGAGCATGTGGTATCGTGCAACTAGTTGAGCTGCGGCAGAGATCGAATACATGTTGTGGAAATGTGTTGGAGTCATATGATCTAACTCTTTTGTTGGTCAATGATTGTGAAAATCCCTTTTTTTGTGTTCGAATCCTAAGAGCTTCCATTTTGCAAGTCTCTTCATTTGCAGGTTCTGTATTTGATTCAGTGATCCTCTTTTGTGGATCAAACAATTTGTTCAGATGGAAAATAAGGTTAGAGATGAACCCGCTCTTTGCCTTACAAAAATTTCAGAGTGGAGGACTATGAATTTTTTGAAGGTGAGCTTCATTTTTTAAAATGACTTCATACCCACTATTTCAATTTTTTTAAGTGCCATAAGCAAGATCTAATATTATTTGGGCTTATGTTTTTATATCCCAAATTAAATATTTGCGAAATAAGTTGAAAGAAGAGAGAATTGAAGTATTTTGAAGATTACATTAAAAGTGCTTTGAAGAGTATTTGAATGAAAATTCACCTTTTGAAAGTGACTTCACAATGTTCATTCCATTTTTTTAATGGAAATTATGTAAAAAAACATGATTATAGTGGCTCTTTAAATATTGATTGGGGAGAGATAAGAAATGGAAAAAATATTTTTGTGAGGAGAGTCATAAGTGTGAAGATTGTCATTGATTTTGTAATAAGAGTGATGCTTTTGTAATTTTTGGAGTAATAAGAGTGATTCTTTTGTAATTTTTGGAGTAAGAAGGGTGATGTTTCGAAATATTTGAAGAGATAAGTGTGCTTCAGAGAAATAAGGTGTGAGTGATCAGTGCAAGCGTCATATTCTCATTGTTTGAGAAAGCTTCCGTGGAAATATTGTAAAAGATGAAAGACTGATGATCTCCATACTCAATAAAGATATCATTTTTTGGTGTTGATGTGTCCTAGATCCACCCGAAATTGAATAAGGGGATCTTAGGTACACCATGTGTGTTTGATGGCGCATATTTTTTCTGGCTTCCTGTTGTTGCTTTTTGATCTATTTCTAGTTGTGACACATTAATAATTTCATACATAAAGTTTAATATCAGCAAGCACAACACTTATAATGAAATAGATGCAAGATAAACACATGCATCTGCACAACTACAACATATAATCGAAGATTGTCTACATTTTCATTTTACATCAACAAGCCAATTCACTTCATCAAGTTCATGTACCTGCACACTCAAAAGTCTACATCAGCATTGTTATACATTCCTTTCAGAATTTGTAATCAAATTCATTATGTTATGTTAATCATTAAAAATTCATTGTTAACGAATTTTTAAGAAGACAAGTGAATTCATTATTTTAAAGTGAATCATTGTAAGCTTTCTTGGGTGCATTGTCGACAGTGTTCGACGCCCTTCCTTTATGCAAAATCAATTGAGTGCATGATTTTTTTAAATCAAACAAGCAACAAGTTCACATCTCTTGCAAGCGAGCATGTTTATTCATTCAAGCAATTTGCATCAAGATAGTACAAGTTCAAAACATCTAGAGTGAATTTTATTGTAGCGACCATCAAAAGAAACCAAACAAGTTCAACTCTAACATCAATCAACCAAGTTGACATTGACATCAAGCAAGCGTGGTTATTCATTCAAGTGAGCGTGAAGTCTTCAAGTAAGTCAAGTGCGTGCTTAAAAATGCGATCGTCATCAAGCGAGCGTGAATTCCAGAGTTTAAGCAAGACCATTCTACAACTCTAGCAAGTGCAATCGGCAAAAAATCAAGCGAGTGTGCCATTCAAGCCACATTCAAGCGAGCCTGTCATTCAAGTGAAATAGTTCAAAGTATGACATCTCCAACAAGAGAGCCTGATTTCAAGTGTGCAAGTTCATATGGTGCAACATATTCAGTTGTTAAAAATTCTTCACAGTTTGATCATCTCCAATGATGAAGACATGGTGCACGTCAACAAAGACACTCTTACTAATCTTTCACAGCATCTCCAACAAACACATGCAACCATTGAGTTTATTCAGCTCGAGTCACAACTTCAAAGAATTGAATTGCAAGAAAAGAGTGATACTTTCAAGTATTTGAACCATCCAGATGATAAGTCATTCATTCCAATAGCTTCAAGTGTCGAAGCTGTTCCAGATCCAATTTCTTCCAAGCCCATCATCAAGCCCTGGGAAGAAATTCAGAATAAAAAGAATCGACGAGGCTTAGGATATGTCCAAGATGACGCCAACTTAAATATTCCCAATTATTCCAAGCCCATTCAGTTTGTCAGTGCGGGATTTCTTGAACAAATCCCCTCAGTGCATTCAGAGACAATTGTAGACAACCAGCAATGCCTGCAACCCAAAGTTACAGAAAAATAGAATTAAACATTATCTGAGGTTGAATTTCAATTGAAATGTTCTCATTGTCAGAGAACCAGTCATATGGAAGATCAGTGTTTTGATCTCCATCCCTGTTGCCATTGTGGAAAGTCCAATCATTCCTCAGAAAAATGTCGCAATCAACACAAATAAACAAGATTGAAGATACATTATGAATGGATCGACCCTTGGGAATTGTCATCCACGGTTAAAATATTGCTTCAGTTCTACAACCGCATACAATCACACATAGTGCAGCCAACAGTGAAAAGATGATGGTACTCTGATGCAGTTGAATGGGGGAGTACAACAGTGAAAAACTCCTACACCTGAAGGGGGGGAGTTCATGAATACTTTCCAAGAGAAGTGTCTCTCCTTTCAGTTGACAAAGGGGGGAAAATGTCAATGAGATTGACAGTGGTTTTCAGACTGAAATTCTCGACAAAACCAGCAAAAGAAGTCAGTGGGCATCTTCAACAGCCAGTGGTAATCAACAAATTTGCCAGTGGGCATCAACAAATTTTCCAGTGGGAAGTTGACAGCAAAGAAGAAGTAAACAGTTTTCAGCACAGCAAAAGCAACAGTGAGTTGTTTTTGACATCATCAGCCAGTGGGCCTTGAAAAAAAAATTTGATGCTAATTTCATGAGAAGGATAGATGGATCCTTTTGAAACTTGGCATGTATTGGAGTTTTCAAGCAACATTCAGAGACGAATTAGACATACAACTGACTCATGGTCTCTTGAGATTGAAGATTTTTTTTCAACATCAACTTGAGAACTTGGAAGATGGTTCCTCGTTCTTCTTTTGGATTTATCCTTGAAGGGGGGAATGCTAGCCTCTTTCATAAAGGAAATTATAAATCAAAAAATACATAAATTGAATAATGTAAAGTTAGGATAAATATATTTATTAAATTAGAATATTTAATACATATTAGAGATACTTAGAAATAGTATTTTGTTAGTAAAAATAGGACTCTAGAATTGAGTCGTTTCCTAGGCTCTAAAATAGGAATAAATTTATTGGGATGGTTAGAAGGTCATTTATTGTAAATGTACACTTGCTGATTTTCCAAGTGATCCATAACTAGATTAAGTTAGAACATAGAGCTTATAAATAGGATTGTTTCGTAATTTCATTGTGTAATGTGAGAGTGAGAGTTTACGTTTGTAAACTCATGTAATTTGCTATGTAATATTTTTCATGATCAATAAAGTTATGTGTTTGAGGACACTTCTACATCTACAACAATTGGAAAATACAATCTTTCACCAGGTACACAAATCATTTCCATGGCTACTGTTATGCATGCAATAATTTTGGACATAAATTTGTTGATTGTAAATTGTATTCAAAAAGGGAATAAAGTATTATACATCAGCTCAAACATACCTTGGAAAAGTAAGATGTTATGTATGCCTCAAGCTTGGTCACAAAACAAAAGACTATAATCTGCCATATACATTAAAGAACTCCAGACAGAGGATGGAATCAAAACAGATCAATCAAAACTATGAATCAAAAAGAAGAGCAGACATTATGAAGAACCCCAATAAGGTATGGAAGGAAAAGAGAAGGGGGGAGCCTATTATCTCAATAATATAATGAAAAATTCATAGTCTCAGGGGGAGCTGCTCTAGGAAACAAAGCTAATATCCAACCAGTGATAAATATGAAACAACATCTTAGGGGGAGAACAGTTCATAACTAGTCCCCACAAAACAATCTAAGAAGAGCTCCATGAAATGAGAACAACTATGAGAACAGGAAGGGAAAGGAAAACCCCTATAAAAGAGAACTATTGAGGAAGAAGATGATCTGAAGTATTAAATAGCCGATAGACTGATGGAAGAAGAGAAGACAACAAGTAGCCATGATGGTAGAAAGAACATCAGCCATGAAAATGTAAGCCAAGAAGACACTAGCACATAAGTGATGATCACAATGTGCATCATACAGCCAGAATGAGCAAGTGAACCGCATTAAGAAGGAGGAATAAGAGAAGAGCCTATCATCATTATATCTTTACATCTTTCATCTATGAAAAGTCTCCTTGGAGGAATGTGTTGAGCAATGGAAAAGGTATGAATTCACTATGTGTTTTCCCATTCTTTTACTTTAAACATAATTCTTTTTACTTTAGAAAGGTGACTTATTACAAGAATTATGGTAGAATTGTGAATATTTATGTTTATTGTAAAATGTAACTAAAAACTGCCTTTTATTGTTAAAAATAGGAATCAGGCGAGGTGAACAGCTATACCAAAGGTGAGGCTAAAGTAAATGCAACTGCTATTCCTCCAGCGTTAGACTAAATCCTGCCAAAGACAAGGAAATCCAAACACATCACTAAGAAAAGGCAGGGGACAACTCGACTTTGGTCAAAGGAAATCAAGTGACAGCTAAAGAAAGAAGAGAAATGAATCCCTTAGGATCCTTCGATCCTGTGGGATCGCTGCTCAAACCTCATCTCATTCCTTGTCTTATCTGTTGAGTTTGTTATATAAGGCAACGCCTTTAGCGATTGTAGGGAGTCATATCATTTGATTAAAAACATTCCTTTTGTAATATTACATTTTATTGACTCTCATGTTCAGAGAGCAATCATTGTAACACTTTTATGTTCGATTAATACAAAGGTGCATTTCATTTCATCTTTCAAGCTCTGAAGTAACCCAGCAGTGTTTCATTGGTGTTAAGGGCCCGACCCTGGTGGAATTGCTCTGTTGTTTGTATTTCTATCCTTTGATTACTGTTGTGTGATAATTGCGTTTAGATTCATTACAATTACAGAGTTATTTGATTACTGTTGAATTGAGTACTGGATTGCTGTGTGCGCTAATGGATTGCATTGCTATTCTATTTTAGCAGGGATCATGATTATTGTCTTATTCATCTTGCTATCTCTTATAAAGCTTTGTTGTTCCATACTTAACTTCGTTTGTTGTTCCATTAGATTATGGTTCATTTCAATTGATTACCTAATAGTGTTTGCTGTCAACAGGGTTTAAGTTTAAGAAGATTTGTTATCTGATTTTGTTAAGTTCATATTTGCTGTTCAATTATTGCTTGTTGTTCAATTACTGTTTTTGTTCATTTCTAGTTCGTTAGGTTCAGATTACAGAGAGATTGTTTACAGTTGTTGTGTACACATAGAGATTACGAATTGATGTTCCTTTCCAATTCTTGCTTTTATAAGAAGTTCTTCTTAGTTATTTTCATCAGCAAGTAGTTCAATTTCGATTTCACTTTGATTGCTTAAAGAGCAGGACTATCAACTGTAGAGAACATTGGTTACTGCCTCCAAGTTCCCAGATTGATTGCATGGTCTCAATGTGATTTCAATTGCATCGATTTCTAAGGGAATGAGTTATTGCTAATGTATCCCTGATTGATGCTTTATAGAGTGAGTAGTTAAGATTTCAGAGTATTTGCATGTTATTGTAGTTAGATTTCTTTACAAGCATCCATTTACTCTTGTATCTATAATACTATACTACATCTCTCATAGCATTACTCTTAGCTAAATTGTAGTCTCAAACGGAGTACACTCTTAAAATAAAAAGACGTTCTCGGATTGATAATTAATGTAGGATAAATAGGTGTTAAAAAGATACCTTTTATACCTCAACATTTTGGCGTCGTTGCCGGGGAGGGTGTATGCCATTTCGAAGGAGTGATGCACATTTGATTTTCTTCTGCTTGCAAAGAATTGGGTATTAAAGACGGGAGGTAAGAACCTGCGCACCGGGAAAGGAACATACTTGCTCACAGCCCGCTTCACAACAGATTTAGGTAAATTTCTTTCTTTAGGTAGGAATGAAGGCTTGTTTTCTTGAATGAATAAACTAGCTAAACAAAACAAAATTCCTCCTAAACCCGAAAAACCTAAGGGACCGGTGACCCTTGGGCGAACAACTTTCATTGATGAAATCCTTAAAAATACTGAATCTCAGCCATTAGTAGGACCTAGGAAAGTTATCTCTAGACAACCTACTAGTTCCCTTCAGGCCACAGAGTCACCATCTAAAGCCTTTGCTGAGATACATAGTCAAACAGTGGAAATTGAGCAAGATTCCTAAGAAATTGAGAATCCCTGCCTAATTTCTCCACAAGAAGGAAACTCTAGTAATCTACGTGAAGGAGAAGGGGAAACAGGAGAAGCAGAAGAACCAAAATCTCCTCTTGAAATAGTCCAAATAGTGAGCAGTCCAGATAAGGGAAGTGCTGTCAAACTCATTCAAAACAAAGGACCTGAATCTCCTCAAACAGTAGGCCAACAAGGAATACTTATTGTTCCAGATCAAGGGAGTGCTGTCAAGGCCATTCCTACTCCTTCCAGTCAGCCTGGGAATTCCCTTGAAATCCCAGAAGGATATTGGCACATATTTGATCAAATGGCCCAGAACCAGCAAACCTCCACACTGCAATATCCTATAGTGGATGCTGCAATTAATGCACCTATGAAATCCATTCCCCTTCAACATATTCCTACATTTCATGGCTTGACATCGGAATATCCAGATTCATTTATGTTCGAATTCGATGTGTTATGCAGGGGATGTGACTATACCACCGATCCCCAAAAATTAAAACTATTTCCTTCCACATTAAAAGGAGCAGCCTTGCGATGGTTTATGGGGCTAGGTGGGGGTGTCATAACTGATTGGGATCAGATGAAAGCTGCGTTTTTAAATAAATATCAAGATTATTACAGGTCTCGGGAACTAAAAGACGAAATATTTCAAATGACAGCAAAACCGAATGAAACCCTGGAAGAATATGTGGAACGGTTTCAATACAATCTTCAGAGATCTCCTTACGCATCTTTACCCTTACCTGATAATGTGCTAAAAACTACATTAATTAGGGGAATGAAGGATCAATGGGTTGAAACTTTGAATATTATGGGAAAAGGTGATATATATCAGGAAAGCTATGCTAACATCATTTATTTGTGTATCAGGAGTTCGAGGGGAAATACAAGGCTAAAATCAGCAGAACGTGACATGATCACAAGGGACAATAAGACCTCCAATGAAGGTGTAACTCGTGCAGAGATTGGAAACCTGCTGGAAGATTTTAAAACAGATATTCTAGGGACTCTAACAACACAGTTCGACATTATGCAAGCCAAACAAAATCAAGTACAAGAAGAACAAAATTTGGCAGTATTCTGTCCTAGATGCAGGAAGAAACACAGCTACAAAGAGTGCCCGTTGGATGTAATCAAAGTTTGTGCCATTTGCACGAAAGACCACCCCACAGAAGGATGTCCCTCGCTTCCTGGCCTAAAAGCGGTCTATAAGGAGGCAGAAGAAGAATCAGAAGTGGTATGCTTACTTAATCAACGCCGACAATGGCAGCCACGACAATCAGGTATGCCAACTGATCCATTTTCTTCTTTTCATCCTCCTCAATACAATGCTCAGCAATATAATGGAATGTGGAAAAATCAACCACCTTTCCCCAATGGGTCACAACAGCCATTCCCTACATCATCATGGCAAAATCAAACAAACCAAACTAATTGGCCAAATTTTCCTTTCTACCCACCATTTTGGAAAAATAATGCTTATCCAACACAAGGGTCCTCCTCTACTTCGCAGATTCAGGCCTGGCTGTCAAACTGGCAAAGACCTAAAAGTCAGCCAGCTGGAACAATTCCCCTCTCTCAACCTACACTTCCAACTCCCTATACATTACCAAAAAACCCCCAAACCAACTTAAGACCACAACTCCCAGCCCAGCCCAACCCAAACCCAAACAATATGCCAGTTCAGTCTGTCCAAATAATGGAACCACCAGAATTAGAAACTGAACTGAGGGAGTGTAATGACCTTCAATTGATTTTTGGGCGTATAGTAGAAACAGAGAGAGACAAAAATGTTCATATTGAAGATTCGTTACCTGTAGAACAAACATTGCAAAAAGAGAAGGTGGTTCAACAACAAGCAACAACCTCTTCTCCACCATTCCCAAAACGATGAATCATACCTCGCCCATTAGAACATCCTGATTTTGATCTTCTGGGAGAATTAAAAAATTTGTGTATAAAAATCCCTCTCCTCCAAGCTATCCAAGACATCCCTATTTATGCAAAAACCATTAATGAGTTGTGTATAAAGAAGCCAAAGAGGAGAAAAACCACCAACCAAACTGTCCAAATAGTCGGTACTCTATCTAACTTATTATCAGGAATGGAAACACCTGTAAAATATGAAGACCCAGGAAATCCTATAGTGACGGTGAAAATCAATGGGCAATTGTTCCCAAATGCCTTGGTTGATTTAGGAGCTGCAATCAATACCTTAACAACCACCACCTGTCAAAAAATTGGCATTACATCACTCAAACCAACAAAAACCTTATTAGAGTTCGCTTACCGATCGGTAGTCAAACCAGAAGGTACATTACAAGATGTAATGGTATCTTTAGATTCTTGGGAATACCCTGCTGACTTCCTGGTTATCAACCCAAAGAACCGGCTAGATGGACACCTGTTAATCCTAGGTAGACCTTGGTTGGCAACTATCAATGCTTATATTGGTTGCCGACAAGGCAACATGACAATAATAAGGGGAAACTATGTCAAGAATTTAGCTTTATATCCCCTATCCCAACCAAGCCTATCAATAATCAAAACAAGAAAGAAACCTGTATCATATCTTATGGAAAATATGAGATCACCTCTAACTGTAGAACATGCCCTCGATTTTAAAGACCAAACAGAGGATGATATCATTAATAGTTTTATTAACAAACCACAAATCAGATCCCATCTACAATGTCACATGATCAAGGCAGCATTTGATAATAAAGAAGAAGAAGATCCTCTAAAAGACATCCCTGATCAAGTAATACCCACTACTTCTGTGTACAATAGTAAGATTGTAGAAATTGAGCCGGGAAAAACTCTAAACATTAACAAAAATCTGACTGTTGAACAAGAAGAGAAGTTGGTCCAATTACTACGGAAATACAAAGCAGCCTTTGCATGGGATTACCCAGACATGAAGGGAATTGACCCCCAATTATGCACACACCACATCTATACCGAAAAATATGCAAGACCCATTTGCAAACCCCAAAGGAGACTAAACCCTTGATAGCAAGTGGGTCTCTCCTTTAGTAGTGGTACCAAAAAATAATGGGAAGTGGAGAATATGTGTAGATTACCGAGAACTCAACAAGGCAACCCAAAAAGACCACTTTCCCCTTCCTTTCATTGACCAGGTATTAGACACATTGGCGGGAAAGAAATTATTTTCTTTCCTCGATGGCTTTAGTGGGTACAATCAAATCCAGATTGCCCCTGAAGACCAAGACAAAACTACTTTTACCTGTCCTTGGGGGACATTTTCCTACCGAGTCTTACCCTTTGGCCTATGCAATGCCCCTGCTACATTTCAAAGGGCCATTCTCAGCATCTTTTCAGATTTAATAAATGAAGGGCTCGAAATATATATGGATGACTTCACACCTTACGAAGATGATTTTGAGCTAGCATTAGAAAATTTAGAAAAGGTGTTGCAAAGATGTATTGACACTAGGCTTTGCTTAAGCCATGAAAAGTGTCATATGATGATGACCGAAGGAGTTGTCTTAGGGCACTATATTTCAGCAGCTGGAATTCAGGTGGATCCAGCTAAAATTTAGATAATTTTGTTAATACCCACACCCACCATACAAACAGAGGTACGTAGCTTTCTTGGATTTTATGGTTATTATAGGAGATTTATAGAACATTATTCTCGAATAGCTATGCCTTTATATGCACTAACAGGAAATGTTGATTTTATTTGGATAGATAAATGTGACAATGCCTTCAACGATCTGAAAAAGCTTGTATCAATAGCCCCAGTGCTAAGGGGCCCTAATTGGAATTTTCCATTCCAAATTTCATCTGATGCCTTAGACACAACGATTGGAGCAACGCTTGGGCAGGAGGAAGATAAAAAACCATATGCAATCTATTATATCAGCAAGAATCTATCTCCTGTTGAACTAAAGTATATTGTGACTGAGAAGGAATTTTTAGCTGTAGTACATGCTGTAAATAAGTTTAGACATTATATAACTGGGTATCCTGTGGTACTATATACTGATCACTCTGCCATTAAATTTTTAGCAAATAAACCTATTACAAATGGAAGAGTGACAAGATGGTTGATTTTATTGCAGGAATTCAACATTAAAATTAAAGATCGACCTAGAAAAGAGAACCCTGTAGCTGATTTTCTATCAAGAATGCTAAAGCCAACAGATGCAGAAGCAGTTGAAGACCACTTCCCAGATGAACATTTGTTCGTTGTTACTGTTAGAACCCCATGGTATGCTGATATAGAAAATTATTTGGCAATAGGTAAATTACCTAAACATCTAACCCTTAATGAACGAAAGCAGATAATATAGCGTAGCACCTGATTCTCTTGGATTGGTGGCTACCTATTTCATATAGGGTCAGATATGCAAATTAGGAGATGCATCCGGGAGGATGAGGTATTTGATATTTTCAAAGCATGCCATGACGAGCTGTGTGGCAGACATTTTGCAGATAGTAGAACCGCCCATAAGGTTTTACGGATAGGCTATTATTGGCCTACCATTTTTAAAGATGGCAAAAAATTTGTGCAGGCCTATGATAGCTGCCAAAGGGCAGGTCGCCCTGGGCAGTCTGACGAAATTCCTTTGAACCCTCAACTAGTAATTGAACCATTTTAATGCTAGGAGCTCGATTTTGTTGGCCCTATTAGCCCCCCATCAAACCAAAAAACATATATCCTAGTTGCAACTGAGTATGTCACTAAATGGGTTGAAGAAGAGGCACTTTCAAAAGCTACAGAGGACTCTGTAATACAATTTATTTTCCAAATATTTGTGCGATATGGCCTCCTGAGGGACATAATCACAGATAGAGGACCGCAGTTTGTAGGTAATAAACTAGCTGAAACATTACAGAATTACCACATTCAGCACAAGATTACAACCCCATACAACCCACAGGAAAATGGCCAAGTAGAGAGCACGAATAAAGTGATTGAATCCATATTGACAAAAATTGTTGCCTCACACAGACATAACTGGGCCTACAAATTGCCAGAAGAATTGTGGGCATACTGCACAACATGGAGAGCCACTACAGGATACTCACCATATCAATTGGTATTCGGAAAAGAGCCCATATTTCCAATAGAGTTTGAAATTCAGACACTAAGAACAACCCAAAAGGTGGGTCTAGATTTAAATGAAGCCCAGGCGAAAAGACTGCAGCAAATTAATGAGTTAGATGAAATTAGGCTCTCTGCTCTTCAGCACACTGCGTTAATTCAACGATAGAGAGAAAAATGGCACGATGCCCTTATCAAAGAAAAGATCTTCCACGAAGGAGACTGGGCACTCCTATATGATTCTAGGTTTCAGGATTTTCCAGGGAAACTCCAGACACGATGGCTCAGACCTTACGAGATACAAAAAGTGTATGATAATGGCACCATTACATTAACCACCATTGATGGATCTGGACATTCCTTCAAAGTAAACAGTCATCGAGTACGATTCTATCATAAACCGCTTACTCGAGAATCCTTCTACCAACAATTACGGGAAGATTCTACCATGAAAATTCTGGCTGAAGGGGATAACTCCTCCTCGGCACCCATTCATTAAATCATTTCTTTCCTTTGAAATTTGTACATAGATATTGTTCACTTATTTTGGAGTTCTGTTTTTTTCAAAATCTGTTTATTTCGCTTATTTTGAGTTTTTGTTGTTCCTTTCTAAAGGAACATCATTTTTGTTGTTCCTTTTGAAAGGAACAATAACTTTTTTGAGAGTGTTTTCGTTGTTCCTTTTGAAAAGAACAACAGTTGTGCTGTTTATTTTCACTGTTTCGCAAATTGTTTTTTTGTTCCTTTAGAAAGGAACAACAGTTTCGCAGATTCTTTTTGTTGTTCCTTTCGAAAGGAACAACACTTTTTGCAGATTGTTTTCTTGTTGTTCCTTTCCAAAGGAACAACATTTCCACAGATTATTTCTGTTGTTCCTTTCTAAAGGAACAACACCTTTTGAGTGAATTATTTTTTGTTTTAGACTAGCATTTTGAGAATTTCTGATGACTCTTCTAAAGGAAAACATACTACTTATACAACATCATACAAATTAAAGCTTACTGGAATTAGCATATCAAAATAAATTGTCATTTTTTTAAGAAATTGTTTGGTAATGATAAGAAAAAGGAAAAAGGACATAATCAATAACATGACTTTGTTGTCTTACTATCACTAGAATTAATATTATCGATTATCCTTATCATGTTGGTTCTTCCCCAAATCTTTATAACTTTCTTTGATTTTTACTTATGGAGTAGGAATAAGGGCATATTATTTTCTATTGAGATGTTTAGACTTCTTCCACCATCCCTACTCTTAAGGAGTGCTGAGCCATCCTTTATATATAAGTAGGAAAGTGCTATATGAAAAAGAAGAAAAAATATTTATATATTTCACTAACAATTTTATGATATGGCAGATGGAGGATAGGGGGTCTCATCAAGAGCCAGCCTACCATGATCATAAGGAAGCAAGTGAAGTGGCATTCCCATCATGGCCACCACACCAGGGATATGGTCCAATGGACAATTAAAAAAAAAAAAAAACTAAGAAGTCCTTGGAACAAGAGGTCTCATCACGAGCCGGCCTGCCCACTTTTCACTTCTTCCCGGTGAATGGCATTGTGATTCATCTGGTCCCCAAGCCAGCACAATGGCCTCCATTATGACATTAAATAGCACTTCCCTAGGCATAAATAAAGGGTAATGGTTCCAAGGGTGAGAAAGCAACTTTGTCAAGGTTATGGACACTTGTGGGCAACAGAGCTCTGCTGATGGTATTGGAGTCACATTTTTACAAATCAATAGTAATATTAAACCCTTTTTCCTATATCTCTATCTAAATATCAAATGAAATTATGAATCCTAAACCCTTGATTTTGAACCTATTATACATGAAAATCATCATAAATCGATCACATTAGTTTGAGTGGGTAATAAACGCATTGGTACTTGTATTCACCTTAGCTGTCCCTTTTCCTTATCTTTAAATCATTACAAATGTTTCTATATCTATTTACGATTTAATCACATGCATCAATTTCAGTAAATGCAATAATTTGATTGATTGTCTCATAAGTATGCATGTTTTTTCCTACTGTACAACTGATGTGCAGTACTTTCCTCTCTTATTTGACGGTCGAGGACGACCTATCATCCTCCAGGGGGGGCACAGATGCGTCTTAATCACTGCATGCAGATCAAATCCCTATATTTTTTACCTGTATGCAAATCAAATCCCTACATTCTAAGGAATAACAAAAACTTAACGATGTTATTCCAATTCACCGTGCTGTGTTGTTCCATTACATCACTGTGTGTTTGGAAAGAAGTAACAATGTGCAGAGAAAATGGGAGGTCGACCAATTCGTAGTGAGCCGCAAGTCCTAGTTGTTTTTGATGCTACACGAGAGATTCTGGAAAAATTAGGATGGATTACATACTTCACAAGGCTCCAACAACCCCATGAAACAGTGGCTACCGATTTTTTACAGAATTTGCAGGAAGGATACTCCATGGTTAGAGGAAGATAGATAGTCGTAACAGATGAAATAATTGCAGAGGTGTTTGGTCTACCAGCGCAAGGAACCATATGGACTCAGAAGAAGGTCAGGCTTCAAGAAGACATGAATATTTTCCAGGATGACGGATAGACATTGGTCATCAAAGGCAAAGGAGTTCAGTCGGCATCATTGGGAGAACCATGGACGGAATTGGCAAAGGTAGTGCAGGCCTATATAACATGCGATGGAAGGAAAGACGTGTTAAGACCTCGCCACCTTAAGTTATTGGCAGTATTAAAGAAAAAATGTACTGTAAATTTGCCCACATTTTTAAATTCCTTACTGCATGATGTTTCCCGTAGTATAAGAAAAGCTCGGCACACAGACATGGTGGTAAGCCACCATTGCCTAATCAGATTAATAGTAAGTCATAGTCTCGCCCAACAACAAACCAGTTGGGAAGAATTGATATTTTTGATTGATGGAGGATTAGCCTTACCTGCCCCAAAACGAAAGAGAATGAATAGCTTGGCATCTGAGCCATCAAATCGTAGACAGTCCTCCCGTTCAAAGAGAAGTAGGGGAATGATAGAAGGCTTTCTGGGTAGCAGTATCCAACCCTTAGAATTTCCTATCTCGGAGGATGAATAGCCTCCACAATTGGAAGGAGGGAGTCCCTGTACTGATAAGGATGAAGAAGAAATGAGTCACCACACTAGTGGTGAGAAACAGACCAGCGTAGAAGAAGGAAATAATGAAGAAGAGGAAGGAAGCCCTCATACTAGTGTAGAGGGAGACATTCGCTACTTTGATGAGGAAGAAGGTAGTTACCATACCTGCGAGGAGGACGAAGATAATCACAACAGTGAAAGAGAAGGAATAGAGCCTCCCGAAAACACTACTGCAAGCTCACCATGAAGCCCTTTGACAGAAGACCAATTGGCACAAATTCTGGCCAATATGAGTGAATATGTGCAGCCTCACAGCCCACTAGACCTTAATGTTGATATCAACCAATTGCAGGAGCACTCTGTCATCAATAAAGAAACGACTAAGGAAATGTCGGATGAAACAGAATAAGAAAACCCTAACGAAATGATAGAATCAGCTGGGATTGCTTCCCCTGAGAAGTATGGACAAGAAAAGGAGAACACTGAAGTAGTATCCCAACCTGAAAATTCTCCGGGGATTGCAGAGTCAATTGAGGGTATAACCCCTGTAGAATTCAATCAGGGGCATATGAACATTGAAGAAGAACCCCAAGAAGAAAACAGAGAAGCGAGCCCAACTGAAGGCACGGCTGATGAGGACCAAAACCCCGTTGAGTAAGTAGGTCCAGAAAAAGGAACAGCCGTTCCATCAAGAAAAAGGAAGAAAGTAACTGAGCTCGAAAAACTTCGGAGGGAACGACTGAAGCTTCAGAGACTAGTGGAACAACTCAGGCAGACCATTAGGGTTCTTAAAATGAAACAAATGCCTAAACGAACCCCAAAGAAAAGAAGCATAGTCACCAAACGAGCCTCGAAAAAGAGGAACGTGGCCACTAAAATAAAACCTCAAGTTGCAGAAACTATGGCTGAGCCTAATCATGAATATATGGAACAGCAGGCAGCTGTTCCAGAAGCAGTTGTTCCAGATGGAGTAACTTCAAGTGAAAATGTGCAAGCCAGTATTCAAAACACTTTTAGTGACCCTACATTATCCAGACTCCAAGAGGAGTTGGCACAGGCTCGACTGGAAAGGGAAAAACTGGAAGAAGACATTGTTCCTAGAAGGAAATATCAGGAGTTGCAGCAGCAGATGAAGATCATTCATGAAGCAGAGGCTGAAGCCCATGAGAAGTGTCGAAAGGCAGAGGAGAAGGCTGAAAAGGTAATGAATCAATTAAAATTAGCCCAAAATCGAATGGACACTCTCTGCTCATTATACACAGATATTTTAGTTTGTACATGCCCTGCCAAGAATTATCCTTTATTTTTCTTAGAAAGATATTTAAAGTTAAAGATTAAGGCAGTTAGGGCAGGGAAATCTATAGAGTTAAAAAATATAGATGATTTTGTAACATGTTGCAAACTCTATGGGGTAAAGGTACAGCATCTCCTGTGTGAGTTCTATTTGCATAACCTCATATTGGAAAATGATAGTGAGATAAATCCTAGCCCTTTTATGGGTGACATCCAATACCAAGCGTTTATTTCCTTTACTGTTAATCAGTTAAAATGGCTTAAAGCCTATAATGTTTTTCAAAGGCAAGAAAATGAGTTAGATTTGTGGGTTAGGAGTGAATCTAAGCACCTGTTACAATTATGGGCTAGGTAGAAGAATTTGATGACAAGAGAAGGTTTTATCCAAGCATTGGGGCCTGTACATAAAGCAATTGTCTTGAATGGGACGGACTATTTCCTATCTATCAGAAACCAGGCCTACATAGCAGCTAAGGTCCGATGGGGAATTTCCAATCGGAATGTTCAAAATAGAGAACCATTTAACTATAAAAATTTTGGATTAGCTGTAGACCGCTTGGTTCTCTATACCAACCTCATTTTGAGGGAAGGCCCATTCTGGCTAGGGTGTAGGTTTCAAAGCCCCATTGCATGGTATCCTACTACAGATTATAAATCCATTTATGAAATACCCGAAGGACAGACAGGGCATGTCTTCGAAGCATTAGCTACAATGCATGGTTTTAGGTCTTTTGATGAAAAACCTTCTCCAGCTTATTCTTTAACTGCTTTGCATGTGAACTATGGTTTTCATGAGGACATGAAAGGGTAAGCAGGGGGGTATGTTGAGCAGTGGAAAAGGTATGAATTCACTATGTGTTTTCCCATTCTTTTACTTTAAACATAATTCTTTTTACTTTAGAAAGATGACTTGTTACAGGAATTGTGGTAGAATTGTGAAGATTTATGTTTATTGTAAAATGTGACTAAAAACTGCCTTTTATTGCTAAAAATAGGAATTAGGCGAGGTGAACAGCTATATCAGAGGCGAGGCTAAAGTAAATACAACTACTGTTCCTCCAGTGTTAGAACAAATCCTGCCAAAGACAAGGAAATCCGAACGCATCGCTAAGAAAAGGCAGGGGACAGCTCGGCTTTGGTCAAAGGAAATCAAGTAATAGCTAAAGAAAGAATAGAATAGAATCCCTCAGGATCCTTCGATCCTGAGGGATCGCTGTTCAAACCTCATCTCGTTCCTTGTCTTGTCCGTCGAGTTTGTTATATAAGGCAACGCCTTTAGCGATTGTAGGGAATCAAATCATTTGATTCAAAACATTCCTTTTGTAATGTTACGTTTTATTGACTCTTGTGTTCAGAGAGCGATCACTGTAACACTTTTATGTTCGATTAATACAAAGGTGTGTTTCATTTCATCTTTCAAGCTCTGAAGTAACCCAGCAGTGTTTCACTGGTGCTAAGGGCCCGACCCTGGTGGAATTGCTCTATTTTTTGTATTTCTATCCTTTAATTACTGTCGTGTGATAATTGCATTTAGATTCATTATGATTACAGAGTTATTTGATTATTGTTGAATTGAGTACTGGATTGTTGTGTGCGCTAATGAATTGCATGGCTATTCTATTTTAGCAGGGATTGTGATTACTGTCTTATTCATCTTGCTATCTCTTATAAATCTTTGTTGTTCCATACTTAATTCTGTTTGTTGTTCCATTGGACTGTGGTTCATTTCGATTGACTATTCATAGCGTTTGCTGTCAACAGGGTTGGAGTTTAAGAAGACTTGTTATCTGATTTTTTTAAGTTTACATTTGCTGTTCAATTGTTGATGGCTGTTCAGTTACTGTTTTTTGTTTATTTCTAGTTCGCTAGGTTCAGATTACAAAGAGATTGTTTACAGTTGTTGTGTACACATAGAGATTACGAATTGGTGTTCCTTTCCAATTCTTGCTTTTAGAATAAGTTCTTCTGAGTTATTTTCATCAGCAAGTAGTTCAATTTTGATTTCACTTTGATTGCTTAAAGAGCAGGAATGTCAATTGTAGAGAACATTGGTTACTGCCTCCAAGTTCCTAGATTGATTGCCTGGTCTCAGTGTGATTTCAGTTGCATCGATTTCTAAGGGAATTATTTATTGCTACTGTATCCCTGATTGATGCTTTGTAGAGTGAGCAGTTAAGATTTCAGAGTATTTGCATGTTATTGTAGTTATATTTCTTTACAAGCATCTGTTTACTCTTGTATCTAGAATATTATACTACATCTCTCATAGCATTACTCTTAGCTAAATTGCAGTCTCAAACAGAGTACACTCTTGAAACAAAAAGACGTTCTCGGATTGATAATTAATGTAGGATAAATAGGTGTTAAAAAGATACCTTTTATACCTCAACAGACATGCTTTTCTTTCACTAAGCATGGGTATGCCCACCTTAGACATGAGCTATCTTTCTGATCTCTCTCATTGGTTTTTTGGCAAGCTGAAATCTAGTGAAGTCCTCTCTAGTCCTCGCAAGGTTCTTTTTATGCACATAATATATTTCAACCATCATGTACCCCTTCTGACCTCATATATTAGGGAGCATCTGTTATAGCATCATTTATCACCAGTTCATACTTGATGATATATGCTTTTTCCTTGGGCACCCCTTCCCTTCAGACTTGGTCATTTTCTCAAAAAACAGTATCTTAAAACCCATACGCAACTCTACCCAAACTTTCCTGCGTATACACATGAGTCCATCTATAGAGAACTGCGTATGCCATTTTAATCATTAAAAATATATATATATATTCCCTACTTTGAGGTGGGGTTTACGATTGTTCCAGTAACTTAACCACCCCAGCCTGTGACCTAACTATTCCCAACTGTAAAAAACTAATTTGAGGGAGTATAAAATCCCCTCAAGGGAATGGCCTAAGGGAGGAGGAGAGAGAGAAATATAGATATTATATGTTGTTGGAGCCCTATCTAAGTCTGATATATTCCTGTGCCTCCTGCACTTCCCAGATATATTCAAGAAACCCTTGTTTCCTCGAGATGTTCATCACCTTATATGACATCCAGTGTGCACTCATCTCGGAAGAAATCTTGGGAGGCTAGGGCTGGGCGGATGCAAAGGAAGGTATGCTCGAAGGCTGTGGCATATTTCAAGTGATCTCTTCACATTTATGTACTGTACATTTCATTAATAATAGAAGAATCCATCTTGCTCTTGATGTTTACGTGTCAATTATCTTTTATACATGTGTAATAATCATTAATTGAACATTTAATATTATTTTTATGATGTTATACATGATTTCCACTAACATCTAGAACATATATATGTTGTACAACTAGGATTTTGTGTTCGATCTTTACTGGTTAACATATTTTGGAGCACAAAGTGTTGCAGAGGGTTTTCACCCCGTGGGATCTACTTCAACCGAGGGATATCTGGGTAAGTTCTACAACCTGTAGTTTCTAGTTATTAGCATAAAAGTTGGTTTAGTGAGTCCTTCTTGTGATGGCATGCCCCTGATTTGTGAAGATTATCAACCCAAGACATTTAGGTTATCATTTTCTGAAACAAGGTGGTGAGTCTGAGGAAGAAATCGTAAAAGGCTCAAACTGATTTAACAATGAACGTTCAACAGTTAAGAGGTGTTGAACAATTGGATCGGATATTAAATTCACAAAGATATCCTCTTGTAAATACTGGGATAGGATATGAAGGAGAATCCAGCAAGTCGAAGGCATAGGATAATAAATATATTACATTTTTGAAAGTTGCCCTAAAAGAAAACGTTGACTCCCATCAATCTGAGAACAAAATTGGGGAAAACCCTTCAAATTATCATGAGTTGCAAGAAAAATCCACCATAAGGAAAGCCTTGGAAATAAAAGGAGTGAACAACCAAGCAACATTCTAGCATAGATCAAATGGCTTCCAAAGACAAAATTTTCATATGACCAGATGGCTATATCCTCAAACAACCTTCTCTACCATATACAAATACGACTTCCATGGGTATTGCTTTTGTTGTAAAAGTTTTGGTCATAAAGCCATGGAGTGTATAGCGTATAGAAGTAGACTGGAGTATGGAAACTCAAAGGGAATTAAGAACAATTTTGGATTCACTCATGTACATAATCCATTCTGGAATACAATCAAATGTTTTTTCTGCCATAAAAATGGGCACAAGTCTAACGAATGTCCTCTCAAAGGCTATGATCCATCTCCTCATAAAATTTATAGAAAAAAAAGCTGCATGCAATTGAAAAGGAAGCTAAATAAATGTGATATGATTCTAATTGCTCAAGATCAGAACAATCAATGGTATGTGGACAGTGGGTGCTCAAAACATATGACTGGAGACTGAAGCAAGTTTGTAACTTTTGATGAAAATAAATCTGGGAATGTAACATTCGGTAATGATAGAGCAGGTAAAATCAAGGGAAAAGGCACAATTAGCTTGAATAATGGAAGAGGAGAGGCTCATGATGTATTTTTTGTAGATGGTATAAAATCCAATCTGCTAAGTGTTAGTCAAATGTGTGATACAGGCTGTGAGGTCCTTTTGAGAGCCCAAGATTGTGGAGTAAGGTCAATCACCACAGGAAAGACCTTGGTCAAAGGTGTTAGAACAAAGAGTAATGTTTATATAGTGGAAGAGGAGAATGAAGCATGCCACATCATCAAACTTGATGAATCTTGGCTATGGCATAGAAGATTGGGACATCTAAATTTTGACCACATCATCAAACTAAGAAAAAATAAAGTTGTCAAAGATTTTCCTACAATAAAGAAGCCAAAAAATACCATATGTAAGTCCTGCCAATTGGGAAAAAAAACTCGCACATCGTTCAAAGCTAAAGACCAACTATCTATAAGTAATCCTCTTCAACTTGTACACATGGACCTGTGCGGACCTTCAAGAACAAATGCACCAGGTGGAGAATCGTATTTCATGCTGATAATCGATGATTTTTCCAGATTAGCATGGGTGGCATTTCTCATATACAAATCCGAAGCGTTTTATAAATTTAATATATTCAAGGAACTGAAATAAAATCAAACTAGATGTAAACTAAAATGCATCAGATCAGACAGAGGAGGTGAATTCACAGGTGATGAGTTTGAAAACCTGTGCAATGGCTGTGGGATAAAGAAACAAATTACAGTTACATATACACCTCAACAAAATGGAGTGGTAGAGAGGAAAAACAGGTCTATACAATATATTGCCAAAGCCATGATGCAAGAAAGAAACATTCCCCAAACCTACTGGGTAGAATCAGTACACACAACTATTCATATTCTCAACAAAGCTCGTCTCAGACCCAATTGTGACAAGACTCCATATGAAATGTGGCATGGAAAAATGGCATCAATTAAGCACTTTAGAGTCTTTGGCAACAAATGTTTCATAAAGAATAATGACTAAATTTTGGGAAGTATGATGAAAGAGATGATGAAGGAATATTTTTGGGATATGCATCAAAGAGTAAGGGTTTTAGGTGCTATGATAAAAGACCTATTGGGAAAAATTTCATTGGCACAAAGTAGATATTCAAGAATAAGATGAATGAACAAGGTCAGGTAATCAGAAATAAAGCCAGACTTGTATGTAAGGGATGGTCTCAAATCTAAGGACTTGACTATGAAGAAAATTTTTCCGTTGTAGCAAGAATGGAAGAAATTAGAATGTTTATGGCTTTTGCATGCTATCATTATTTCAAGGTATATCAAAAGGATGTGAAGTTTGCCTTCTTAAATGGAGATCTAGAGGAAGAAGTCTACATGGAACAACCTGAAGGATTTTCCTTAGCAGATAAACACAACTATGTTTGCAGATTAAAGAAAGCCCTATATGGTCTCAAACAAGCACAATGTGCATGATATTCTAGGCTAGACAAGTACTTTCAAAAACAAGGTTTCAAGAAGGGAGGAGTAGACAATAATCTGTATATAGAGGCTGATGAAAATGAACTCTTAATTATAGTAGTATATGTAGATGACATCATGTTTGGCAGCAACAAGGATGAGTTAGTAAAAGGATTTGCAGACGAGATGAAGTCAAAATTTGAGATGTCTATTATTGGAGAGCTTACCTTCTACCCAGAACTTCAAATTCTACAGAAGAATAAAGGCATATTCATTTCACAAGAAAAATTCTTAAGAGACATGTTAAAAATATTCCAAATGGAAGACTGAAAACCTGTGTCAATTCCCATGATGACTAGATGCAAGTTATGTGTTGATGATGGATCTACAGATGTAGATCAAAGACTTTACAGATCTATGATAGGAAGTCTGCTATACCTAACAACCTCTAAACTAGAAATTATGTTGGCAGTAAGACTTGTTTCAAGACATCAAGCAGCGCCAAAACAAAATCACTTGCTAGCAATCAAGAGGATATTTAGATACTTGCAAGGAACTGCACATTATGTCATATGGTATTTGAAAGGCAAAGACTTCACATTGACAACATATACATATGCAGATTGGGCTAGCCATGTAGATGATAGGAAAAGCACAAGTGGAGGTGCATTCTTTTTGGGAGAAATTGTGGTGGCATGGTTAAGCAAGAAGAAAACATTTGTCTCTCTATCTAAATCAGAAGCGGAATACATAGCAGCAGCAACTTGCTTCACACGAGTAATGTGGATGAAGCAAACTCTTCAAGACATGAAGGTAAGCATCACTAAACCTATTTCTATCAAATGTGACAATACAAGTGCAATAAACATATCAAAAAATCATGTGCTTCATTCGTAAACCAAGCACATCCCAATAAAGTACCACTTCCTCAAAGAACAAGTAGCAGAGAAAATAGTAAAGATGGAATATGTTCCAAAAAAGGAACATACATCAGACATATTTACAAAACCTCTTGCTAGAGCACCATTCAAATATCTAAGATACAAACTAGGGATAGTGTCTGCATATGATACGCTCTAATATGATCAAAAATTTAAAAAAAAAAAGAATAAAAAAAAAAACACCAGCAAAGGCTGCAATATCAGTAACAGAAATAGTGCATCATTCCAGGGGTAGAGCAGCCATCGACCATAAACATATAAGTAAATAGGAACCTCAAATATTGCTGAAGATAACTACTGGTGAAGAAATTATCCTGATTTCAACCAAATGGTTTAGCATTCTAGCACACTTCAGCACTATACATGCAAATGCAATGACTCCCAAAGTATTCTCACAACGTTACTTACACACCAAATGGAGCAGTAGTTCGAGCCAGGTATGTGGACAAAATGTAGAATTCTTATGCAGAACTCTAAGTAATGCAATGATGGACAATACATTAGAAAAAGGTGTAAACCTTTGCCATTGATGTCAAAGGGGGAGGAAAACCAAGCAGAGGAATATAGACACTTCTCAGAATGAAAGGGGGAGGAAGTGTTGGAGGAAGTGTTTCCATCAATGCCAAAGGGGGAGACTATTGCAAATATTGTCATTGATGGCAAAGGAGCATAAAGGAGCAGCACCAGAATTATCATTAAGGACAAAGGTGCAGATCAGGATCAACTGGATTATAAAGGAGAAATAAGGCAAAGAAGGAAAAATTTAAGTGGAGAAGCATAAAAGATAGGAAGAGGAGTAGCAAAGAGCAAAAGAGAGGTGAAGGAGAAACATTAGAGGCAAAGGAGCAAGGCAGAGGAGCAGAAAAGAGGCATGGATCAACACCAGAATTATCATTAAGGCAAAGGAGTAGAGAGAAGCAGTAAAAAGAGAAAAGGCAACAAAGGCAGCAAAGGTAGAAAAGGTAGCAAGCTTGGGTCAAGTCGTGAACGTGTGGGTCAAGTCGGAATATTTTGCATTCACAACAGTGCATGAGGGCGCATGCAGTTCAACGGGTCGAGTCAGGTCACATGCATATAATGTGAAGATTGTGTTGTATGAATACAAATAGTGAACGAAGTTCCTATGAACTTCGCTGGAGATCAAAGTATGGAAAAACGAGTTTTATTATAGAAGTGATTCTATTGACATAAATTAGTGTACGGGTCGAACGATCAGTGAAGATCAAGTCACAGAAATGATAACGAGCGATGGATGGACCAGATCACAAAAGACGGTTGGCACACATCGCAATCGGTGACTTTTATATTTACGTTTTAAGACATCACAAGTTATATTGTTTAAGTTGCGATGCGATGAGGAGCCACGTATTGGGCGGAGGTCCATGCGCATATCACACATCACATGCGTTATGATATAATTGTTAATGGCGTAGAGATAAATTTGAAAAACGTCGATTTGTTATGGGTTGAATTCCGTGACGTGCGATAAGGTCTTCGGGCTAATTAACGATGAGTTAAAATGTCCGATTTGCTATAAGACACAGAAATTATGAAATGCAAAGTGCGAAATATGACATGGCAAGATGATGTTACAATGACGTGGTGATGATGTGGCAGTGACATGGCAATGAAATGGCAATGACGTGGAGATGACGTGGAAGTGATGTGGCGATGATGTGGTAGTGACGTTGCAATGACATGGAAATGATGTGGCAATGACGTGGCAGTGACATGGCAAGGTGGTGTGGCACGATGACGTAGAGATGACGTGGACTTGGCCCGCATATCGCACATCGCAAGCTCAGGAGGATAAGCACTCAAGAATCATGTTAAAATGCCGAAGTGTGAAATGCAATAAAAGTATCGGATGCGATATGGTTCAAAGCTAAAGTCTAGAGGATTTAAAGTCTGGCGTGGGACCCATTCACATACCACACATCACTATCGGCAATTCTTATATTTGTATGTTAAGTCATCGCAAGTTAAATGTTTTAAGTTGCGATGCAATAAGAAGTGTGGTTTGTGATGCGATGTGATCGCATATCGCATATGATAAGAGGAAACTTGTTATTTCTATGAGTTAAATCATGCGAAGAGCGACAAGAGCCCAGATGCGATGCAGTTTCAAAGGTGAACTCTGAAGGATTTCAAATCCGGATGTAAATAATTTCCTGCGTTAAATCACATCGGAGGAAAATGAGGATTATAACGTAAAACCTATAGAACGCCGAAGTGAAATAATTAAAGGACACAATGCATTTTCAAAGGTAAACTCTAATATATTTCAGGTCCAGGGTTAGGTGTATTTCCTTAAGAAATCGCATCGGGAGAACGAAAGGCATCTATAACATATAATACATAAGAGAAATAGCTAAAACGTCGAAATGCGATAAAGGATGTCGCATGTGATTTTATTCAAAGTTCCATGGTAATATATTTGAGGTCCAAGTCTTACGACGGTTTATAAAGAAAAGTTTGAACGTAGGCAATAGACTCGGGTAAGTGACCCGACACAAAGAAAAAGGCAAAAGCTAAACATTGCGGTAATAAGAATACATGTACCATGGGTCAAGTCGGGGTCAGAAAGACCTCCAGGTAGAGTCAGGTGTTGAGAAAAGCAGAAGGTTGAACGCTGCGGGCAAGAGAAGGAAGGTAGCTAGGTCGAGTCGTGAAAAAGGGTGGTTATGGAGCACAATTAGAATATAACAGCAGAAACATAAAAGACGAAGGGACAGCAAGCAGAAGAGGACAAATGCACAACAAAGCTAAGAAGTTGAAAGGGCTGAGTTGAAATATTTTGTATGAATGTAAATTTACTAATATATTTTATATTGTTTGTGATGCAAAGGAAAGTCTCCAAGGCAAAGAAAAACTCCAATTGATACTGAAATAAATGTATGTATTGTTGTAACATTCTGAATATGCTGAGTGAGGAAATAAGTGGGTGGAAGGAAAAGAGTCATGCCTGTTCACTTAATATTCCCATATATAATGCAAACATCCATGAATTTATCTCTATAAATGATGTTATTGTAATTTACATAGAGAGGTTAGAGAGTGGAAGAATGAGAGTGAGCATATGGAGATGTTGTGCACATCCAAAGCTGATATGAAGCAGATATGAAGGTTGAAAAGGAAACAGTGAAGGAGTAAAATAGAGCTGATATCCAGGTAAATCAGAATATGATTTTATTGTAGTGTGAGGGAATTTGAGCTTCCATATCAAGTTGTAGCTTGATAGATGACCAGTTGTAGCTGGTTGAGGTAGGAGCCTCCTGTGGGTTGTAGCCTGTAGAAAATAGATGGGAGTTGGAGCTTTCTTGCAAGTTGTAGCTTGCAGAAATTGAGATGGTAGCCTCGTGTATGTTGGAACCTACATAAAATCAGTTGTGAGAAGGAATTGGAGCTTGCCTTTGCATCACAACAATAATAAGATGTGGTTTTCTCCCTTATGGGTTTCCACTTATATATGTTGTCTATGTGCATGATGATTATGTGTTGATGTATTGTGTTTAATATTCTTATCACTTGTTTCCCACATATTAAGTTGGTCATTCATTATATATTAAGTTTCTTATGAAATGGAGGTGTAAATAAGTTTAGAGAAAAGAGTTTTAAATTTCTATGAATGTACTAAACTGATTCACCCACCCTCTCAGTTTGGTTAAGGGTTCATCATATATGCATGCACATCTAATTTCTCAAAAAAAATCTCCTGCATGAATGTTTTATGTATCTTGCTCCATGTGACCTCTATATTCTTTCTAATAAAGCACTGAGTGTCTGCATATATAGGAATATATGGCTTGGTTGCTTCAATAGGTTCTTCTACACTTGCCTATGATATTTCTTTAGAGGCCACTTTACGAGGAGTCATGTATCCCGCAAATGATGAAAGGGTGACAATAATTGCAGCACAAACACCTACTTGTGGGAGCACACTCATAACGACAAGATTAGTTTAAAACAACTAACTAAGAAACAATAATTGTAAATTATGTACAATGAGCCATAAAAAGTTACTATACATGCAAATAATTGAACAAAAACACAAAACCTTTTGCATGTAAGAAAAAATAAGCATGCAATCAAGGAGGGTGCACTTTCAAAGCATGAAGGAATGTTAAAGGTCACTCGGGAATTTTTAGTGCGCTTATGTGCTCAAGAAAGTAAGAAAAACCATCTAAGGCACACTGTCACACTCCGAAGGGTCGAAGAGGTGGGTTTTTGGGCCTTCAAGCCTTCCCATTTTGATCATGCACTCAAGGAGAGAAAGAGGGCATATTGTCGCACTCCGAAGGGACAAAGGAATGGGTTGACCAACCTTCAAGCCTTAATGATGTGCCTATGCGCTCTAAGGCAAGGAGGGTGAATTGTCGCATTCCTAAGGGACGAAGGAAATGCTTCGAGCCATCATGGTGCACTAATGCACCTAAAGGAGGGCGCAATTTTTCGTGGTGAAGAAGTGTGGTCTAGAGGAAACCTTGGTCATTTAGGGCGTAATTGTCAAGGTTGATCAGGCTTCTAGTTCTAGAAGTGTGCTCTACCTGTTGGAAGCTCAGAAATAGGTTTAAACAATAATATTTGATGATAATATGAGAATAAGAAATATCTGCAAGGTTATATAGAGGTTGTCACATTCATTATGGAATCTAAAAGGTTAAGGAATGTGAAGAGTTTTTGCATGCGACAATGAATTAAGACTTGTAGGATGAATATTGAACATAAACACCAACAGTCGAACTGAAATCATGAAAGTCATTGAAAAATTGAACATGCAAAACTTATTTGTGAAGTGGGTTGATGAAGTGTTTCTGGATCTCTAGTTGCACGCCCAACTAAGATGAGAATGATTATGAAAAATAATGATTAATTGAGTTAATTTAAAGAATTTTACATGCAAATATGATTCATGCATGAGCGCCACTTGTCGATGAGTGAAAATATTAGTTAAGAGAAGCTAAGTGGGGCTCTTATTTTCGAGGAGTGCACCCACATGCAACAAGAAGGCTTATGCATGCAACTGGACAAGGTGAATTTATTTAGCAAAAAGGAGTGCCCCCAAGTAGGTTAAGCTTGCTCAACATGAAGGAGTGCGTTCAAGGAGGACGCACTTCTTGAACCCAAAGGAGTGCACTCAACTCAAGTGAAATTATTCATCAACTTGGAGTGCACTTTTAGCATTAAAGAGTGATTTTCTTGCTTTTGTTTTTTTTTCTCCTTTTGTTTTCTTTTTGAGCGTGTGCATAGCGTAAAGGAAAGTTTCTAAGTCAATATAAGTCATGATTTCACCTAAGCATGGGTTAGAAAACTCGAACTCTTCTAAATATTAGGTGAAGAAATTTAGGCAACATTGACTTAGGAGGATGCGACACTAGGAGAACACACACAAATAACAAAATAAAAAATGCAACGACACTAAGAGGATTGAAATGACAATTAATGTTGGCTCAAAAATTGACGTAGGCAAAAATTTTGGAATGTCCTTGTTGCAGCGACATCATGACCTCGGAAATATTTTTTTAAATGTCGTTACATAGGGAGATGAGCCTAAACCCCTCAAAATTCTCAAATAAAAAACTTTTGGGATGAGAGAAATAAAAGTGTAATTAAAAGATCAAAGTAATCTCCCATAAAATCTCACTTATTTAATTACAATTCTAAAGCCCAACTCTAAAGATTTTGTTTCTAAATTCCATTATAATAGGGTTTCCTATTGATCATTTTTATTTTTCTATATGCTAAAATTAGAAAAAAAGGGATGCATGATGGTATTTTTCATGTCTTTCATTAGTGTTTTTTATCATCATTTTATTCAATGTATTGTATTATCTTCACCCTTGTAGCATCTTATTTGTATCTCCATGTGTCATCTTAACATCCTTGTAATGCGATCTTAGCATCCATAAGATTGTCATTTACCAACCTTTATTGTATCCTTGGCATGCTTTGTTTGCATGCTTAATTGTTTATTTTTGTGTTAGTATCAAGGTTTGATCGATTAGATAAGTTGGGTGTGTTTGTAGGTTAGTTTAGATAAATTTGATTAGTGGGTTAGGTTAGTGAGCTAGATTAGTTTGGTTAGGATAGTGGGTTAGCTTTATGGGATATGTGGGTTAATGAGATAGGTAGGTTAGGTATTTTGGTGGGTGAGTATGTTAAATGGGTCAATGGAGTAGTTTAGGTAGGTTAATGGGTTAGGTGTAAGTTAGGACAATTAGAGCTTTAGGCATGGTAGGTTAGGTGGGTTATGTGACTTTGGTAGGTTAAGTACATTAGGTTCGGAGGTTTATGTGGGTAATATTTGTTAGGTAGTGTGGCATCCCATCTACTGCACTCCCATACAAGGGACAGGTGGCCACTAAACATGGAATTATTATTATAGACCTCAAGAGACCATTTTATTATAATCCAATAGATAAGGTTTCCCATAGGAGGCATGGAATGCATGCATGATTCAAAATAGTAAAATATAGCAGACTATATAAGCATAATATAAGAAGAATTCATGGTAAAAACATCATTTGTCCCTAAATAATGAAACTCACACGTATAACATGCAAAATATGTATATTTTCATCACAATAATTAACATTCAATTTCATATTCACAAAAATAGACAAAACATTTAGTTTTTAACCAAATATAGTCCAATAAATTCACTACATACCAGAAATTTTCTAATTTAGATTCCACCATGGCAAAGGAACTAAGCTATGAGGTTCCAACATACTCAACCAACCCATGTCTCTCATGGCTCAACCAATCTACTCATTACAAAGCACTCCAAGTGTCTCATATAGCCAATAAAAAACTATGGCATTATCTCCAACTACCCTACACAACATAAGAAAGAGTTTTCCTTTCTTTCTTAAATAGGACCTTAAGGATATTCTTCCCTTCCAATGCTATTCACTATTTTTTCTTGCACGGGTGAAGACAAAAAAAATGATATTTCACATGGACAACCCTATCACAATTTTTTCATTTGACAATATTATGTTTTGGAGGAGGAGCAGTATCTCATGAAACAAGTGAAGATAAATCATCTAGAAGAGATCCAACACTATGAAATATTATGGGATTTGAGTAGTATGGAGTATGAAAGGACGCCTCCTTTTCATATCCAATACCTTTTCTATGCTTGTTGCTGAAAATATCTTCCCAAGTTCTAATGATGGGCTTGGGAAGTGGAACTTGAACTTCTTCATCTTTATGCGAAATTTCTCTTGAAATTGGCACTTGATGGGGATCAAACTAAAATTACTAGCTTGATCACTTGCTGGATGTTTATGGGTGTTTGTTTCAAATTCAAATAGAGGGTTGTTCTGAACAACAATTAGTTCAAAATGATGCTTTTTCTGTTGTAACTCATCTTATTGTAGCAGTGACTCAAGCTCCAAAAAAATAAATTTTATCTTCTCCATTTTGCAAGCATGTTCAAATGTAAGAGAGGGTTCCTTTGCAAATTTTGATGGTATCATGAACAATGGAGTGTATTTAATTATTTAGCACCTCTAATATGTCAATAATTTTAGTCATTTTTTCAAAACTCAACTTCAATAAATGAAAGGAGTCGACAATGCCAATTTATGATATATTCTATGAACTCAACATTAAACACTTTTTTTTTAAAGTCAACAAGCAATAATTTATTGAAGCTTCATTAATATTTCCCTTCTAACATACTGCAATGTCTGCAATGTCAATGCTTCATCAAGATATAATGTCATATCAACAATCAATATGTAATATCAGCGCAAGTATAGAAATTCAAGTCTAATGTTCTCAAATCCAGTGGTTAGCGTTTAAAATATTAAACAACAACCTCAAACATAAAGAACTCACCTTCTGAGTACCTGAAATGGGTATAACTTTCTTATGTTTTATCAACAAAACCATTTCACCAGCACACCTTTGAGCCATCACAATCTATGCAATTAACTTTCTTATGTTTTATCAACAAACCATTTCACCAGCACACCTTTGAGTGCTTTCGACCCTCTAAAATCTCAACGTACCAAGGGATGCACATGCTCAGGCTTTTAAGTTAGGATCCTTTTACAAGTTTGATCAATGTGGTATAGATGGAATTGAAAATAGGGTTTGAACCTCACCGAAACATTTTTGTTTTCCCTCCACGCACTTCCTCAGTGAACATAGACCAAATCAACAATTTGTTTTTCAAATTATTCAACATTGCATTGAAAGCAGAATTTCCAACACATATTTCAGCATTAGTTTAATACAACACCAATTGTTTTCCTTTGCTCGAACAACGAGGGACTACGCACAACGAATACACACACAGATTGCATGACATTCAATAAACCATAGGGAACAACACACCAACACATTCCAATGTACTCACCAATGCACACAGTTCAGAGCAGATGTAAAGACACTTGATGGCATATAACTAAAACATCCAACATATAATAAGAATCTGGACAAATCAGACTAATTCAACGCAACATATAATCAAATATCATATTATCTAACCAACACCCATATTCATTGAACTACATGCATCAACCCATATGAAAGGCCAATGCACTACTGAAGGCATATGAAAAGAAATCAAGAACTTGTATGAGAGTTACCAGTTTTGTGAACCAATGAATGCGTCTATGGCGTATAAGATGCATATATGGCGTAGGAATGTATCATAGTTTGAATGCAGTGTGGTAATGTAGCCACTTAATGGTGTCGATGATTCACATAAATGACTCATGACTCAATGCACATGGTGCATAACACAATCAGAACTTCACCAAACTTTGAACGCTGCATTCTGTGAAGCTAGATCAACATTTAGTGGATACACTATACACTAATGAAAAGAAAAATAAAATTTCTTCATCCACGTTTCCTTGGAGAGCGTCATTATCCTTTTCCATTTTTTCATAAACAACAACTTCTGAAACCATGCTATTATATGTATACCACAGTTTAAAATAGCTATAGTTTGAAACAAGTGCACCAACCTCAACAAAGCTCAACCAACGTAGGGATTGATTGAAACTTTGCACATGGAATATTAATCGATGCACAAAGAATAAGGATTGGGCATATGGCATGACTGATAATTACTGCATGGTAGGTCTCATAGAGTGTGGGACAAACAAACGCTCGGGTGAATTGATATGTCAGTGCTGGCAGGAAAAAAATGTTTTTTTCTGAGAACGAAAATACTATTTCATCTGTGCTCACATTACAACTTTACTGAAACAAAAATAAAATATGAAACAAAATAAACGTTGAGAGATTAAGGAACCATGTGCAGTTGGGTATAACAAATCACATAGATATGTAGCGTATAACAAATCACATAGATATGTAGCGTAGCGTTACAAAGTGTAATATCCCCAAAATGGAATAATGCATTGATACACCGAAACACAGAAAATGTACATGTAAATATTGAACAATCATAGAATGTACAGAATATATGAACCGTTTTATTATTATTAGAGATGGATAAACAGTACAATAGTGCTCAAAATGATGCACTCAAGTCAAAGACATATGCTAGAATGATCCTAAAAACATGCCAAAGCAGGCACTGCGTAACTGGAGAGCTGCTGGAAGAAAATATTGTACTGTCCCTTTAGCAGATGATGTACATATGACTATTTTCTGAATAGGGAAATTCATATCTATGGAAATCTGGAGCTCTGATGATGCCAATATTCTAGATATGGGCTCTACGATGGCAACCCAAGATAACCCAGAAAGGAAATTCCAGATCTCTGAAATTGGAAATTTACCCTCTTGGGATTTGATCCTTGGTCTACTCGGTTATGTAGATATGAAGCTAGATCTAAATGTAAGATGGATGAACTGAAGTACAAATCAGATCTATGCTTTGAGGGCTCATCCCTCCTTCAGATCTCCAAGCTAGAAGCTTGAGATCTTGCTTCTTCTTTCTCCTCCTTCAAGATGCAGCTGCTACACACACAACAACTGGATAAACTGCGTTGTATAGGAAAGAGAGGTTGATTCCTGCTACAAAATATGGCTATGAAGTTCAAGACTGATGGAAATAATGCATACAATGTGAATGAATGGTCCTCTACTGGATTACTAGCTGAATTTCTAGCAACTTCCTTCTCCCTTGGATCTACAGGAATGGACTGCGCAATTCCTGATGGAACTGCTACTGCTGGGAGATGAATGATGGATGGCCTAATGCCTAATATAGATATGAAGCATTGGAAGGTTGATCTTGAAGCTCAAGGTGATAGGATGAATCCTTCACCGTTTCCTCAGCTAGAATACTGAAGGACAACCTCCCCCTCTCAAACCCTAATGCAAAAATGCGTTATTTCCGAAAATGTATGGGCTGCAGAAAGTAGGAACATTGTGGCACCAATGCCTAATGATGAATGTATCTCAATGGAAAACCTTTCTAGAGTATGAACTCAAAGTCCCCCATGGGTAAGGGTGGGATTCCGCTCGTAAACACCCTACGCTAAACAACACTGCAGACTTAGCTAAACAACATAAGAGTGCATGGAATTTCAAATGACAAATCCATATCTAAACATATCACAAATCAAAAATCAAAAATCTTGCCTCTAATGTTGCCTTCATCTTCATTATATATTTTGTGAACCTTCCCATGCCTTGGCCCACCTCATAACTGCACTGTACATGTGGACATATGTCTCCATGTTGACTACGTTGTCTCTCCGTGATCTCCATCATGTGTGCATTAATGCACCACTTCCTCCATCATCTCATCATGAATTCTCTATGATCTTACATTTGATTCCTTCCATGATCTTAGTTGATTGCTTCAACCTCCATGATCTTTCTCATTAATGAGACATGATCTCTACTCCTTTCACATTAAGTAGTTGTTCCACTACTCCGTTATGTAGATCTAGTTCTGAAATATCCACATACACACATCAAAAGTGGATTTTATTCATCTATGGGGTTTGTGGGTCCCTCCACCCTCTTATTTACTTAATTAATTATGAAAATTAAGAACTCTAATTTTCCAATTATCTTGTGGAAAATTGGGAATATTACAGTCCTCCCCGGAAAAATGTTGCTTGTCCTCAAGAAACTGCAAAAGTGGATGCTACAACAAACATCCTCCCTCCAAATGGCATCCTCATATGGAAGGCCTCCCCATCTGTCACAATGTGTCATGCATGTCCAGCTCCAAAGCTACCTCTCTAGAATGTCTAGAATGGCCTCCAATTGAAAATTTAGATACCCATCATCATCAATGAATCTCCAAGTGGCAACCATATGATGACCAAAGATCTCCTCTACACATGAGATACATAAAATAAAGTGGTTCATTCCCAAAGGGGAAAGTCCCAACTCATGAACTATCTCTGCAACCCATGATACACAGAGTAGATTGCATCTATCAATGCCCTCATCATTAGCCCTATTGGCCATGTAGGAATCAAACATAACATCAACATAGTGAAAAACAAGAAGTAGAGACATATAGATGAACATGAGAAATGTCAAACCATATTCTCCCAATAACAACCAACGCAACAAAGCCTTCTGCTGCCATGCTAGATCATCATGAAAACAAGTAAGAGAGCCATACTCTCTCAAAAGAAGCCACTACAACAATGCTTCTTGCTGCCATGCCAAATCAACATTAATGTAGACATGAGAGCCATACTCTCTCAAAAGAAGAGACCGCAGTAATGCCTCTTGCTGCCACACCACATCATCATTGTACCAAATGTAGTGGCCATATTCTCTCAAGATAAGCCACTGTAGTAAGGCATCTTTTTGTCCCATCACATCATCATCATACCATGTACAATGACCATAATCCCCCAAAAGAAGCCAACGCTGTAAGGCCTCATGTTTCCATCCTCCAACAATGTCATGTAATGTATGGGAAGAATTTATCCCATACTCTCCCAATAGTAACCAAAGAAACAAGGATTCTTGTTGCCTTCTTACATCATCATGATGCAAGTCATGGAGCAACAACATACTAATGGACATGTGGAATGTCTCATCAAAAAAATACAAGTAAGCTCCCTTATTCCACATCATGTGAGAGTTATGCATTCTCCCAAACCCAAGTACATAAATGAACATGAGATATATCCCAAATAGAAATACATGTAAAGACATGAGACATATCCCAAACAAGAGTAAATACATGGACATAAGATATATCATGTGATGTCGAAACCCTCTCATCAATAACTAGCACAACCATGCCTCCTGAAGTTGAATGTCATCAGTGATATACATGGCATGGATCCTGGAAATGTGAAATGTTGGGTAGTATCCATACTCACCCAAAAGCAACCAACGCAACCATGCTTCTTTCTACCCTGTATCATACATCTACAGGAAGGTAGGAGACCTCCTCCTCCTCATTCAAATCCATTCATCCCAATGTGGATGATGAATCATGCCAAGCTCAAACTTGGTATCCACCCAATGTTGAATACCAACATCCACCAACTGAATATATTTTCACTCCATGAAATGTTAAAGTGCAAACCTATTGAGGTTTCTCCATGAGATCCTCTTCTCATCAATGGCCCTCTAAACTCAATAAGGTTCTGTATCTGTTGTAGGTAGAAGTTTCTCTTTGAGTTGTGATATGCTCATTGAGAAAGAGTCATCTTGAAAGGGGAAAAGATTTCCCATCTCAAGATGTCTAACATATATCATCTTCTTCTCCATTGCTTCATGAATGAAGCTGCCATTTGATTGCCCCCATAAGGAATGGGTCCTCTTCTTCTCACTGTTGCTCATGGATAGCGCTGCTAATCTCCATAATGATGTATCTATTGTCTCAAAGAAAGGCACAATGTCGAACTCATAGCCATCCATTGTACATAGGATCATACTCATCCCATCTTCTAAAACTCCACATTTCAACTCAAAAGGTTGAATGTAGTTCATCAATGAAAAACTAGGATGTTTCTTCATCTCTTCCTTGATCAGATCAAGGGTCCTCTGCGCAGTGATATGTTGCAGCTTTAAATCAGCATGTTTTTCTAATCCTTGATCATGCAATAGCCCTGATGGCATGTCGTCATAAGTTTCAATAAGAGGTACTGAAACAATATGATATGAAAGTGGATGCATACCTTGGATCAACTGATGTGTGGGAACCTCTTGCAAGACCACAAGAGTTCCTCCAACCGGAACAATGGTGTCTCCAACTGCTGGTAAGAGTGATGGTTGCTCTTCTACAAGTGTACCAGCTCTAGTATATGTCTCCTCCTCATCATGTATCTCATAAATCATGCATGGGGCTCCAAATGTCAAGAACTCAAGACCATCTTGCAAAGATGCAAGTGATCATCCTCTTGATGTAAGTGCTTCTGCAGCTGATGGTGGTGGTAGAGGCTCCTCCTCTTGAGTGATAGTAAGGACATCTTCCTTGGGTTCTTCATGAAATATCTCCTTGAATATGGGCGATGCCACTATGTGAGATGTCTTTGGTTTCTTTCTACCATACCTCTCCTTTAATATTTGAATGAAATCTGCATAAGCAAAAACTTTCATGTGTGACAAATGGCTGAACCACCAATCTCTTGCTTCACCTTCTAGGTGCAGCGCTGCAAACTCCAAAACCTCTCTTTATGATATAATATATTTCAAAAATAAGGTAGTCAATTCTTCCCTCCAAGCCCTCAATGTGCTTGTGGAAGATCCATAAAATGTAGGGAAGAATAATCTATGCATCTTCCTTCTATTGCTGCTTCTAGATATCCTCTCTTCCTTGAGTTGCATAAACTGTTAGAGACAGAGATTATCCTTCAATACTATTGGCTGTAGCTTGTACTCAGAAAAATATTTTCTTAGGGTCTCATGCCCCAAGCCTTCATCATATTCGGACCAGGCCTCTTTCTCATCAAATAAAGTGGATCCAGTGGAATAATGTGAAGCCCTTTGCTTCTCCGGTCTTGTTTGTTGCTGATAAGAAGTACTGGGACCTTCTTCATCTTGAAACCTTCTTGAGGTTTCCCTTTTCCTTTCTCTTCTTGTTTCATTGATCTCTGTAGAGAGATCCTTCATAGCTCTGAAGAAAGATGAGGAAAAACTTAATCCCTCCATTATAGTAGATCTCTACTATCTGTTTTTCATATGTTGTCAATAATGTCCACAAGCTGAGCCAAAGATCATGCTTTGATACCAATGTAGTATCCCCAAAATGGAATAATGCATTGATACACAAACATAATATTTTACACACAGAAAATGTACATGTAAAGATTGAACAATCATAGAATGTATAGAATATATGATCCCTTTTATTATTATTGGAGATGGATAAATAGTACAACAGTGCTCAAAATGATACACTCAAGCCAAAGACATAGGCTAGAATGACCCTGAAAACATGCCAAAGCAGGAACTACATAACTGGAGAGCTGCTGGAAGAAAATACTATGTTGTCCCTTCAACAAATGATGTACATATGACTATTGGCTGAATATGGAAATGCATATCTATGGAAATCTGGAGCTTCGATGATGCCAAGATTCTAGATACGGGCTCTATGATGGAACCCAAGATAACCCAGAAAAGAAATTCTAGATCTATGATATTGGAAATCTACCCTATTGGGGTTTGATCCCTAGTCTAATGATTTATGCATATCTAAAGCTAGATATTAATGTAATATGGTTGAACTGAAGTACAAATCAGATATATGCTTTGAGGGTTGATCCCTCCTCCAGATCTCCAAGCTAAAAGCTTGAGATCTTGCTTCTTCTTCCTCCTCCTTCAAGATGCAGCTGCTACAAACACAACAGATAGATAAATTGTGTTGTATAGGAAGGAGAGGTTGTTGCATACTACAAAATATGGCTATGAAGCTCAAGACTGATGGAAATAATGCATACAATATGAAGGAATGCTCCTCCATTGGATTACTAGTTGAATTGCTAGCAACTTCCCTTCTCCCTTGGATCTACAGGAATGGACTGTGCAATTCCTGATGGAACTGCTACTGCTAGGAGATGAATGATGGATGGCCTGATGCCTGATATAGGTATGAAGCACTGGAAGGCTGATCTTGAAGCTCAAGGTGACAGGATGAATCCTTCACTGGTTCCTCAGCTGAAATACTGAAGGAAAACTTCCTCCTCTCAAACCCTGATGTAGAAATGCGTTATTTCTGAAGATGTATGGGCTGTAGAAAGTAGTAACATTGTGGCACCAGTGCTTGATGATGAATGTAGCTTAATGGAAAACCTTCCCAGAGTAAGCACTCAAAGTCCCCCATGGGTAAGGGTGGGATTTCCGCTCAAAAACACCCTGTGCTAAACAACACTGCAGACTTAGCTAAACAACATAAGAGTGCATGGAATGTCAAATGAAAAATCTAGATCTAAACAAATCACAAATCAATAATCCAAAAGCCTGCTTGTAATTTTTCCTTCATCTTCATTACATAGTTTGTGAACCTTCACATGCCTTGTCCCACCTCATAACTGCGTTGTCATGTGGACATAGGTCTCCATGTTGACTGCGTTGTCTCTCCATGATCTCCATCATGTGTGCATGCAATGATCACCCTCTCCATCATGTGTGCATTAATGCACCACTTCCTCCATCATCTCATTATGAATGCTCTATGATCTTACATTTGATTCCTTCCATGATCTTAGTTGATTGCTTCAACCTCCATGATATTTCTCATTGATGAGACATGATCTCCACTCCTTTCACATTAGTAGCTTCTCCACTACTCCATTATGTAGATATAGTTTTTATATATCCACATACACACATCAAAAGTGGATTTTATTCATCTATGGGGTTTGTGGGTCCATCCACCCTCTTATTTATTTAATTAATTATGAAAATTAACAACTCTAATATTCCAATTATCTTATGGAAAATTGGGAATATTACACAAAGACACTGATTGTGTCAGATATAATCTCAGCAAGAGGTGTTACAACAAGGCACATAGGAGTATGTTACCACAGGCCACATAGGAGTACGTTACCACAAGGCTCTTGTACACAGTTAAAAAAAAAAAAAAAAAAATTTAATTAATTAAAAAAAATAACATTGATGAAAATTTTTAGGAGGATCATTTATCATTCATTCATGCACAAACCAAGCATTCAATACCAAAAATAGGGCAACAATTCTGATGAGTAGTCGTGGAATAAATGGCACATATAAAAAGGCCACAATAAAATAATGGCTCAAATTTGAGTAGGGCAGGAGTACTTCTGTTATGATACCATGTTAAACACACACATGGAGAAGACACTAGATCAGATAAACATTCATTTCATTTATTATTCACAATAATTTACATTTATACATTTCCTTGTGAACCTTGGTATTCACATTTCAATTGGTCTCTTGGACTCCAGCGTCTAGTCACATTCCACACCAACCCTTAGTGGATTATGTGTCCAACACGGTGCTAGAAATCCGCCAACAAAGGGGGTCTCCCTTGTACGAAGTCCCAACTAAACCTCAAACTGTTTGGAGTAGGATCCCCATCTAGATAATAGGCCCAAACACCATTATTTTTAGGGATTTTCCTTGGATGAAATTATCAACATAAGGGATTATGTAAACAACCTTTGAAAGAAGCAAGTAAATTGACAATGTGAGACATATGATTGTAATGTATACAAGGTACATTCACTGAAGGGACAGAGAGAGTGAGTCTCTAGAAGAAAATTAATAATACTATCCTAAAAGAGACACACAAAAGCATGGAAAGAATCATTAGTTAACCATAAAATTATTTCACAAGATAACAATGATCATAAAAGTGAGTAACAACACACATTCAACATGATGAATACCAAAGACAATGAAAATGTTCATTTTCATTAGTATGTGTAAACATAAACATACAACACAAACAATGAAATAATAGTCTCACAATCATTCATGACATATGCACAAAAGTGTGTCGGCTTTGAGAGCTTCATATATTAAGTGAAAGTCCCAAGATACATGATTACAACAATGCAACACTAGCCCAAATAGTGAAAGATTAAGTCGCCACTTTCTCCTCCAAAGAATGATCTTCTCTCCTATGCCAAGCTAAAGAAGCCAAGGTGAAAAGTGCTTTTTTCTTGAGCATGAGGGTGTATATATAAGAAATAAGGTCACTCTCCACCTCCCTTGTGACTCTTGAGCTTCCCTCATGACTCTTGAGCTCCCATGTGACTTTTAAAATTCCTATGAGATCTTTGAGTTTTTACAAGACTTCAGATATTTCTAGTGACTTTTCACATTCCATGTGGGACCCTTGGGCTTCCACACAATTTATATATTCTCATTTTTGAAATTACATAATTACATTCCAAAAATAATATGGCAAAATACATTGTACCAAACAACACTCTTGTGTTGACACCTTTGATGACCATAGTTTGTTGACTGTGACATGATATTTTATAGCAATGTATTGATGTGTGGTTCCTTTTTCCACTGATATATATTCAACTTCTTCATGATAGGTTTTAATTGTACTAAATTTCCACCCTCCAAAGGGTTTGGATAAGTGTTGGAATATTCTAAATGAACATGAGTTTCCATCTCTTTGTAATGGTCCAAGGCTCCTCTACTCTTGCATGCCAACATATTTGTGTCTCATATCAACAAGTCTCCTCATCGTGACCTCTCCTTGCTGACCCTTTTGAAATCATATTGTCATGGTATAATGATATCACTTTAAAATTAATTGACTCATGAAAAGCCAACATTAGTCCCATAAACACCTATCCTATCTGTATTTTCTCTTACAACATACTAATTGTGATGGGACAATGGGCAAGGGTTTGAGAGAAAAGGTCTAAGGATTATGTTGTTAAGCACTGTATGGTACTAGGGATGGCCATGTTGTACACTATAACTTCACAATGTACAATAAGGGGAGGCTTATTCAAGGTTCTGTGTAGTGGGAAATTCTAAGAGACAAGGGTGATGAGTTTGCTCACTAAGGATGCACAATTCTCAAGGAAGAGGAGGAATGGATTGCACAATTGAGTTTAGCAGGGACTGGGGGATGACCCCAATATCCACTAGAACTATGAAATTCATAGTAGGATTCAAGGTAAGGTAAGGGATTGTGTAGTAGGAAGATTCAGTCAACAGGGGTGACAAGACTAGGCACTATAACTTCGCAATGCACAATGATTGATGAGAAGACTCTTGGATTGTATAGTTGAGGGGTGAATTGGCATAAATATGGACCTACTATGCACTAGAACTCTGTAATTCATAATAAGAGGCTCACTTGGATAAAGGATTGGGTAGTTGGTGGATGTAAGTAGCAGAATGTTAGGTCACTATACTTTGGGGATGTTCACTACCTCATGAAGGTAAGAGAGCCTTTATATTGCACATATTTAAATGATTAATACCATCATTTAGTGAAAAATAATGCACTAGAGCCACCACCATAAGGTTCCTTATAATTCTCTTAAGATGTGTGAAAACAAGTGAAAGAAACACATGCAAGAGTGAAAATGACACTTGCAAACACAAATAAAACACAAGCAACACATGAAAGAAAGAAAGTAGGAAAAAATTGTAACAACCCTAGTGAAAAATCCATGCAATAAAAGTTAATAAAGGAAAAGCCATAACCTTTGTTATGGGACAAATATTCCAAGCTCAATGTTGGGAAAAAACATCCTAGTGTGGGTGTTCATTTGGTTTATTATAGTTAAGGAAATTGGAAAAGGTAATGCAAAGGCTTTGGAAAGTAAAAGTGCCATTAATTTGCATTTATTTATGAAAATAATGGAAATTAGGAGAAAAGGAAGGGGAAAGGTCACATAGTGCATGTGAGGAGGAAAATAATGGAAAATAATGGAAAATTGAATAAAATAGAGGCCTCCTTAATAAAAAGGATTATGAGGATCAGTTGGTAGCTTTTTGTGAGTTCAATTTTGGAGTTATCTCTCTCACATTCTTGGACACTTAGAGTTTTCTTGGAGAACTTCTGCATTGGATCAAGAAAGGAAAAGGAGGAAAAGAGGAGGAAAATATAAAGCAAGGAAGAGCAGGATCAAGCAGCTACAACGGGTCTACTTGCAGGTATCAATTTGCATGTGTGACTTCCTTCCTAGATTTGGCATGCATGGTTGATGCATGTGTGTTCTTGGTTCTCTTGTTGTCATTGGAAAGGATTTTTCCAAGTGTGACAATGTTCTTCGACCTTGCCTTGCAATTTCTGGATAGCCATGGTGTGATGGGGTTCTCATGTTCTAGTTAAGCTTGATTTTTGGATGGATTTGAAACTAAGTGAGGTGGATCTATGTATGAAAGTGTAGAAATTATACCAATGGATTCAATACAATATTGTGATGTACTAAAACAAGATATTGAATCCTTCTACAATATTTGCGGAATACAAAAAACGATCGCTCAATCACAAGTAAGATAAATAAGTAAATCAATCGCACAACACAAGATATTCTTGGGGAAAGAAACTGCTCAAAACCCTGCTATCATATATTGTATAAAGTCAAGAATAATGAAACAATACAATGAATTCTTGCTCACAAGAATCTTGCGCACTCTACCAATTGTCTCACACTGATCTAGGAAAAATTGGACAAACACATAGCCAATTTCGTGCATTCCATCAGCCTTCCTTCCTCATGAAATTCCTAGGGAAATAAGCCCCTATTAAATAGTAAATTAAGCCTCCCTTGGTTTTGCAATCCATCATGGCCTTCTCATGACTTTATAATTGCACCCAGGAAATTTTGCTAATAATACAACTGATAGTTATGTTCCCTTTAACCTCTGTCTCAACTGGGTCTTCCTCAGAACTGACATGCATGCAGCTATTAATAGAGAATCATCAATTATCTGATTGATGACTACTTGTTAATTAAATCTTATTTAATTCATTGTACCTCTCACTAATTCATCACTCAGTTAGAACTAGTTAAACTGATTTTAACTCAATTAATTTGAGTTAACTAATTACAACTGCAACTGGACCCACAAAATATTAGGATCACTCTACATGCCTCATCTTAGACCCTCAACTTGAATTTCTTGAGCTAACTCAATCATCATGAATTAGTTAACTGATACAAGTTTTTATGAGATGAAATTACAATTTATTGTCCAATTTAATTAAGGAAAAAATAAATTAGACGCCCACATTTCACACTAATGTGTAACCGAATTTCTCACCAATGTGTGACTGAAATTCCACACTAGTATGTGGGTGCATTTTCTTGTTGAATTTCAACACTCCTTCTCAACAAGAAAGGGATAATCAACTACCCTGATTGATAAGGAGTTCATAAATTTTGCTCAAAATTCAAAGTTACAGGATTGGGTTGAAACCAAGATGGTTGTGTAGATCTCATCTTCCTGATGTCGGCGCCATGAACGGTTCAAAAAACTGATGTCATATGAGGGAGATATCGTGTTTTGATCGAAAAGCCAAACATGTAAAAATTGCGACAGTTTGACCAAATTTGACTGGGATGCACAGTCAGCAAAAGGAATATTCTGAGGAATATTCCTTTCCTCAGAACCAATTGGCGTTTGACAAGTTTTACTTCTTTATTATTCAAATGGTTGTATGTTATGTTTTTTGGGCCAATTACAAGGTGACACGTGGCCAACCCTGAGATCGCCACGTGTCCCTGAAGTGGTAGTGTAAAATTTTGGGTGAGGTCCGCAGGGCTCGACTCTGCGACCTCCTACAGGCATGCACAAGTCTCCACCACCTGAGATACACGCGAATCTTAACCTCTATAGTCTGCGGCTTAAATTTATGTTTTAATGAAAATTGCATTGGGGGTTGGGGACCACTGGCGGTCCCAACCCGCCAGTAGTCCTCGCGTGTTGTTCACATTGCAAACATTAAAACGTAACCTCCAACAGTTCTACAACCCGCAGTCTCCGTAACGACAGTTATTTTATTCTTATCACATGCCAACGGTCATGGTTAAACCCTCCACGTGGTTATCACTTAATCCACAGCATTCAATCGAGGTTCAACACTTATCACCACGGTTTAAGCCTTTGGTTCCGCCGACGGTTGCGTTCACCACTGTTTGGGGTTGGCATGTGGCCACCCCAACTACAAAACTTTAATGCAACGGTTTAAACGGCGAAGGTTTGGCCAGCACGCCCAAAAAGGCGTAATTTCCTAATTTAACTCCAGATAAGTGGAGTCCTCCACTTTTAGTGGAGTTTTTCTAGGTGTAACTGGGAAAAAGAGTAGGAGACTCAATTTTCACCCATTATGAGTGAATGAAGAGTCATTTTTGACTAATTGGAGCATTCTGGAGCCATTGGTGTAGAGAAAAAAAACCATTGAGAAATTTAACTACATGTAATAGCAAAATTTTGAGCATAATGAAAGATGGACATGCCATTGGGAGTTGGACCAGCAGATGTAGCCCAGGAGTGGTGAACTACTTCATCATGCTTACTGTGTAAATTTCATGTGGTGACTTATTTCTCTATTTTACACTGTTGTTCAGTGTTATTTAAGCTTGTTTTTTGCTTCTAATTCACCTAAAATCATCTACAATTCATGGACAAATACCTCAATCCTTAAGCAAACTAATGAGACAAGTATGCACATATTTATAAAATGAAAAAACACTTAGCACAACCAAACTAATACAATCATTTCAGATCATATTGGTATCAGAGCTAGATTTTATTCTCTGGTGTTGTTTAGTGCAAAAAAAAATTTAACTTTTTGCAAGTTTTTAGATTCTTACAAGGCTCAAACTCAAAAGAGAAGGCAAATAGGTGAAAGCAAAAGGGTCTCAAGAAGAGCCAAAGCAAAGGAGAGCAAGATTGCCACAATCTCCACCACCTATTTCACCTCCTAAGGAAGCAAAAGCTACATTAAGAATGCCTCAAGTGGAAGGAGAAATCCATCAAGAAGTTGATCCCAAAGAGGAAGAAAGAGTGTTCAGGAAAGCATTTCTTGGCATGACTGAGATGGTTAGAATCATTTATCAAGAAAGAAATGAGATTCTGGAAGAAGAAGGATCCAAACTTCACAAGGAAGGACAAGGTCTTCAGGAGATCACAATGATGAAGATAAGTCAAAGAAGGGAAATGGAGGAAATGGAGGCAATGGAGAGCCATCATCCTCACCCTCATCATCATCATCCTCTACTTCTTCTTCATGACATCAACCACACAATTCAAATAACACTGGTGAAAGTCCTTTTTTAAAACTTGATGTTAAGTTTGAATTGCCAATGTTTAATGGTGAAGTAAATGCAGAAAAGCTTGATAATTCGATTAGGCAATTGGAGGTATATTTTAGAATCCAGAACCTTCAAGATGATGATACCAAAATCCAATTAGCTTCATTGAGAATGGAAGGTGCAGCACTCGTTTGGTGGGAATCCAAGACAAAGGAGGAGATCAAGAAACATGGTAATATTATTCTATCATGGTCAGATTTCATTACTACTATAAAACAACAATTTTATCTATTAGCTCATATGTAGAAATCCATAATGAACTGGCAGAACTTTAGGCAATTGAAGGGACAAAATGTGCAAGAATACACCCAAGAATTTATGAGAAGAGCTCTCTTATTAGGGATATATTTGCAGAGCCAAGATACTTTTATCAAGTACATAGGAGGCTTACATAGCTACCTAAAACATACTATTCTCATCTTTAACCCCACCAATCTAGATGAAGTATGTGTTCAGGCCACACATCTAGAAGCTAGAGGGAAGAACATTTCTGAAGAGGGTAGAAAGAAACCTTTTAAGGGTAAAAACAAGGAAAAGACCTCAAAAGGAAAAAACAAAAAGAATGCATCTGTTACGAAAGAGGGAGAAAAAGTGGTTTGTAAAAATTGTTCAAAAGAAGGCCATGATGAAACTCATCATTGGAAATTACATCCTGAAATGAGGCCAAAGAAACCCAATAACGAAGGGAAAAAGAAAACTGTTGCTACAACTCAACATTATTTAGGAGATGATTCAAGTGATGAATCTAAGATTACAACAATGGGATTGAAGAACATGAAGGGAAAATAAATTGAAACTAAACCCAGTACCAGTACATCAAAATGTCACATAAATACTCCAAATGAAGAAGAAAGAATTGAACTATTTCATGTGAGGGTCATATCCAAACATACCAAGATTGACACATTATTTGACAGTGGGTCACAATAAAAATTAATCTCTAAATACTTTGTCAAGAAAATTAACCTTGAGACCATACCACATCCAAAACCATATCAATTGGGTTGGATTTGTAAGGATGCAAATTTACAGGTTTCAAAGAAATGTATATTGCAGTTTGCAGTTTGAATTAGATGTGGTTCCGCTTGACATAATAGGTATTGTGTTGGGGAGTCCTTACTTGTATGACAGGAAAGCGATCTTCTATTGCCACGAGAACAAATATCATTTATTCAAATATGGCAAGGAGTTCATTGTTAGAGCACATCGCAAGAAGACAAACATTGCTATGGTAAATGCTGGATAGGTAAAGAGGCCGGTAAATTCAAGTAAGAATTTTTTTCTTCCTATGATTAAGCCTAAAGTTGATGTTAATCATGAATCATTTGAGGGATGTGATCCTAAGTTGAAATCAGATTTATATGATTTAGTTAATGCACATCATGAGATGTTTCAGGAGCCAACAGGATTGCCTCCAAAAAGAGAGACTCAACATGAGATTCAGTTGCAACAAGATTGTCCTCTTCCAAACATCGGTATGTATCACATGTTGATAATGGAGAATGTTGAAATAAAGAGGAAAATAAAAGAGATGTTTGATGAAGGAGTCATAAGGCCAAGCACCTCGCCATGCGGTTCACCCATAATCTTGATACCGAAGAAAGATGGGGCTTGGCGCATGTGTGTATATTTTCAAGCTTTGAACAAGATTACGGTATAAAATCGTTACCCAAGAATAGATGATTTTCTTGATCAGCTGAAAGAAGAAATTTTTTTCACTAAGTTAGATTTACGAAGTGGATATCACCAAGTAAGAATCGCAGAAAGTGATATATGGAAAACTGCATTCAAAACAAAACAAGGACTCTTTGAGTGGCTAGTTATGCCATTTGGTTTGTGTAATGCACAGGCAACTTTCATGCGTGTTATGGATAGTTTTTTGCATTCATTACTTGATGAATTTGTAATTGTGTACTTATATGACATATTGATTTTCAGCAAAAAAAGAGAAGAACATGTCTTGCATGTGAGTAGAGTACTTGATATTTTGAAGAAAGAGAAATTGTTTCTTAAGATGTCACAGTGTGAGTTTGGAAAGACTTCTTTGGTCTATTTGGGACATATTGTAGGAGGAGGAGAATTGAGAATTAATCCTTTTAAAGTGGAAGCCATTGTGAATTGGCCCACACCCAAAATAGTAACTGAGGTAAGAATTTTCTTAGGTGCAACTCAGTATTGGAGAAATTTTATTGCTAACTTTTCTTCCATCGCAGCTCCTATGCATGCAGTGACAATTGTGAAAAAAGACTTCCAATGGGGAAGCAAACAACAACAAGCTTTGAAAGCTTTAAAATACAAGACCAGTTCAGCTCTAGTCCTTACATTACTAAATTTGAGACAACCATTCGAGATTCAAAGCGATGCTAGTGATTATGCCATGGGCATAGTACTTTAGCATGGTAATCCTATCGCTTTTCATTCTGAGACATTTAATGGTGCTGTGAAAAATTATCCTACATATGACAAAGAACTATATGCGTTGGTACAAAGTGTTAATAAGTGGAAACACTACTTGATGGGTAAAGAGACTATTGTACATACCAATCACCAACCATTACAGTACTTGCAGTCACAAACAAAATTGTAGCAATCAATACATTTCAGGTGGATGGGATTTCTTCAACGGTTTCACTTGGTTATAAGGTACAAGAAAGGTATTTTCAATAAATTTGTTGATATGCTTTCAAGACCAATCATTAGTGCATCTACTTTACTCAAAAATTATTATGTTGTACATGAGAGTTACATAGAACAATATGCACATGAAATTGTTTTTCAAGATGTGTATGCTAGTTTGAGTAAAGGGAATCAAGTTGAAGAAAAAGATTATCACATGCATAACAATTTGTTGTTTCATTTGGGTAATCTGTGTATACCACAAGGAGAGAGGCTAAGTGTCATGAGAGAATCTCATTCATCTCTTATTGTTGGACACTTTGGAGTAAGCAGTGACAGTGACGCATCTACAGAGGTATTTCTATTGGCCTCGCATGGTAGATAGTGTGTCACGTTTTATAAGAGGTTGTTCTATGTGTGAAACAAGTAAGCCTAGTAATAGGAAGCTTGGGTTGTACACGCCACTACCGATACCATCAAGGCCATGGGAGAATGTCTCCATGGAATTTGTTGGAGGTCTACCTATGTCAAGAAAATAGCATGATTATATTTATGTAGTTGTGGATAGATTCAGTAAAATGTGTATACTTATGCCATGTAAGAAAAATATTACTGTTGAAAAAACTGTTGAACTTTATTTTCAACATGTTTGGGTTCATTTTGGATTGCCAACTTCTATTGTTAGTGACATGGATTCAGGTTCATTGGAAATTTTTAGTCAAATCTAAGGAGAATGATGGACACAAAGTTGAAAAAGAGTACTGCTTTTTATACACAAACAGATGGACAAACTGAGGTGGTGAACAGAACTGTTGTGCATCCATTAAGAGGATATTGCAGCAAACATCCTAAGTTGTGGGATGAGAAACTGCATTACATTCAGCACGCTTACAACCAAGAAAAGCACTCTTCGACACAAACATCACCTTTTGAAGTATGCTTTGGGTATTTTCCAAAATTTTCATATGACTTGATCTTTGGGAAGAATGTTGCAATTGATGGCCATAGTGATATTGACAAGGCTCGAAAGTTCATTGAGAAAAATCATATTATACATCAACAAGTTCAAGAACAGCTTGAGAAAATTCAAAGAAAATAAAAAGAGAGGCATGAAAAACATAGAGTTGATCACAAGTTTAAGAGGGAGATGAGTTATGGTTGCACATTAGCAAAGAAAGGATGCAAGGGGAAGGTAAAAATCTCAAACCCATTTGCTATGGTTCGTTCAAGATAATAAAGCAAGTTGGTAATAATGCATTTTAACTTGACTTTCCTTCTTATATGAAAATGTATTTAGTTTTTAATTTTTAAAACTTACGTTTGTATGAGCCACCTTTGATCGATGATCAAGGAAGTGATTTTCAGATACCTTCTATTGAATATTTCTCACCATAATTTCTAGATGAGCTCAAGGAAGATACAATTATTGACAGGAGGACAAGAGCATCCAAGAGGGGAAGTGTTGAATACCTTCGAGTTGGGCTCAAAGGCTCTAAACCAAGCAAGGAAAAATGGATGGAGGTTGGAAAGGTGAAGGAGTTGTACCCTCATATACTGAACAAGTAATCAAGTCTTTTGGGGTCCAACAGCTTCCCAATGGGGAGGAGTGATCAGGAGTTCATAAATTTTTCTAAAAAATAAAAGTTATAGGATTGTGTTGAAACAAGGATGGTTGCGTAGATCTTGTCTTCCTGATTTTGGCACTGCGAACGGTTTAAAAAACTGATGTCATATGAGGGAGATATCACGTTCTGGTCGAAATGCCAAACAGGTAAAAATTGCGACAGTTTGACCAAGTTTGACTGGGATGTGTTAGGTTCCCATGATTTGTTAGATTGGTGAGAAAAAATACACAGGGTAACATCAGACCAGTCTTTGGAGTCCTTGGACCTAGCCTTCCTGGACTCAGAGAGGGCTCTCTCTATTTTGTACAAAGGATGTGAACTTGTTTTCTCTTAGGGTTTGATTTTAGGATAGTTGTTAAGTGTAGGGTTTGTTTTTTTGTTTTGGTTGGATAAGATGATCAAGTAGAATAGGTGGAGTGAGGAAATCTTCAAGTCATTGGGCTATGGAGTCAATAAAAATACTTAGAAAGTTCAACAATGAATCAGGGTGCATCATAGGGCAAATCTAGCATGGTCAAATGGATTTTCAATGTTTGTGTGAAATGAAATGAACATCAATTTTATGAAAAAAGTAGGGAAAAGGGAAATTAAGAATCCTTTGTCAAATAATTTAACAAGAAGGGACTTCAACACTATTTATCATAAATAATTAATCAATAGATAGGGCACACCAATAACTCTTTGATTCAACTTAATCAAATAAGCATTTCAGACAAACAATCCAATGAAATATAGAAGGCGAGAAACTCATTTAACTTCTAGTGATTTCACCTTCAAGGTTAGAAAAACATTTAAGATAAACATATAACTTAATCAAAGAAGAAGGAACTCCTAAACATCATTGATCATAGCCATAAAGATCTCCAAAAAAACTATTCAAGCATGGACAAAGGGTATGATCGAAACATAGCCTCATTGGAAAAACTTAATTAGTGGTACTTCAAAGAAAGATCTCAAGAACAATGTTTTAGTGACATCAAGCAAGTAGGGCTAACCATAAAAAATCTTTGATATCTACTGTATTGAACCATTCTTGAGATAAACAAGCTTGGGTGGGCCTAGAGAGCAACTAAGAATTCTCTAAACTGACCTAGCAGAGGAAAACATAGAGGCAGTGAAGAACAAACAGAGCTAAGGTGCCTTTGAAAAACATTTCTTAGTCTAAAACCTTTGTCCTACTACAATATAGAAGGATGAAACACAATGATACATAAGAAAATAAGGACTGAATATAAACACATCACCATTAACCAAGCTTAGGGATCTTGCAAGCAAGCCTTCTCCATCATCAATCAAAACAAGCCATTCACAAACTCCACAACACCAATTTCTTCTTCAATCTTGAAAAAACCATATATTGCTCTCAAGATTCATCAAATGCCAACCTTTTACAATAAGGCCCTCATGCTCTATTTATATAGAAAAGGAGGGGGAAAACCCTAACTAGGGTTTGAAAATGTCAAAACTAGTCATAAATGTCATTTATGCCTAAGAAACCATGCAAGGCCCAAGGCACAAAATATCTCATGAAATAAATGCAAAAATAACTCCTAGCACCTAAATTTGGAGTGATTTTCCTCAAAAAACACTAAAATATCATTTTTCAATAAATGATTGTCTTTTGTTTACTTTTTGGCCAAAAACGCACAATGAGGTCTGAAAGCGTAGTGCCATGCACTAGAGAAACTGGTTCCACTTGCAGCCAAGTTTTGATAACCTTCCCAATGTCGGAATTAGCTCCATGATAGCCCGTTGGAAAGTCTGTTGAGACTAATTTCCAAATATACCATTGGTTTTATGATTGAGCTCCATTAACCTATCCAGAAGGAAAATTTCCCAAAAATTCTCTAGGCTCAACGCCAAGCCTCAAAATGAGGCAGAAAGGTGAAAATGAGGTATTTTTTGGCCTTTTGAGGGGTCAAAAATGCTCCAAATGCTTTGAAATTTGGTGATCATACTGTAATTGAGCTGAGGATTCAAAAAATTCCAATTTTTCCTCCTAAGGATGCCTGAGATGAAAGCGTAGCACCAAGGGTGATGCACTTAGAGGCCTCCAAATTTGCAAAAAACCAAAATTTGTCAAAATTTTCCCAAATTTGGTGGATGTCTCCCTTATGGGGTTTGAGAGAAATGTAGAGAAGCTTAAGCCAAGATTCCAAGATCTTTTTGGTATTTTTCCCCTTTGAGTGCTTGTATTTTGGCATGGGCCTTTTTCAGTTTAGCTCTTGCAACTTGGTTTCTCCGGGCATAATGCTAGGTCATCTTCCTTCGGAGATCAAGATCCTTATTATCTTTCTCCAATTTAGCCTCCAAGTGTATGTTTTCTCTTTCCAACCAAGGCTCTTGATCATTTTCTATCTCCATGGAAAGCAGCTCACTTAAAGGGAGCTGCTCAGCCAAGGCTGATTCTTGTTCTCTTTTTTTTGCTAATGCCTTGTTCAAACCCATGGTTCTTGGTAACTTTCCTCATAGGTGCCCATGAATTCCTCTAGCTTTACCTATGCCCTTTGAGCTTCTTTTCAAGCTTTGATTGCTCTAGCCTCATAAATGTAAATTTGTGCCCCTAGCTTCCTGTTCTCCATTTAAAGGGCATCATTCACAATCTTGGCCCTATCTAGATTTTCTTGGAGGTCTTCAATTAGGGCATTTTTGTTCTGGATGAGAAAGTTTGAGATACTTGCTTCATTTTCCTCATCACTGTTAATCTAGATGACTTCAAACTCTCTCTCAACCTCGTGTTGATCTTCTTCTTCTTCTTTTACCTTTTCTTTGCCTCTATCTAGTGGCTTGGTGGATGGGGAAAACATGGCCACTTGCCTTTTTGAGGCAGCAAACACATGCCCTTCCCCCCTTTGGTATACCAATGAAAAAGGCTCAACTCTTCTCATTTTGGTGTTTTCATCATGGCTGCCATCATTTGTTTCCATGTTTTCCTCTTCATCACCTGGACTACTGCTTACCTCTTTACCTTCAGCATCAACCCCACTTTTGGCCTCTTCACTGATTTCATGATTGTCATGACAGTTGTCATGACTGCCTTGATTGTCTTTTTCCTTGCTGTCATGTTCCTCGCTGATGCTTTCTTCATTAGTGTTCATGCTATCTTCAGCCTCTTTATTTTTCTCATTGTTTTCATCTTCATCTTTATCTACCTCCATGCCTTCTGCCTCATTGTTGACCTCTTCTTCATCACTGCTTAATTCATTTCCACTGTCAGCTTCCTCATTTTCTTCATTGTTATCCTCTCCCTATTTTTCCATGTTTTTTGCTTCTTGTTGGCTAGACTCATCATCATCCTCATCTTCATTTTTGTCTGATTCATTGTCACCCTCACCCTCATGGTCACTTTCTCGTTCACTACCACTTCCTTCTTGATCTGATGCATCAGGAGAAGATGAGGAAGGGAGGTTTTCTTGAGGAGAGGATACTTGTGTAGATGATGAGGTATGGTCAGTAGGAGGTGATGGAGGAGTAGAGGGAGGAGGATGAGATGATGAAGGTAAATTTGGTTCATGATGGGGCTGAGGGCTTGTAAATATTTCATGAGCTATGAACACCTCCCAAGGTATGCCTTTTTGCTCCAACTGATGTAGCACCACCATATTGATCAAGGACTGGTGGAACAAAATCTGCATTTGCTAGGAATAACTCCTCCTTCGGACCACAAAAGACATCTTGTCGATACTCCTATACAAGTAGTAGGGAAAATGAAGCATTTTGACCCTGGTAAAATGCATGAGTACTCTGATATTGTAGGAGTAGAGTCTAGAGTATCTCCCCTCACATGTAAAATATTTCATGATGGCTCTCATTAAGGGTGCATACCTCTCCAGCAAGTGTGAGAAAGAGAAAATTGTCTTGCAACCTTATTTGTACCTAGGCTTGAGGAATGGCTCATAACAGCTCATGTCCAACTTTTCCCTTTTGAACCATTTCTCACCAACATCAGGAAATCCAGTAGCATGGGCAATGGTATCTGATGATATTTCAAAGGTCACCCCTGCCAAGCTTGATTGCTTTTTATGTAGGTTGAGAATGAATAACCTTGTGAGCTTTGGGTGATTTTGTACTTGTTGGACTCTTTCACAAAACTGAAAACAACCTACATTTTGAAAGCATGTGAGAATAATGGGAGAGGTAGTAATCTCCACAGTGTCTTGGGGTTCAAATATGTTGACCTTCCCACCCTTGTGCCTTTGCCTCATAGGCACTTGGCCTCCTTCACTATTGACACTCCCTTTTTCTCCTGACATGGTGATTAGTGATGCCTTTAAACAACCCTAGGCCTGCTTGTAAAACTTGATAGGAGTGAAATGAAATGATGGTGAAAGGCAGTTCTTGAAAGTGAGTGTGATGGAGGTGTGGGTTTACGACTGGTTTCCTTTGAGCTTTGATGAAGGGTTATCTTGAAATCACTGCAATTACCCTAATTCACACCCTCCTTGACTGAAAATTTATTGCTTGGAGGTCAAAAAAAAGTGTTTTCCATGAGGACTTAGGGTTTCTAATTACTAGGGTTTAGTCAATTTCTTTAAGCATAAAATCATGAATTTCACTGAAGGAGAAGGAAAACATGCACCTACCAACTTTTGACTTCTTTGCAGGTCCTCGGATGCAGCTTGGAGGTGCTCCCTTGTGATTTTTTGGCAATTTTGCAAGTGAAAGAAGGCTTCTAGACTAGGCGTAGCGCCTGCACGCATAGTCAGGTGTCGGGCCTTTTGGGCGCAGCGCCTGCCCGCGTACAGGCCTGTCGGGATTCCTGATCATAGCGCCAGGCACGTTTGGGCCTGTCGGGCCTCTTGACTGCAGCTTCAGGCAAGTTTCTGGGCCTATCGGGCCTCTCTGAGCGCAGCGCCGAGCACTTTCTGGGCCTGACAGGCTCCTCCTAGGCGCAACACTGCACGATGCCCTGTCTGTCAGGTAATTCTGGGCGAATGGGTAGCACCCACCTAAAATCACAGCGTTTTCACCCAAAAGTGTAGCGCATTGTAAAATTATACTGCGAAATCTCCCCAATGCGCAGCACCAAGTGCTGAAAGCAAAGCGCCTGAACGAAAGCGTAACGTCGGGTAACCTTACCCAGATTTTCACTGAAACTCAGAATTTTCTCTTTGAAGGCTCCTTACTCTTTTTGCAAGTGAAAAATGAGCCAAATGATAAATAAAATGCCCTTTTATAGTCTTAGGAAAACAAATTTATCCCTTGTAAACCCACTTTCTAATGTTTTTTTTTAGTCTATTGTCACTTTTCACTAATATTTCTTTGTCTTTTACTGCAGGTAACTTGAAAACTTTTAAGTGGCTCTTTTTCCTTTGGTTACAGCTTGCTTGTAGAAATTTGCTAAATAATGAATTTTATTCGCTGCGATTAACCTGATCATACATCAATTTGAATTGCATGCATAACACATAATCGCTTCTACCATTAATCGTCACATGCGGAAAATAAAACAAAGCGACAGAACATTAAATCACACACATAGAACGCAGCATGTATGGGGAAAGCTTATAGCTGAAAACCCCCAGCTATATGTATCATATAATGGATGAGAAACATTCAGCAATACATACTACAATACTCCTCACAAGTACTCAGTACTATCTCATATGCTGAACACAAAACTAGCTAGATCTGAAACTAGTCACAGGTTCAAATCCTTCTGCTGCTCTGCCTGCCTCTACTGCGCAATCCAAAAAGTGAATATAGCTGAATGGAATTCGAATTCACCTAGTTGGTACAGCACAATCATCATTGGCATCATCATCCCACTGATTGTGCAAATCTCATGCACAACTAATGTACAACTGTTGTCAGTCTCACCCTTTCATCTACCTCTTTCACTGGTCTTTCACTGAACTGTCCATGCACTGAGTTAACTGATGTGTTCTTTTAGTTGAATAATAAGTTAATAATTAGTGAATTAAATAATATTTAATTCACCCAACTCATCTCTATTGTAATCGCCAGTTAAACTGATCACAACTAGTTCAACTAGTTAACCGGAACACAATCTCCATTAACTCCTCAATCAACTCCACCAAAACTCTGCCACATGAGTCTAACTGAAGTCAACCATGCAATAGCTCAACTAACCCATAGGAAATTCAAATTTCCTTATGTCAGCTGCATGCCCCACCTCCGGGGGTCAAACTGAAGTGCTCCAAGAGGATAAACTGAAGTTTATAGTCCAAATATTATTAAGGGTAAATAATATTTGATTGTTCTATTTTTAGCCCGGCAGTCTAAAAATAGAAACCACCTGAATGTCTAAAAATAGAGGTCCATCTATTTTTACCAACATGACCAATCCTCCAAGAATAACATACTGCAGCTCCCGGTACATGATCCATATGTCTAAAAATAGACATAGTCTAAAAATAGACTTTTCGACAAAAAATCACATGTGTGGTCCCCACCTAGTTTAGGTGATCACTTTCCAACTAGGATCAGGAAAGATGTTTCAGGAGGCCTCCTTCACTGTTTCTTGTTGCCATTTTCAACACTCCCTCTCAACAATAAAGGATTGTCATTGCATGCGACATGCAACTCCATGCATTCGCCCTGCAACCTTCACAAGCGCCATGCAACTCCATGCATGCGACATGCAACTCCATGCATTCGCCATGCACCCTTTGCATGCGCCATGCAAACTCATGCATGCACCATGCAACTCCATGCATGTGCCATGCACCCTTTGCATGCACCATGCAAACTCATGCATCTGCTTTGCAACTCCTCTGAAACTGAATAAGCTCCAAACAACTCAATCAGTCTGATGCATCTAGCATCTATCATCAAAGTCTTCGACCTCTGCTTAGCTACTGCACATGTCATCATGGAACCACTGCGCTGTTGAACTCTTGCACCCATGCACTCTTGCACTTGCTGTCAACTCTGATCCGCGCTCCAATATCCGACACTGTCACTTTGATCTGCCTACATCACTCTAACTGATCTGCTACTGCTGCGTTGTGGGCACCTCGTAGCCAGGTTCAACTCATGAGATCCACACCATCTCATGAATTCTGCCCAGAAATCTCCTCTTGGGATCAATCATGCATGTCGCCCCACCTCACACCTGGTGGTATAGCTGCATGCACTCCCTCTGCCCGCCTGGCACGAAATCTCTCTGCATGAGTGGTCTCTTCCACTCCATGATCCTCTTGTGGCTGCTCCACATCCCGAGGTTCACTTTCACCTGCATGAAAAACTTGCTGCCTCTCAAGCTTCAATTGCATGTCTTTCTCGCCTGCATGCAACACTTGCTCCCTCTCAAGCTTCAGTTGCATGTCTTTCTCCCGCTTCCCAACAATAGGAAGCTCCGTAGACATCCCATCTACTTCAAGTCTGTAGAGATTCTTTGCTCGAATCCCAACCTTCTTGACTTGTCCCGTTGCCTTGTGCCAAAGGAAAACTTTTCCTTCTCTAAAGACAACTTCATACCCTTTATCCTCTAACATTGTGACTGAGATCAGATTCTTTGTTAGACCTGGTACATGCAATACATCTTGTAAAAGAATGAGTTTACCTGACTCCCTCTGAAAGGTTATGGTACCAATGCCGATCGCATTGTATCGTCCACCGTCGCCAAACTCAACATGCATCTGGAGATTTTTCTCCACCAAGTCACTGAAAAGATTCACATCTCCCGTCATGTGAAAGGAAGCGCCACTATCAATATACCACCCCGATCCCAATGCACTAGACAACATGCATGCGATCAATGAGAAGTCCAGCTCAAATTGCGAGGCAAGAGCCTCACCAGCTGCAGCTCCAGCAGCCTACTTGTTCTTCTTCTTCTTTGGGCAATTCGTGGCGTAATGTCCATGATCGTGACAATGAAAACACTTCACTTTGGACATGTCACGCTCTTTACCATCCGCACCGGATTGAGAAGCCTTCTCCTTTCCCTTCCCCTTCCTTGCTTTGGCAGCCAAAGCGCAGTCTTCTTCATCAGATACCTTTGATGAAGAACCATCTCTGGTATTTCGCCGGATCTCCTCTTGCACGAGATCAGACCACAGTCTTTCCCATCCCGGCAACTTTTCCCGACCATTGACACTATCTTGATATGCATGCCAACTCTTCGGCAAACCAAGAAGAGCCAAACTCACCAGATCCTCATCCTCCACCGTCACACCAACACTTCCCAACTCATCCCGACATTGGGTGAACCTCGTGAGGTACTTCGGCATACTTTCCCCCTACTCACACTTGATGTTCCTAAGTCTATCTTTGAGCGCCAGCTTCCTCTGATCGCTCTTGCTTTGATACAGATCCTTCAAGGCTTTCCACATCAAATATGGAGAAGCCTTCCCGTGCAAACTGGATACAATGTGATCCTTTACACCCTCCAACAGGATCCTTCGACATTTTGCTTGTTTCTTTCGCCAAGCTTCCACAACAGCAGCATCAGTAGAAGTAGGCTTTGGAATCTCTTTCTCCACGAATTCCAACAGCCCATTATCATCCAATACAGCCTCCATGCGGTCCTTCCATGCAACATAATTCGAACTGCCTTCCAAGGCATATTCTAGTCGCAATCCGTTGAAAGACATTTTCGCCGCGGCACCAAGAACACAAATATGCAAATTCGAATTTCACCACCAGCTGATAACTCAGTCGCTTCCGATCTACACTTGAGAGCTAATTATTTCCAAATCAGAGATTGACTGCATGGGCATTCACCAGATCTTTCACCTTACAAAGAAGGATGAATATTCCGGAGGCTACCTGGCCCGCATGCAGGCTCTGTCCAAGGAAATAATAAACAATCACCGTAATAGATCTCGACGATTAATTTCGCTCCGATACCATGTAGAAATTTGCTGAATAATGAAGTTTATTCACTGCGATTAACCTGATCATACATCAATTTGAATTTCATGCATAACACATAATCGCTTCTACCATTAATCGTCACATGCGGAAAATAAAACAAAGCGACAGAACATTAAATCACACACATAGAACGCAGCATGTACGGGGAAAGCTTATAGCTGAAAACCCTCAGCTATATGTATCATATAATGGATGAGAAACATTCAGAAATACATAATACAATACTCCTCACAAGTACTCAGTACTATCTCATACGTTGAACACAAAACTAGCTAGATCTGAAACTAGTCACAGGTTCAAATCCTTCTGCTGCTCTGCCTACCTCTACTGCGCAATCCAAAGTGTGAATATAGCTGAATGGAATTCGAATTCACCTAGTTGGTACAGCGCAATCATCATTGGCATCATCATCCCACTGATTGTGCAAATCTCATGCACAACTAATGTACAACTGCTGTTAGTCTCACCCTTTCATCTACCTCTTCCACTGGTCTTTCACTGAACTGTCCATGCACTGAGTTAACTGATGTGTTATTTTAGTTGAATAATAAGTTAATAATCAGTGAATTAAATAATATTTAATTCACCCAACTCATCTCCAGTGTAATCTGTAGTTAAACTGATCACAACTAGTTCAACTAGTTAACCGGAACACAATCTCCATTAACTCCTCAATCAACTCCACCACAACTCTGCCACATGAGTCTAACTGAAGTCAACCATGCAATAGCTCAACTAACCCATAGGAAATTCGAATTTCCTTATGTCAGCTGCATGCCCCACCTCCGGGGGTCAAACTGAAGTGCTCCAAGAGGATAAACTGAAGTTTATAGTCCAAATATTATTAAGGGTAAATAATATTTAACTGTTCTATTTTTAGCCCGGCAGTCTAAAAATAGAAACCACCTGAATGTCTAAAAATAGAGGTCCATCTATTTTTACCAACATGACCAATCCTCCAAGAATAGCATACTGCAGCTCCCGATACATGATCCATATGTCTAAAAATAGACTTTTCGACAAAAAATCACATGTGTGGTCCCCACCTAGTTTAGGTGATCACTTTCCAACTAGGATCAGGAAAGATGTTTCAGGAGGCCTCCTTCACTGTTTCTTGTTGCCATTTTCAACATTGCTTAGCACTAGAAAAACCTCTTTTTTCTTGCATTGTGAAGTTGAAATCATGTTTTTACCCCCTTTGACATTTCTGAGTGTGGGTGACCTGAAAACATGGTTTCTTCCCCTCTCACTGATTTTCTTAAGGCATAATAAATCCATCTTTAACAAGTACCATAGTATTCAAAATCATGTATGTTATCTCCTTTGGCCACTTCTAATTTGCAGGTTCCATGTCATACTGATTTTTCCCTTCCTGACATTCTTGTATTTTGACACTTTCAGTTTACATAACAACAACCTCATGATCAATTTGGCTTTCCATCTTGAAACTCAACCCTATGCTTTTATTCCTTTGATCATTAAGTGTAAATGACTGAAAATGGGAGCTTGAACTTCCTTAGATTGATACTCTTTGCATTCTTTCCCTTTTAGGCAGTGAAACACTTTTCCTTGATAAACCCTAGAAGTCACCTACAACAATCTCTTCAAACCTTTTGTCTGTTGTCATCATGGAGGCTCATCATCGTCATTTCACCACCCTTGCCTATCTTTCCAAAATCTTAGGTTTTTGGGTTGTTTGAGAAGAATCATTAGTGTTGTCTTCTAAATTCTTTATAGCCCTTTCAAGTTCATTCATTTATGTCCAGTTCACCTCACCTTTTTCCCTTTTTCAATTATAATTTCTAAAAATCTTCAATTCATGCTTGGTTGTACTGGTGTGCCTCTATCCATGTGATTTGCTACCTTGGATCCTTGCTTGGCACACTGCTGGCCCAATCAGTCTTAGGAACCCTGATTTTTCTTGAACATAGGTTGCTTCCTCTTCCATTGGCTTGTGTATATATTTAATGAGGAGTAGGCCTCTTACCTTACCAAATTTTCTTGCTGATAGTCACCTTGACACTCCTATAGAAATTTCAAAATGCATAGTTTCCTTTGCAGAACTTGAACTTGATAAGGTGACCTTCCTTGGAGATTTTTCTGATCTATCTTGGACAAATAGGTGCTGATCATTTTTCACATTCTGATTCAGCTTCTAGCTTATAAAAAAAATGCTCAAGTACCAAGGGTAACCCTACAACCTATGAAACCCTAGTGACCTAGTGGACAACTCCTTGGACTTGGCCTTTGACTGAAAGCTTGACTTGGGGTCTTCAAGTATGAAAAACAGATTTTTTGACAAATTGATGTATTGAAGAACCAAAATCCAATGTACTTGATTTATCTAAATAGCCTACAAAAATACTTTTGAGACCATCAATGCTTGAGGCATTTGGTGAATATGGGAAAGAGTAGGTTGTTTGGAAATCATTGATGGAAAGTGGAGGGGTTAGGGAAAGGAAAAACATAGCACTGAGGTTATGGGTGTGAAAATAGGACAAAGCTGAGTGGCATGAGCCCATGAGGGGACTTTTGGAGTGGTAGGCTAACTAGGGAATGGCAGAGTAGTGAAATAGTGAAAATTTTATCTTAAGGATAATGAAGGCAGTGAGATTTCTAAAACTCACAATATTCATGAATCTTGTTTCTATAAACCTAGGACAAGTATTTAGCCATCTAAAAATAGCAAAAATTACTGATGACTAACAGTGGGTTCACTTGGGGAGGGAATCTCCTTTTCAGGAGGTGTCCAGAACTTCAGATATCAATCTCTGAGCTTATGAAGACCAGTGCCTCATCCATTGGGTAGATTTTTCTTCTTTCATTTGCTGATGTTTCTCTTGAAGCTATGATCTCAAAATATGAAAGATATGTTTGCTTCAAACTCATCTCTACCTACCCATCATACCTTTTCCTATCATTTTTTCTTCTTATGGGTGCAATTGGACTGGCAAACCCTTGACATTATTTTTCTTTTGAAAGCAAAACAATCTATCTACTTGTACCCTTATTACTTCCAAGAGTTCAGATTATGCTAGTGAACTCTTTTATTCTCTACCTAGACTATTAATCTGTCAAGATTAAGCTGTATGATAAACTTCATTCTCTAATCTACTGACATGAAATTGAAAACATAATTTAAACCAAGATTAAACTATCTAATTTACCATGGGTTGTGGCATTGGGACAAGCTGCACACAGAGATTATTTTTGAAAAAACAAAACTAGAAATCATGAGGGTTGTGTTTCATCATTTTTTATTCATCCCTATATTTCTCTTTGGTTCAGATTTGAGCATTGAGAACCAACATCTTTTCTTCCTAATCTATTCCCACTGACAAGTCAAGCTTAAATGTTTTGGCAAGCCTTCTTTCACTAACCTAACAGCAGAAATTTAAAACATGTTCAGCCATGATTAGGCTAGATGAATGAATAATACTCTTTTCTTTGGCAAGTAGTGGCATTTAGACTTGCACACTCTCAGCAGTACTCTTTTTTTTGGGTATGGGGTTGAACCTATTCTTCAAATCTGCCCTCTTTTCCTTCTTTTTTTGTTTTTGTGTTTTTTGTTTTTATGATCTCTCATCATGCAATGTTATGTACAATGAATGAAAGCTTGAAACTAGGAATCTTGACAAAGATAGCGCTTGAGCATCCTGCCATTGACAGGATCTCCAAATAACTCTTCCTCATTTATCTCTTGTAAATAGAAAACATTGTTACCTCTATTTGAATGCATGATGTAAGGTTGTTTCCACAAATTTTCAAACTAGCCATGATATCCTTTGTATTTTCTCCTTGACGCTTGCTTCCAAACTTTACTTCTGTTAAAGATCCTTCTTAGGTGAAAAAGGTATTCCTCATTAGTTTTAAAATAGACAAAGATTTCATCAATGTATATTATATTGGAGTAACTCAAATCAAGGGCCATGGCCCTTTGGAAAGTGGCTTTTGCTCTCCTCAACCCAGAATTTGATCAAACATGTAGGTGCCCCAAGGTGCTTTGAAAGTGGCTTTATGTTGATCAGTTGGAAGTATTCTCACCTGATTGTAATCTGAAACACTACCAAGCAATGACATCTTGTTAGAAGCTTCTACCCTTTGTAGTGTATGATTTATCTTAGGAAAAGGGTATTTTTCCTTCAGGTAGGTTTGTCTAGGTACCTAAAGTCTACACATAGCCTATACCCCTTTGCTTTCTTTGTTAGTGACACAATCTGCTCCAAAGATTCCTGGTTTTTCTTGAAAGGGATCCTACTTTAAACAAGGTTTGTGTCATAAGGCTTTAAACTTTCATCACCATATGCAAAAGCAAATTTAAACTCTTTGCACAGTCTTATGTACTTCTGTTTTATGTAAGGTGGAAATTTTTTGGATAACCTAATCATTTTGGGTTTTTTTAGGTTGCCTATGTTGTATTCCTCTATATCAGTCTCGGTAGATACTACTTTAGGCTCCTTAACAGCATATTTGGAATTCAACAACTCTTCCGAAGTGACAAAACCTTTTGGTGATGAGTTGTTTTTGTATTGCAAGACCTTAAGTTTCTTTTGATCCAGGTTTCTTGAAAGCTCTACTATATGAAAATATTCCAACATTTTTACATTGGCAAAAGGTAATGGTTCTGTTTTTTATGTTTGTTCTTCATTTGAACAACTTTGTTCAGAGTCTAAGCTTGGTTTTGGTTTTGCAATTTTATTTTCAGTTTGCAGAAAATTAAGTTCAGCTTTGCCATCATGTTGTTGTTCTAGGCTGCTAGAGTTTTTGTTGTTGAGTTCTTCATGCAGTGCCTGGTTTGACTATTGAGGTATGTCTGGATCTATCTCAACTTAATTTAACTATTCATCGATGTCTTCTTCATTATATAAAATGAATTATTCAAGATCTGAATGGATGGAATAAAGAGGTGTGTTGTTTGGCCTTTCTTAGCTATTAACCATAAACTTCATGTGTGATTCCCAGTACAATCTCCTTGTTTGGTTAAAAACAGGGATGGTAGCATAAGACATGTCAAGTTGGAGGTTCCCCTAAAGCTTGGCTCCCCACGATCTAGATAAAATCATGCCATACTTGGGGGGAATGTCAGCTACTACTATGTCCATGACCAAACTCTTAGTAGGGATTTGTGCTAAATTGACACATAAATCCTTGATTAGGCCCAAATACTTGACCTTGTTTGAATCAAAAGAATACAGGTCTTTGTAAGGTTTTGTTATTTCTAGGCCTAATCTCTCAATCACTACCTTTGGCATGAAGTTGTGAGAGGCACCAGAGTATAGCATGGAATTATGTAAGATTTTTTCATGTATGTTTAAGGTAACATAGAAAGGGGAAATATCTGCTTCTTGGTACTTTCCTTCTACTTCAGGTCCAAACAACAGCTCTGATTTGTCATCTTTCAAGTTTAGAGTATCGGTATCATTTCCCATGTTCAAAACCTTCAGAACTTGGGACCTGTACATATCTTGGGTTATCATTTCAGTGAAAGGTATGGTTATCTTGATTTTAGCAATCTCTCCCTCAAAACTGAAAGGCACTTGTGTTTTGGGCATATTTACATTAGTTTTATCAGCCATAATTGTTTCTACAAGTTTAGTTTGTTGATTCTGATTTGGGACTTTGGACAAAAGAGTTTTCTCAAGGACACTAATAGGGGCACTAGGGCAGCTTGTGTCATCACTTGGTTGGCTAGTTTTGTCTTTGTTTGGATCAGTTTTCTTAGCCATGGTGTTGGTATTGTCTGTTGTCCTCTTAGGAATATTTTCAGATGTCTTCCTAACAGCAGTGTCTACTTTTTTCTTCTTGGAGATTTCATGGTTCTTTTAGCTCCTAAGGTCATATTGCCTATGGACCTCCATTATGGCATTTTCAAATCCTAATTGGTAGTCTTCAGAATCCTCATAGTTTGTTTCAGTTTGATCTGAGGAAAAGAAACCTTGTTATTCTTCAGTGAGAAAAACATCACCCTCATTATCATAACCTATCAAGTTTACATGGTTTTCTTCAGGTTCTTCAGACTCTCTTCCCTCTTCATCTACATAATTGTCTTAGAAAGGGGGCCTGATTTGTTGGTCATTGTCTCTTGGTCTATTTTGGGGAGGGTCTCTTCTAAAATTTGGATTCCTATTTATGTTTTGGGGATTTGCTTGGTTTTCCCTAGGAGGTGTTCTTTCACTCAAGTTTATCCTTTCCATCATTATTTCCATTACCCTCACTAAATTGTCAATTTTGGCATCAGATGAGGAGGTTGAAGCCATGGTTTCATCTTTGTAGGTGACTCTCTTTTCTGATCTCATCCTAGCCCTTTTTTCAACCTAGTTGGCCTCTACACTCATAGCTCCCCTTTGCATGTTTTCTAAAGTTAGGGGATCTCTCTCTCTTAATTGATAGGCCATGTCTGGATCAAAACCTTCCAGAAATTTTGCTAAAGCTAAGCCTTGTGGGGGTTTAATGTTTGGTGGTAGGGCATTGTAAACACTATTGAACTTGGTGCAGTAGTCTTGGACACTTTCCCCGACATTTCTCTTAAGGTTGTTATATTCTGAGAGGATTTGGAGAGGGTTATTCTTGATTTCCCATTTGTTTATAAATGTCTGGTAAAGGGAAGGGAGATCATGTATGTTGTTAGGAGTCAAGATTTCGAACCATTTATTGGCTTCTCCTCCTAATATTTGTGCAAAAAACCTCATTTTTATGGTTTCCTCTTCTAATTCCATGTAGCCAAAGGCATCATTTATCCTATCTACATGTTATTGGGCAGTGGTAGATTCAGCTCTGGTAAAGTGAGATATTTTGGATTGGTAGTCATTTGGAAAAGGTAACAAAGGTTGTGGCAGTGCTAGGGGGCATACCATGCTGCCATGATGGAAGGGAATGGGATCCAAGGAGTATTTACAAGGGGAGGGTTTGTGAGAGGAGGTGGAGGATGAGGTGGAGTGGTTTGCACAGTGGATGTGTGGATGGGGGTGGTAGAGGTACTTGGACCAGCAAACTGATTTTGAGCAGACTTGGTATGAAAAGAGCCAAAGTGATGGAGAAGATGAAATTCAGGAGGAGTGGAAGGAGAGACTTCTCTACTAGAACTTTGCTGCAAATCTATGGGCTCAAGCTCAGTCTCGTCAATCCCACTTTGTGACTTGGTTCTGAAAAGGTTTCTTGTATGATGTAAGTCAAACTGGGGATTTTGCAAGGCTTTGAGATGTTCAGGGACAAAACTTGCTCTATGAATGGTCCTAACAGTAGTTGAGTTTTCAATTTTAGAAGTTTGCCACAAAATATTTTCTGGGTCATCAACTATGGTAGGGGGATTTGGGTCCGGGTGAGATCTGGTATTGATCCTTTGTGAAGCCAGATTTCGAACTCAAAGTATAGAGAGACTGAAATCTTATGACTGTTTTCGGAAGGCTGGCCTCTCTTATTGTTTTCTAAACTCACACAGTGTGTGACTATGCCTCTAAACTTCTCTAGGTTGATTTAACACAATCCTAGGTAAGTCTATGAAGAATAGTAAAGTTATAAGGCCTACTGGAGGCTAGTGGAGTCGCCAGGTGGATGTTTTTTGTTGTTTTAAGGATAATGTGTTTATGGTCCACCACCAATAACTGACAAAAAACCAATCTAGGGATATTTTGGGGTTTTCTGAGTTCCTTTATGTAGCCCTAAGGTTTCTATGAGTGTCCTCCAATTGAGTCATCATTTTGCTAGAATGGTGAGACAATTAGATTCTATTATTTGGCTAACAGTTTGAGTTCTCTATGATTTGATAAGGGTTTCTAAAGTTCTAAGGAGTACTTAGATTATCACTAACTCAAAAATATCTCACCCTAATTGCAATTTATGTTAGGCAGTGAGTTGGTGATAAATTAATAGATATTGTGTGATAAGGGGCTCTGAATTCTCTAAGGATATATAAGCTTATTTCTTACTCAGAAGGTCCCATCGTGATTTCCATTATGTTATGTTCCTGTGATCTGTTATATTGGTGAGAAAAAATGCACAGGGTAACATCATACCAATCTTTGGAGTCCTAAGACCTAGCCTTCCTAGACTCAGAGAGGACTCTCTTTATTTTGTGCAAAGGATGTGAACTTGTTTGCTTTTGGGGTTTGATTTTAGACTAGTTTTTAAGTGTAGGGTTTGTTTGTTTGTTTTGGTTGGGTAATATGATAAAGTAGAATAGGTGGATTGAGGAAATATTCAAGTCATTGGGATATGGAGTCAATAAAAAGTCTTAGAAAGTTCAATAGTGAATCAGGGTGCATCATAGGGAAAATCTAGCATGGTCAAATTGATTTTAAATGTTTGTGTGAAATGAAATGAACATCAATTTTGTGAACAAAGTAGGGCAAAGGGAAATTAATATTCCTTTTTCAAATACTTTAACAAGAAGGGACTTCAACACTATTTAGCATAAATAAGTAATCAATAGACAGGGCACACCAATAACTCTTTGATTCAACTTAAGAAAATAAGCCTTTCAGACAAACAATCCAATGAAATATAGAAGGCGAGAAACTCATTTAACTTCTAGCGATTTCACCTTCAATGTTATAAAAACATTTAAGATTGTAATATTCCAAAAATTTAGCCTTCAGCTAAATGGAATATTATAGTTTGTGTTGTCACTAGGTAGGTGAATAAATGGGTAGGAAGGCCCATAAGTCTACTAAGTAGCAATAAAAACACTTCGAGTGTGAAAAGAGACCCTTTGAGCAACTAAATAAATCACCTCCAAGTGTGAACAGGGGTTGGATGATGTTGATTCAGTCAACTTTTACCAAGTCAACAATGTTGTCATGGAGGAGTGGAGATTAAATGAAGAATAACGCAGTTTTGGAGGGAGATGGATCTTATGAAGGAAATGACCTAATTGAGTGAGGAAAAGGGCAAGTAAGCTCATATTATATTTAAGGAAGAGGATGGCAGCCATATGAGCTTATGTTTTAGATTATTATTTTGATATTGGTCTACTTAGACTTTTGCTTCCTCTTGTTGTTTAGCAGGGTGTTGTGTTGTTTAGCACTGGGTGTTCCTAAGCGGGAATCCACCTGTTTCCTTGAGAGGCCTATTGGAAGAATATTGTATTCATTTCCACATTCAGGTTTTTAGGCCAAGCTACAACTTTCTTCACCAGCGCAGTTTCTGCAGGTTGTTGTGCTATGTTGCAGGGTGTTGCAATGGAGGGGTTAGAAACCCACTTTCTGAGCTATTTTCTCATAGGAGGAAGGTTTCCTTCTCTTGGGAGATAATTTTGGAGAGCTCTTAGGTATATTTTAGATCTTTGGCATCAGGCCAACTACTTCCCATGATTTCCAGTGCTATTTCAGCTAGGGATTGTGTTATTTTGGAGGGTAGCTTTAGTGAGGGATCTTGTGGCTCCTTTGGAGTGTTTCCTTGTGATTGAAGGGTTCATCCTTTCATGGGAGGAGGCCTTTGAGGGGATATACATCAGATCTGTTATATTGCAGCCTTCTACACTCATTTTCTTCAATTTTCAGTGAATCTTCAGCCATTGGGCTTTAGATCCCATCTTGTATAGAGTGTATTTCTTAAAACCCTTTCTGGGTTCTTTGTAGGAGTTTGTATTGAGCCTAGATCTGTATTGGGCATATATTTTGAGGAATATAACAGCCCTACATATTTTGTAAATTATTTTTCTGTAGCAGTGTATTTCTAACTGTGTTGTAGCAGTCTTCCAACATTTTGTGGTGTAGCAGCAGTTCAGATTTAGGAGTGATTTCTTATGATAGGCTTGTTTCCTCATTGTATTTGATTCATGCCTCACTATTATGTATTGATTTTCTGATATAATACATGATGATATGTCTCCATATTTGTTTCCATTTTCAATGATTTGATTTACACTGCTATTTCTGGTTTTGTGTTCATGTATTGTTGCATCCCCATTTTGGGATATTACAATGTTATCAGAGCATAACCTTGGCTCAGCCTGTGCATTTAGCCAATATGTCACCATGAGGAGAAGCTCTTCGCCAGAAGAGGAGATGTACAGAAAAACAAAAAGAAGACTCCATTATTTGGAGGAAGAGAGGAGGAGGAGCTCTCAAAGCTTCTCTTTCAAACTATGCAGAATATCAAGGGAGATCTCAAGAAGATGAGAAGAGAGAGAGAATCTCAAAAGGAGTTTGGATCTAAAGAAAACTCTAGATTTTCACATGATGAGTGTGACCATGAAGCCACACCCTATGATTAACATCACAATCATATGCCCAGATCTGCTATGAGGGAGATGAAAGAAGAAGAAATGCCTAGGAGGGAAGCTCTTAGTGATTATCTGCAAGAATATGAGTCTCAAACTAAGAAGTTTAGAGATAATATCACTTTTTCAAGAGTTTTGCAAGATCAAGGTGGAGAGGAGAAAGCAGCATGACATGAGTAGATTTTTTCTATATACTTTTGATGGATCACCAACATGTTTAGCTAGAGCTTGGGTGGAGGAGTTACACACCTATTTGCAGTAGCACCAAGTTTTTGAAGATGAAACTATCAAAGTTGCAGCGCTGCATTTTGAAGGTAAGGCCTATGCTTGGTGGATATTTGAGTCTTTTTCATTAAGAAATGAAAATATTTCTTCTTATGCAAAGTTCATTAAGAGATTAGTGGAAAGGTTTGATGGAAAACATTCTGAAACATCATTGGTGGAACCAAACAAACCAAAACAAACAAAACCTTTGCATATGATGGAGGAACCTATAAACTCAAATCCACTTCAGAAAACTGTTGGAGAAGCTCACATATTGCATACTACTTTGCTAGAGGCAAGATATTTGTCTCATATCCTTGGACAAGAAGGCATCAAGATTCCTTTTTCAAAAGAGGATCCTCTCATTGAGAAGGTGACTCCCATTCATATTGAAGGAGAAGAGAAGGATGGGGGCAACAACGTTGTCATATCTAGAGCACATCTAGCACCTCATGTGGAGGTAGGTGGAGCACTTTCTCCAACAAGAGACATTCTTGTATCATTGCAAGTAATTCCCCAGGATCTCATATATGGAGGTCAAGGCACAATCAATGAACAGCATGATTGTGAAACATTGCAGATGGAAGGAGAAGGTAGGGAGGAAGGTCAGCATCACATGATGAGGAGCACACACCCCTATCTGTTTCAGAGAGCTAATGAAAAGAAGAGGCAGAATGATTTGCGTTGTGAGGGAAGGGACAAAGTTTTCCATCCATATGTGCAGTCTACTCTTGACATTGATGTCTCATTACATAGAGTCATTCCACCGAGGAGACCACTAGATCAGGAGGTGATGAGGAATGCTTCACACTGGATAGCACCACTCTTAGATCCCGAAGGGGTGGATACTTTGGAGGGGTTTATTACATCGCAGATATTTTGGGGTAGACTCAAGGAGGAGGGAGACATTCTCCCATTTTCAACATCAGCCACTCTCACTATATGTACTGAGCTAACAGAAGTTGTTACAGTGATGGAGGATGGAACCTTCATGGTGCAAGAGAGCTGCTCCATGGATTTGGAGAAACAGAGGGTACTTCCTTTGAGGAAGGAATCCTCCATACATTGGAGTATATGGGGGCCACTCATGCTTACATTGGCCAAGATCAGGAGGTTCTTTTTGGATGGTAGCTTCTCATGGGAGGCCAACTTCCAAAGGTCACCACTTCTATCTAAGCATGAGCAGCTGCATGATGGGCATGGCAGCACTTTGGAGGATGACTTTGGCATGTGGGATGTCAAAGGAGAAGATAGCAGCATGTGGGGAGCTTCACATTTCAGATCTTCAGCGTTGTCTCTTGGGAGGATTGATCCATATTGGAGGTCTCAACTTTTGGTAGAGTACTCCAAGGATCTTGGTGCCTGCATGATTCTTGATGACCCGGAGGGAGATGATAGATATAGGGTGGATTATGTGGTCATCTATTCTTATGGAAGAGTCTTCTTGACTAGAGCTTCTGAGCTCAAGGAGAAGCTGCTACATGCAGCACATGAGGACTTCCTTTCTGTGCACTATGATGCATATCATTCTTTTATGGAGAAGTTCACTTGGGAGGGCATACAGCATGATATATTTCAGCATATGGAGAGATGCATAGCCCAGATGCTGATGGAGAGGTTGGCACAGCCACCTCCCTACTCATTGAGAGTGAGGGAGAACTTTCAGATGAGCCATTCCAGTTCAATGACCAAAGTACACAGTAGAGAAGGTACATTTTTGCATTATGATTTTCACTTCTTTGCTTTATATGAGTAGCATGTTGTATTAAGGAGGGTCATTCCTTCTTATACATTATAATATGATGTACTTGAGGCCAAATGTAGCATTGAGATTGGCTATCCTATTGGTGGTTTGTGGGGGAAGCCACATGATTCTTGGTGTGCACCATTGACACCACATTTTACCTTCATGATCCTATCTTATAGGATGATTGTGGTAGAAAACAAGTGGCTGGAAAAGCACTTGTTATTATTTGTTTTGAGGCAGGCAAGGGATGCACTGCGTTGGTTCCATGTGTGGAACTATGATCCACTTTTCGGTTGTCATATGGCAACTTCTTTTCATTGGTTTTTACTTCCATATGTTGGAGATGCTCTTATGTTTATGGGAAGAGTTGTTTGGAGAGTGGGACAAAAGTGGGAGGTTCCCATTGGGGGTATGATTCTCCCTACTATAAATGTTGCATGTTTCAGGAGAAACAATGGGCAAACCATGATTGCCATACTACATCTCTTTTCTTCATGTGGGAGGAACCATTTGGAGAACTTGAGTTTTTGGAGGAGGCATTTCATGGCTAAATTGTTTGATGGGGTAACTTGGGCCATTCTTGGAGGCCATGATATTTCAGCCCAAGGTCAGGAATAGCCCCATACTTACCATAAATGGAGAGAGAAACAACTTGGATGGGAAAATCTAATCTCTCTATGCAGCCCCAATGCATTGCATAAACTAGGGGTTGAAGATTTCTTTGATGAGCTACCTAGGATGGCTCATTTCATTTGGATGATAGCATGGGTATGGGAGTATCTCATTGGGAATGAGATTCCCCATGTTTATCATCACTCCTACCTTGAGGAGGCCATTAAACAACAAGAAGGTTTCCACTTACACCTTCCACCTCTTCATGATGTGAACTATTGGGTTTTGCATAGTTGGGAGGAGCCAGTGGAGGGAAAATTTATTGTAGATCATCTTGAGCAGTGGTGGGGACTATTGATGAGGAGGCCACAAGAGGAGGAGGGGAGGAATTTTTCTCTCCCTATAAATTTTCTTGAAGACAAGCAACATTTTGGAGGGGAGGACTGTAATATTCCAAAAATTTAGCCTTCAACTAAATGGAATATTATAGTTTGTGTTGTCACTAGGTAGGTGAATAAATGGGTAGGAAGGCCCATAAGTCTCCTAAGAAGCAATAAAAACACTTTAAGTGTGAAAGGATACCCTTTTAGCAGCTAAATAAAGCACCTCCAAGTGGAACATGGGTTGGATGATGTTCATTCAATCAACTTTGACCAAGTCAACAGCGTTGTCATAGAGGAGTGGAGATTAAATGAAGAATAACGCAGTTTTGGAGTGAGATGGATCTCATGAAGGAAATGACCTAACTGAGTGGGGCCAAGGGCAAGTAATCTCATATTCTATTTAAGGAAGAGGATGGCAGACATATGAGCTCATGTTTTAGATTATTACTTTGATATTGGTCTGCTTAGACTTTTACTTCCTCTTGCTATTTAGCAGGGTTGCTATGTTGTTTAGCACTAGGTGTTTCCAAGCGGGAATATCATATCTTTCGTTGAGAGGCCTCTTGGAAGAGTATTGTATTCATTTCCACATTCATGTTTTCAGGCCAAGCTACAACTTTCTTCATCAACGCAATTTCTGCAGGTTGTTGTGTTGTGTTGCAGGGTGTTGCAGTGGAGGGGTTAGAAACCCACTTTCTGAGCTATTTTTTCATACGAGGAAGGTTTCCTTCTCTTGGGAGATCATTTTGAAGAGCTCTTGGGCATATTTCTGATCGTTGGCATCATTCCAACTACTTCTTATCATTTCCAGTGTTGTTCCAGCTAGGGATTGCATTATTTTGGAGGGCAGCTTTAGTGAGGGATCTTGTGGCTCCTTTGGAGTGTTTCGTTGTGATTGAATGGTTCAGACTTTCATGGGAGGAGGCATTTGAGGGGATCTACATCAGATCTGTTATATTTCAGCCTTCTACACTCATGTTCTTCAGTTTGCAGTGAATCTTCAGCCATTGGGCTTTAGATTCCATCTTGTATAGAGTGTATTTCTGAAAACCCTTTCTGGGTTCTTTGTAGGAGTTTGTATTGAGCCTAGATCTGTATTGGGAATATATTTTGAGGCATATAACAGCCCTACATATTTTTTAAATTATTTTTTTGTATCAATGTGTTTCTAACTGCGCTGTAGCAGTATTCTAGCATTTTGTGTTGTAGCAGCAGTTCAGATTTAGGAATGATTGCTTATGAGAGGCTTGTTTCCTCATTTTATTTGATTCATGCCTCACTATTATGTATTTATTTGCTGAAATAATACATGATGATATGTCTCCATATTGGTCTCCAATTTCAATGAGTTGATTTACACTGTTATTTCCAATTTTGTGTTCATGTATTGTTGCATCCCCATTTTGGGATATTACAAAGATAAACATATAACTTAATCAAAGAAGAGGGAAATCCTAAAAATAATTGATCATAGCCATAAATATCTCCAAAAAAACTATTCAAGCATGGAAAAAGGGTATGATCAAAACATAGCCTCTTTAGCAAAACCTAATTAGTGGTACTTCAAAGAAAGATCTCAAGAACAATGTTTTAGTGACATCAAGCAAGCAGGGCTAACCATAAAACATCTTTGATATCTACTGTATTGAACCATTCATGAGATAAACAAGCTTGGGTGGGCCTAGAGAGCAACTAAGAATTCTCTAAACTAACCTAGCAGAGGAAAACATAGAGGCAGTGAAGAACAAATAGAGCTAAGGTGCCTTTGAAAAACATTTCTTAGTCTAAAAGCTTTGTCCTACTGAAATATAAAAGGATGAAACACAATGATACATAAGAAAACAAGGACTGAATAGAAGAACATCACCATTAGCCAAGCTCAGGGATCCTACAAGCAAGCCTTCTCCATCATCAATCAAAACAAGCCATTCACAAACTCCACAACACCAATTTCTTCTTCAATCTCCAAAAAACCATATATTTCTCTCAAGATTCATCAAATTCCAACCTTTTACAATAAGGCCCTCATGCTCTATTTATCTATCAAAGGAGGGAAAAAACTCTAACTAGGGTTTGAAAATGTCAAAACTAGTCATAAATGTCATTTACGCCTAAGAGACCATGCAAGGCCCAAGGCACAAAATATCTCATGAAATAAATGAAAAAATAACTCCTAGCACCTAAATTTGGAGTGATTTGCCTCAAAAAACACTAAAATATCATTTTTCCATAAATTAGTGTCTTTTATCGACTTTTCGGCCAAAAACGCACAATCATGTCTGAAAGCGTAGTGCCATGCACGGGAGAAACTGGGTCCACTTGCAGCCAAGTTTTGATGACCTTCCCAATGCCGGAATTGGCTTCGTGATGGCCCGTTTGAAAGCCTGCTGAGTCTAATTTCCAAATATGCCCTTGGTTTTCTGATTAAGCTCTATTAACCTTTCCAAAAGGAAAATTTCCCAAAACTTATATAGGCATAGCGCCATGCCTGAAAATGATGCAGAAAGGTGAAAAATGAGGTGTTTTTTGGCCTTTTGAGGGGTCAAAAATGCTCCAAATGCTCTGAAATTTGGTCAGCATATTGTAATTGAGCTGAGGATTCTAAAAATTCCAAGTTTTCCTCCTGAGGATGCCTGAGATTAAAGCGTAGCACCAAGGGTGTTGCGCTTAGAGGCCTCCAAATTTGCAAAAAACCAAAAATTGTCAAAATTTTCCCAAATTTGGTGGATGTCTCCCTTATGGGGTTTGAGAGACCTGTAGAGAAGCTTGAACCAATATTCCAAGGTTTTCTTGGTCTTTTTCCCCTTTGAGTGCTTGTATTTGGCATGGGCCTTTTTTATTTTAGCTCTTGCAACTTGGTTTCTCCGGGCATAATGCTTGGTCATATTCCTTTGGAGATCAAGACCCTTATTAGCTTTCTCCAATTTAGCCTTCAAGTGTATGTTTTCTCTTTCCAACCAAGGCTCCCAATAATGTTTTATCTCCATGGCAAGCATCTCACTTAGAGGGAGCTGCTCTGCCAAGGCTGATTCTTGTTCTCTTTCAATTTTCCAATGCCTTCTTCAAACCCATGGTTCTTGGTCTCCTCCTAGATTGCCCTTCTTCATATTCACTTTCCTCATAGGTGCCCATGAATTCCTCTAGATTTACCTATGCTTTTTGAGCTTATTTCTGGGCTTTGATTGCTCTAGCCTCATAAATGGCAATTTGTGCTCCTAGTTGCATGTTCTCCATTTCAAGGGCATCATTCACACTTTTGGCCCTATCTAGATTTTTTTGAAGGTCTTCAATTAGGGAATTTTTTTCCTGGATGAGCAAGTTTGAGATCCTTGCTTCATTTTCCTCATCATTGTTAATCTGAATGATTTCAAACTCTCTCTCAACCTCATGTTGATCTTCTTCTTCTTCTTTTACCTTTTCTTTTCCTTTATCTAGTGGCTTAGTGGATAGGGAAAACATGGCCCCTTAACTTTTTGAGGCAGAAAACGCATGCCTTCCCCCCTTTGTTATACCAATGAAAAAGGCTCAACTCTTCTCATTTTGGTGTTTTCATCATGGTTGTCATCATTTTTTTTCCATTTTTTCCTCTTCATCACCTGGACTGTTGCTTACCTCTTTAACTTCAGCATCAGCCTCATTTTTGGTCTCTTCACTAATTTCATGACTGTCTTGACTGTCTTTTTTCTTGCTATCATGTTCCTCAATGATGCTTGCTTCATTGGTTTCCATGCTATCTTTAGCCTCTTTATTTTCCTCACTGTTTTCATCTTTATCCACCTCCATGCCTTCTACCTCATTGTTGACCTCTTCTTCATCGCTGCTTAATTCATTTCCACTGTCACCTTCCTCATTTTCTTCATTACTATCCTCTCCCTCTATTTCCATGTTTTATGCTTCTTATTGGCTAGACTCATCATCATCCTAATCTTAATTTTGGTCTAATTCATTGTCACCCTCACCATCGTGGTCACTTGCTTGTTCACTGCCACTTCCTTCTTGATCTGATGCATCAGGAGAAGATGAGGAAGGGAGGTTTTCTTGAGGAGAGGATACTTGTGTAGATGATGAGGTATGGTCAGTATGAGGTGATGGAGGAGTAGAGGGAGGAGGATGAGATGATGAGGGTAAATTTGGCTGATGATAGGGCTGAGGGCTTGTAAATATTTCATGAGCTATGAACACCTTCCATGGTATGCCTTTTTGCTCCAACTGATGTAGCACCACCATCTTGATCAAGGAGTGGTGGAACAAACTCTACATTTGCTGGGAATAACTCCTCCTTCGGACCACAGAAGAAATCTTGTCGATACTCCTATACAAGTAGAAGGGCAAATGAAGCATGAGTAATCTGATATTGTAGGAGTAGAGTCTAGAGTATCTCCCCTCACATGTAAAATATTTCATGATGGCTCTCATTAAGGGTGCATACCTCTCCAGCAAGTGTGAGAAAGATAAAATTGTCTTGCAACCTTATTTGTACCTAGGCTTGAGGAATGGCTCATAGCAGCTCATGTCCAACTTTTCCCTTTTGAGCCATTTCTCACCAACATCAGGAAATCCAGTAGCATGGGCAATGGTATCTGATGATAGTTCAAAGGTCACCCCTGCCAAGCTTGATTGTTTTTTATGTAGGTTGAGAATGAATAACCTTGTGAGCTTTGGGTGATTTTGTACTTGTTGGACTCTTTCACAAAACTGAAAACAACCTACATTTTGAAATCATGTGAGAATCATGGGAGAGGTAGTAATCTCCGCAGTGTCTTGGGGTTCAAATATGTTGACGTTACCACCCTTGTGCCTTTGCCTCATAGGCACTTGGCCTCCTTCACTATTGACACTCCCTTCTTCTCCTGACATGGTGATTAGTGATGCCTTTAAACAACCCTAGGCCTGCTTGTAAAACTTGATAGGAGTGAAATGAAATGATGGTGAAAGGCACTTCTTGAAAGTGAGTGTGATGGAGGTGTGGGTTTATGACTGATTTCCTTTGAGCTTTTATGAAGGGTTATCTTGAAATCACTGCAGTTACCCTAGTTCACACCCTCCTTGACTGATAATTTCTTGCTTGGAGGTCAAAATAGAGTGTTTACCATGAGTACTTAGGGTTTCTAGTCACTAGGGTTTAGTCAATTTCTTTAAGCATAAAATCATGAATTTCACTGGAGGAGAAGGAAAACATGCACCTACCAACTTTTGACTTCTTTTAAGGTCCTTAGATGCAGCTTGGAGGTGATCCCTTGTGATTTTTTGGCAATTTTGCAAGTGAAAGAAGGTTTCCAGCCTAGGCATAGCGCCTGCACGCACAGTCGGGTGTTGGGCCTCCGGGGTGCAGCGCCTGCCCGCCTGCAGGCCTATCGGGCTTCCTGATCATAGCGGCGGTCACGTTCTAGTCCTGTGGGGCCTCTTGAGTGCAGCGCCGGGAAATTTTTTGGGCCTTTTGGGCTCCTCCTGGGCGCAGCGCTGCACGATGCCCTACCTGTCGGGCAATTCTGAGCAAACAAGTAGTACCCACATGAACGCGCAGCGCGTTCACCCGAAAGCACAAAGTAGTGTAAAATTACACTGCGAAATCTCCCCAATGCGCAGTGCCGGGTGTTGTAAGCGGAGTGCCTGAGCGAAAGCGTAGCTACTAGCCCCGAGTAACCTTACCCAAATTTTCACTGAAACTCAGAATGTTCTCTTTGAAGGCTCCTTACTCTTTTTGCAAGTGACAAATGAGCCAAATGATAAATAAAATGCCCTTTTATAGTCTTAGGAAAACAAATTTATCCCTTGTAAACCCACTTTCTAATGTTTTTTTTAGTCTATTGTCACTTTTCACTAATATTTCTTTGTCTTTTACTGCAGGTGATTTGAAAACTTTTAAGTGGCTCTTTTTCCTTTGGTGGAAGCTTGCTTAGCACTGTAAAAACCTCTTTTTTCTTGCATTGTGAAGTTGAAATCATATTTTTACCCCCTTTGACATTTCTGAGTGTGGGTGACCTAAAAACATGGTTTCTTCCCCTCTCACTGATTTTATTAAGGCATAATAAATCCATCTTTGACACACACCATAGTCTTCAAAATCATGTATGCTATCTCCTTTTGGCCACTTCTGATTTGCAGGTGCCATGTCATACTGATTTTTCCCTTCCTGACATTCTTGGAGTTTGACACTTTCAATTTACATAACAGCAACCTCATGATCAGCTTGGCTTTCCATCTTGAAACTCAACTCTATGCTTTTATTCCTTTGATCATTAAGTGTAAATGACTGAAAATGGGAGCTTGACCTTCCTTAAACTGATACTCTTTGCATTCTTTCCCTTTGAGGCAGTGAAACACTTTGCCTTGGTAAACCCTAGAAGTCACCTACAACAGTCTCTTCAAACCTTATGTCTATTGTCATCATGGAGGCACATCATCTTCATTTCACCCCCCTTGCCTATCTTTCCAAAATCTTAGGTTTTTGGGTTGTTTGAGAAGAATCATTAGTGTTGTCTTCTAATTTCTCTATAACCCTTTAAATTTCATTCATTTCTGTCCAATTCACCTCATCTTTTTCCCTTTTTCATTTATAATTTCTAATAATCTTCAATTCATGCTTGGTTGTACTGGTGTGCCTCTATCCATGTGATTTTCTACCTTGGCTCCTTGCTTGGCACACTGTTGGCCCAATCAGTCTTAGGAACCCTGATTTTTCTTAAACATAGGTTGCTTCCTCTTCCATTGGCTTGTATATATCTTTAATTATGAGTAGGCCTCTTACCTTACCAAATTTTCTTGCTAATCGTCACCTTGACACTCCTGCAGAATGTCAAAATGCATAGTTGCCTTTGCAGAACTTGAACTTGATAAGGTGACCTTCCTTGGATATTTTTCTGATCTATCTTGGACAAACAGGTGATGATCTTTTTTCACATTCTTATTCAGATTCTAGCTTATAAAAAACAATGCTCAAGTACCAAGGGTAACCCTACAATCTATGAAACCCTAGTGACCTATTGGACAACTCCTTGGACTTGGCCTTTGACTGAAAGCCTGACTTGGGGTCTTCAAGTATGAAAAATAAAAATTTTGACAAATTTATGTATTGAAGATCCAAAATCCAATGTACTTCATTTATCTAAAGAGCCTACAGAGATAGTTTTGAGACCATCAATGTTTGAGGCATTTGGTGAAAATGGGAAAGAGTAGGTTGTTTGGCAATCCTTGATGGAAAGTGGAGGCGTTAGGGAAAGGTAAAACAAAGTATTGAGGTTATGGGTGTGAAGATAGGACAAAGATGAGTGGCACGAGCCCATGAGGGGACTTTTGGGAGTGGTAGGCTAACCAGGGAATGGCAGAGTAGTGAAATAGTGAAAATTTTATCTTAAGGATAATGAAAGCAGTGAGATTTCTAAAACTCACAATATTCATGAATCTTGTTTTTAGAAATATAGGACAAGTATTTATTCATCTACAAATAGAAAAAATTACTAATGACTAACAGGATGCACAGTCAACAAAAGGAATATTTTGAGGAATATTCCTTTCCTCATAACCAATTGGTGTTTGACAAGTGTCACTTCTTTATTGGTTGAATGGTTGTATGTTTATGTTTTTTGGGCAAATTAGAAGGTGACACGTGGCCAGCCCTGAGGCTGCCACATGTCATTGAAGCGATAGTGTAAAATTTTGGGTGAGGTCTGCAGTGCTCGACCCCGCGACCTCCTGCGCACACGCACAGGTCTCCAACACCCGAGCTACACGTGAATATTAACCTCTATATTATGCGGCTTAAATTTATGTTGTAATGAAAATTGCATTGGGGGTTGGGGACTACCGGCGGTCCCAACCCGCCAGTGGTCCCCACGTGTTGTTCACCTTGCGAACATTAAAACTTAACCTCCGACAATTCTATGACCCACAGTCTCTGCAGCAGCAGTTATGTTATTCTTATCAAATGGCAACGATCACGGTTAAACCCTCCGTGCGGTTATCACTTAACCCACAAAGTTCAACCGGGGTTCAACACTTATCACCACGGTTTAAGCCTTTGGTTCCGCCGACAGTTGCGTTCACCTCGGTTTGGGGTTGGCATGTGGCCACCCCAACCTTAAATGGCGGAAGGTTTGGCCAGCATGCCAAAAAAGGCGGAATTGCCTAATTGAACTCTAGATAAGTGGAGTCCTCCACTTTTAGTGGAGTTTTTTCTAGGTGTAACTGGGCAAAAGAGTAGGAGACTCAATTTTCGCCCATTCTGAGTGAATGAAGAGTCATTTTTGACTAATTGCCCATTGTAAGAAAAAATCCATTAGAGCACTGTAACTACATGTAATAGCAAAATTTTGAGCTTAATGAAAGATGGGCACGTCTATAGGAGCTGGACTAGCAGATGTAGCCCAGGAGGGGTGAACTGCTTCATCATGCCTGTTGTGTAAATTTCATGTAATGCGTTATTTTACATTGTTGTTCAATGTTATTTAAGCTTGTTTTATGCTTCTAATTCACCTAAAATCATCTACAATTCATGGACAAACACCTCAATCCTTAAGCAAACTAATGAGACAAGTATGCACATGTTTATAAACTGAAAATACACTTAGCACAACAAAACTATTAGATTCATTTCAGATCATTGATCCTGCCTCTGTGGTATTCAAATTTTCTCTTTTCTAGTGCCTTTTTCAAGATGTAGGCATCCTGATCCTCCGTGGGAATGTACTGCAACATCACAATGTGCCTCTGAACATAATCTTTGAGATGGTGATACTGGATACCAATATGCTTGGACCTATCACGGAATATCAGATTAACCAAGAGTTTTATGCAACTCTAGTTATCAAAATGTATCACTGTCGGATCCATCTGATGAACAAACAAACCAAAAAGTATCTTCCTCATCCAGATGGCCTCACCTACAGCCTAACTAACTACCATGTACTATGCCTCTGTTGAACTAAGTGTAACTGATCTATGTTTCCTGTTGTACCAAGAAACTAGTGTTGATCCTATGTTGAAGGTGACCCTGATGTTCTCTTCCTGTCTAATGGAATTCCTTCCCAATCTGCATTAGTGAATCCTTGAATCTTCACTCCCTCTGTCCGTCTGTACCATAATCCATACTTTGTAGTGCCCCTGAGATATCTCAAAACATGCTTCCTCGCCTTCCAAAAGAGCTTGGTTGGCTTAAACATAGTTTAACTAAGTTGGTTAATTGCGTAGCATATGGATGGTCGTGTGTTCACCAAATACATAAGTGAACCCACAAGATGCCTATAAATAATAGCATACACTACCTCAGTTGAAGTAGCATTCTCCTTCCTCCAATTTCCCACAAGAGTCTCCATGGGTTTGCTACCCTCCATGTGCAACTTCCTCAGAATCTCCTTGGCATACTTTCCCTAAGATAAAAATAGCTCCCCATCTCTTTGCAATATTTCCAAACCAAGGAAACAATGCAAGAGCCCCTTGTCCTTCATCTCAAATTCTCTTGCAAGATCCTCTTTGCAAGAAGTTATGAGTTTCTCATCACCTGTCAGTATCAGATCATCTACATAGAGTATAATAATCAAAATCTTACCAAAAACCACAATATGATATAGGTTTGCATCCGCTTCACTTTTTGTGAAGCCAAACCCAGTGAAATAGTTGTCGATATTGGTGTACCAAGCACGAGGTGCTTGTTTCAGCCCATATAGTGCTCTCTTGAGTCTGCACACATGCAACTCCCCGTCTAAGGTCTCAAAACCTTCTGGCTGCTCAATGTACACTTCTTCCTCAATAACTCCATTGAGAAAGGTTGTATTTACATCCCTCTGATGTACCTTCCATCCCATCTGCACTTAGAGTGCAAGAATGGATCTAATCGATGAGTACCATGCAACTGGTGAAAAAGACTCCTCATAGTCAATTCCCTCTACCTGTGAGAATCCTCTGGCCACAAATCTAGCCTTTCATTTCTCCACACTCCCATTTGCTGCTTTCTTCACCTAATAGATCCATCGGGATCCAATCACTGACTTCCCCACTAGTCTTGGGACCACTTCCCATGCAATTTTTCTAATAATGCAGTCATACTCCTAAACCATGGCATCAACCCATACTAGTTGTTTCACTTCTTCCTCGAAAGAGGATGGTTCTGTCACAATAAATTCGCTCATAAGATCCATGTATCTAGTATACCTATCTAGGGACCTTCTCTGCCTGCATTGTGATGTAGGTGCACCTACATTCTTTGTCGCATCTAGCATCAATACGTCAGCCTCTCTGGTGCACTTCCTACCATTTTTGGTGGATGGATCCACATGAGTGGTTTCTTCCACTCTCTGTTCCTTTTCTTGTGGTCGCTCCACATCCCGAGGTTCATCCTTTGGAACTAAGAGTTCCTCTGCTGCATGCAAGTCGAGCTCCCTTTCAAGGTACAATCACATGTATTTCCCCTCATCAAATTTCACATCTCTCCTGACAACTGTCATCTTGTGTGCTTTCAAATACACCCGATAATTATGGGGAGTATCTGTGTACCCCACAAATATCCCAACCTTTGTTGTTGGTTCTAGCTTCTTCCTGGCATATTTGGTCACATGGCAATAGACAAATGAGCCAAAAAATTTAAAATATGAAACATCTAGTTTATTACCTGAAAAAGCCTCCTCTAGTGTACCCATGCCAAGTATCTGATGAGGACTATGGTTCTACAAAAATACTGTTGTGTTGCATGCCTTTTCCCACATATGTAACGGTATGCCCTGATCATGTAGAATAGTTTGTGTTGCTCTCACAATTGTTCTGTTCTTTCTTTCTGTAACCCCATTCTGTTGTGGGCTATGAGGTGCAATAAATTCTCTTTGAATTCCTTCTTTGGCGCAGAATTTCTTTAATTCATTAGAGATATACTCACCACCATTGTCGCTCCTTAGAGCCTTCACCTACTTCCCTGTATCTTTCTCTACCAGTGCTTTGAACTCAAAAAACTTGGAGAGCATCTGATCTTTCTTCTGCATGAAGAAAATCCAACACTTTCTATAAAAATCATCAACAAAAATCACATAAGACATGTGCTTTGATGTGGAAGCTATTGAGAATAGTACACACACGTCTGAGTGAACTCTCTCAAAGATTGTCGTTGCTCGGTTCTCCTTCTCATGAAAGGTGGCCTTTATATACTTCCCCATAGTAAAACCTTTTCATGCGTCTCTCTACACAACTGTACCCTTTGGAAGCCCTGTAGAAATTTGTTGCATGATCCTCAAAGCACTGTGGTGTACATGACCCAACCTCTTATGCCATAACCAAATGGTATCCCAGCTCACCACCTCATCTTATTTACTTCTCAATGATGTGCAACCATCTACGTCAAGTTTGTAGAGGTTCTTCACATGAACCCCAATCTTCCTTACCTATTTCGTGGCTTTGTGACGAATGAACGCCTTTCTTTCATTAAAGAACATCATATCCAAGATCCTCCAACATAGCAATTGAAACTAAATTCTTTTTCAAACTTGGTACATGCATGACATCTTTTAGTATGAAAGGTTTACCTGAATATCTTTGGAAAGTAACTGTACCAATCCTGATAGCACTATACCTCCCGTCATCACCCATCTCGATGTGCATCTGAATATCCTTCTCCTCCAACATACTAAAGAATTATTTGTTTCCAGTCATGTGGAAATATGCTCCACTATCCAAGTACCACATAGATCCCATCACAATTCACACCATGCATGCGATGAGAGAGAATTCCAACTCAAACTATCAGGCCAAATCTTCACCCATTGCACCTCCCAGAGCCTTCTTGTTGTTCTTCTTATTTTGTGGAAAATTTGTGGCATAGTGTCCATGATCATGATAGTTGAAACATTTCACCTTTGACATGTCTCGATTCTTTCCTTCTTTGTCAGTCTCGGATTTTGAATGGGACATATTCCCTTTCCCTTTCTTTGCCTTACCAGCTAAGGCACAAATTTCCTCATCATTAGTCTTGGATGCGGATCCATCCCTAGTAGTCTGTCGAAACTCTTCTTGTACCAAATCCGACCGTAGTCGCTCCCACTTTGGTAATTGCTCCCTCCCATTCACAGAGTCCTGGTAACTATGCCAACTCTTGGGAATGCCTAGAAGTGCTAGGATCACTAAGTCATCATCAGCCACAGTAATCCAAACACTTCCAAGCTCATCTCAATATACAGTGGACTTAATCAAGTTTTTCTGGATTGTGTCACCCTTCTCCATTTTGATTTTCCTAAGCTTGTCCTTGAGTGACAATTTCCTGTGTTCAGTGATGCTTTGAAACAGATATGTCAAGGCCTTCCACATAGCATATGGATTTTCCTTGACATGGATACTCGAGACAATATGATCTCTAACTCCCTCTAATAAGATCCTCCTTGCCTTTGGAACATTCTTCTTCCATTCTTCATGTTGCGCAACATCTATTGGAGCGGGCTCAGGAATATCAGTTTCAATGAATTCCTTTATTCCATTATCTGCCAATACTACCTCCATCCTATCCTTCCATGAAATATAGTTCAAATTTCCCTCGAGTGCATATTTGAGTCTGAAGCTAGTGAAATACATCCTGGTCAGCTGCTAGGTACCAAAGAATGAATCTGAAATTTTGAATCATGTTCAACACAAACTCAATTTCTTCTCTTCTATTGTGATTCCTGGCGCTCCGATACCATGTAGAAATTATACTAATCGATTCAATATAATCTTGTGATGAACTAAAAAAAGATACTGAATCCTTCTACAATATTTGCGGAATATAAAACACGATCACTTAATCACATGTAAGTAAGAGAAAGAAGTAAATCAATCGCACAACAAAAGATATTCTTGGGGAAAGAAACTGCTCAAAACCTCGCTATCATATATTGTATAAAGTCAAGGAATCATGAAACAATACAATGCATTCTTGTTCACAAGAATCTTGCGCACTCTACCAATTGTCTCACACTAATCTAGGAAAAATTGGACAAACACAGCCAATTCTTTGCCTTCCTTCAGCCTACCTTGCTCATGCAATGCTTAGGGAAATAAGCCGCTATTGAAAGTGCAGAAGTGTCCTCAGACACACAACTTTATTGATCAAGAAAAAATATTACATAGCAAATTACAGGAGTTTACACACGTAAACTCACACTCTCACATTCTCTCATTACACATTACAATGAAAATAGGAAACTAACCTATTTATAAGCTCTATGTTCTAACTTAATCTAGTTATGGATCACTTGGAAAATAAACAAGTGTCCATTTACAATAAATGAGCTTCTAACCACTCTACTAACTTCACTCCTAACTTAGAGCCTAGGAAACGACTATTTTCTAGAGTCCTAATTTTTAATAACAAATTTCTATTTCTAAATATCTCAAAGATTTATTAAATATTCTAGAATAATAATTATTAATTTAATATCTTAAATTAATAATTATTTTATTCAAACACTAGAACCTATGATAAAATTTATTTTGGATCATCTAACATTCCCCCCTATGATCCAAAGATACATTACAACAGATACCAAGTTCATCCCTGAACTTAGTAAACTTTATTCTGCCAAGAGGTTTTGTGAAAATGTCGGAGGCCTGATCTTCTGAAGGACAAAACACTGGCTTGATGACGTCCTTTGCAATGAGAGATCTGATATGATGATACTTGGTGTCCACATGCTTTGTCTTTGAATGAAAAACTGGATTTTTGGCAAGCTTTATTGCTGATTGATTGTCGATGAATAATGAAGTAGCTTCTGCTGGAGGAATCCCCAAGCCCTGTAAAACTCGACGTAACCAAACAATCTCACATGCTGCTTCCCATGCTGAAATGTACTCTGATTCTACTGAAGAAGTGGCCACTGTAGTTTGCTTCTTACAACTCCAAGAAACTGCAGCTGACCCCATGTTCATTAAGTAACCTGAGGTTGATGCCCTGTCATCAATACTGCCAGCAAATTCGGCATCTGAAAATCCACCAAGTACAAAATTTTTAGTCTTTTTGTAAAGAAGACCAAAATCTTTTGTTCCTTGGATATATCGAAGAACTCTTTTGGCTGCATTCCAGTGGCTGTCTAGTGGTTCCTGCATAAAACGTGAAAGAATATTGATTGCATAAGATAGATCAAGACGAGTGGTTGTCAAATAAATCAAGCTGCCAATCAATTGTCTGTAAGTCGTGTTGTCCACCTTTTCCCCCCCTTCAAATTTTGAAAGTTTTAAGTTTTGTTCCATAGGGGTAAGGACAGGCTTACAATCCTGCATTCCAAATCGCTGAAGAATTTATGCTGCATATTTACTCTGGGAAATGAATATCTGATGTGGACGTTGGAATACTTCAACCCCAAGATAGTAGTGAAGTAGTCCCAAATCTGTCATCTTAAAACCTGCATGTAACTCCTTTTTCACCTGTTCAATGTGATCATCATTGTTTCCTGTGATGATCAAATCATCGACATACATAATGAGAATGACCAGATATTTTCCCTGTTGGCGCACATACAAAGTATCATCAAATTCACTGCGATGAAAACCAACTTTGCGAAGGTATTCATCCATTTTGGTATACCAAGCGTAGGGAGCTTGTTTTAATCCATATAAAGCCTTGATTAATTTGCAGACTTTATGTTCTTTCCCTTCAACTTCAAACCTTGTTGGTTGTGTCATGTATACATCTTCCTGTAAGTCCCCATTGAGAAAAACGCTTTTGACATCCATTTGATGAATTTTCCACCCTTTCTGAGCTGCTAAGGCAAGTGTAAGGCGGATGGTGTTCCATTTGGCGGTAGGAGCAAACGTTTCCTCATAATCGATCCCTTCCTGCTGCGCAAAACCTTTAGCAACAAGGCATGCTTTATACTTGTCAATATCACCATTTGCTTGTACTTAATTTGATAAACCCATTTGCATCCAATAGGTTTAACAAGCTGAGGACAATCAACAAGTTGCCAAGTGTTGTTGTCTTGAACTTTTTGATATTCATCAACCATTGCTTGTTGCAATGCTTTATGTTTTACTGCCTCTTGAAAAGAAGAACGTTCAGTAAAATCATTTGCTATCAAAGAAAAATTGCCTTCATTTCATTTTGATGCCCTTGTTCCTGTTTTGTTTTGTTCATTAGGCCTTACATCTTTCAATAGTTGAACTGCCCATTTTGGAAGTTTTTTCTCACTTGTTTGAGGTTCTGAGAAGTCTCCATCATTATAGAGGGGATTAATGTAAACTGATGTTCGTCGTTCAGGTGGTGAATCTGGAGAATCACTGTCAGAAGAACTACTGTTGTTTGGAGACACTGATGAACTGCTAGAAGACCCAGATGATTTTGTTGAAGTAGATGGACTGGATGACTCATCTCAGAGGAAGGAAAATCAAGTTCATACCAATTTGGTGAAGTTGGTTGACTTTGCATATTTCCTTTCCTTTTACTGCCATTAGTTTCTAACTTGTGAAGAAGACTTTCGATTTCTTCAGCACTCTTACTCTCTTTTTCATCAAAAATGACATCCCTACTCACAATAAATTTTCCATTGGTCAAAAGACGATACCCTTTCTTTTCATCTGAATAGCCAATCATGGTGCATTTCAAACTTCTTGAATCAAGCTTAGTTCTCTTTTCTTTGGGAACTAAGGCATAACAGATGGATCCAAAAACTCGAAGATGTTTAACTTTAGGTTTGAAACCAAACCAAGCTTCATAAGGGGTGATTCCTTCTAATGAAACAGTTGGAGATCTGTTTCTTAAATAGACAGCTGTATGGATTGCTTCTACCCAATATGTTAGACTTAACCCTTTGAAAGTTAACATGGATCTCGCCATGCCTAACAATGTGCGATTCATCCTTTCTACGACTCCATTTTTCTGTGGAGTGTAAACATTTTTAAGATGCCTTCTGATGCCATTTTCACTGCAATAAGTTTTGAATTCATTTGAATTGAATTCTGCCCCATTATCTGTCCTGAGAGTACCTATCTTTTCTTTGGATTCATTTTCAACAAGTTGTCGAAAATTTTTAAATTTCTCAAATGCTTCTGACTTATTTTTCAAAAAGTAAACCCAGGTCATTCTACGGAAATCATTAATAAATAGCAAGAAATATTTGCAGCCACCTAATGAAGTTTGTAGTGGACCACACAGATCACTGTGAACTAGTTGCAGCAGACTGTTTGCGCGCCAAGTACTTGTTGGAAAACTTTCTCGACTATGTTTTCCATAAATGCAGGCTTCACATTTAGCATTTTCTTTGTTGAAAGTCAGAAGTCCTTTAACCATCCCTTGTTTCTGCAATTGAGAAAGACTGTCAAAATTAAAATTTCCATATCTTACATGCCATAATCTTATAGGTGAAATTCTTGTAGTAACTGCCCCTGCAAAATCAGAATGCCTTGGAATAACTATCCCTTTCATCCTTAACAGTTTTCCGTCTTCATATCCTATCATCACTGTTTGGAAGTTTTGTTTGACTGAATTAATCTTAACTAATCCATCTTCCATAATTATTTGATGTCCAGCTTGTCGAATCATGACCAAAGACAACAAATTTTTTGTAAAGGTGGGAACATACCACACATTGGAAATCAATTTTTCTCCAATGTCAAGAAGAAAAAATTTGACTGCACCTTTTCCATAAGGCGTATGTTTTGTATCATCTGCTAGAAAGATGGAATTAAGATGGCACTCTTGAAAATTCCAAAATAAATCTCGTCTACAGGTCATGTGCTGAGTCGCTCCTGAATCCAAAATCCAAGCATCTTCATAATCACTCTTAATATAAGAGGAAGGTTGGATTGTTGGTGAAGAATTGAAGACATATTCTGAGTCATTATCATCTTGATCTTGATCATTTGCAAACTGTGCTGAAGGCTGTTGAAACTTAGAAATTTTATTGATAGATGTGCGACAATTTGAAGCATAGTGACCAACTCTGTTACATCGCCTGCAAACAATTTGACTCAAATCGGTGCCTCTTCCTTGAGACTGTCCTCTGCCTTGAGACTATCCTCGACCTCTGCTTTGTCCTCTGTTTTGAGATTGTCCTCTCCCTTGATTGCTTTGTTGAGATCCTTTGTTTTGATTGTTTCCTCTGCCTTGAGAATTGTTTCTGCCTGAATTGGAGCCTCTGTTGGAGTTGTTTCCTCTGTGTTGACTACGACCACGACCTTGCGCTGCTTGATTTTGATTAAAATTTTATTTGCCTCTGTTTTTGGAATTGTCAGCTGAGGAGTTGCTAGTACTGGCTTCTGTGAGAAAAACATCTTCACCAACTTTCTTTTTCTTCCCAAAATTTTTATCATGTTGAGTCAACATTTCGCAGAGCTCATCAAACTTTAGCTTTTCTAACTTTCCAGTAAGCTGTAGAGTTTCCAAAAAATGTGTGTAGGAAGAAGGAAGCCCAGCAATTAAAATTGTGACCATAAAAATATCATCAACTACTTGAAAACCAGCATTAACAATTTCCTGCTTAATATTCTTAAGTCTGGAGATGTATTCAAGAATATCTCCTTCTTCAGTCAATTTTTGATGCAACAATTTTAATTGTCGGTCAACTCTTTTTGATTGAGGCTGAGTATCAAACAACTCTCTAAAAGTTCTCAAAGTAGACTAAGCATCTTTAGCAATTTCGATATGGACATACATTTCATCATTGACATAGGATTTAATGAGAGCTAATGCTTTGGCATTTTTAACTTCCCATTTTGCTAGCGCAGCTGCCTCTGTAGGTTTATTTGGATTTACATTTCCATCACAAATATCATGCCATAGTTCATTATAAACAAGAGTGCTTTCGATGAGGCGTTGCCATGTTTTGTAAGATTTTGAGCCTTCAAGTTTGTCGGAATCAGAAAAGAAATTAATCAACTTAGACATTGTAGTGTTAAGACTTCACACCACGAATCAAGCTCCAAAAAATATCAAGATGTGCAACACAACAGCAACACACAATGCAAAAAAAAAGCGAACTATCGGGGCTTGGCCTTGACCCTCAAATAGTCTTCGAAACAGGAGAAAATTGACTGAGATTTGCACTTGGCTCTAGTCAATTTCTCAAATATTTACAAGGAAATTTTCAAAATTTGACTTTTACAATAGTGCTCTTACACAATCTGGTAAAAAAAAATTACCCCCCCTCAAAGTAAAATTACTTTGAGTCACACTTATCTCTCCAGAAACAAATTACAAAAAAAATTCCTTATTACTCCCAAAAAAAAAAAAACTATTACAATATTCTTCAAAAAAAAAAAAAAAAAAAAATTCTACTTATTCCTCCAAATACAAGGTTCCACCTTATTGCTCCAATTATGATTTTGATGAAAAATCACAATTACAAAAAAATAACTCCAATTACAATGTGAACAAATAACTTCAATGAATCATTACATAAACAAAATGCTTTTGGTTAAAAAAATATTGATTGTTTCTGGATCTTTGCCGCAGCTCACCAAGCTTCCGCCAATTTAATGACAACCGCAAGCTCGGGTATTTGTCTTCTGAGTTCTTGTAAAAACAGATTTTTCAAAAGCTAAATTTGAAGCAAGGGTTGGAAAATCATCATATATAGCAGCGAATGGAACTTGTTGAGACTTGCTCTGTGCTTTCCTTATTACCGTGGTCCAACACAACACTTCACTTAACGCAGATAAACTTCACGTAGATTGCAGCACTGTTGTGCACTCACACCGGGTTTCAGATCTTCAATGTCGTTTTCAAAAATAGATCTTCAATCAAACATTGCTTCAACCAAACGCTGTTTAATTTATCCACTGCCAATTGTAATGTTGTCTAACTTTCAAACGCTGGAAAACTATTTTAAAAAGGTTGTTTCAACTATTTTAAAACGTTGTTTTCAATGATTTACAGAATCGATTTGCAGAAGCGATGTCACAGATCGATGCCAATTAAACGATGCCAATTAAAATCGATGGTAAATGTTGTTCTGTTTCCTGGAATCGATGGTAAATGTTGCCACAATCGTTTTGCTGGAATCCACTTACAAACCACATATAAATCGATGCTAAAATGCAGGGTTATGCCAGAATTATACAGCACATAAAAATTGATTTATATGTAATGCAGAATCGATGTTTCATGCCACAAATTAACGCTGGTTCTATGCCAGAATCGATGTTCATGCCACAAATTAACGCTGGTTAATGCAGAATCCACTTACAAGAAAGTGCAGAACCGATGTTTTCAGAATCGATTGTTCAGGATCAATGTTCAGAATCGATGTTTCATTTAAACACTGTTCAGAAACGATATTTCAGAAATGAAAGGTTTGCAAACGGAGTTTGGAGGGGCAGACATGAGATAGGTGAAAAGGAACGAGAAGCAAGACCCACGCTCTAGCTTTTCTTTGGGTAATGGAGGATTGACAGTGCTTTTTTTTATTACAACAAAACTCTTACAAATTCACACAAATTCGCATTTGCTCCTTTAAAAAATGATTTTAGAATTTGCAGATCTAAAATCAATAAAAAAAATTTGCAAATTTCATACCAATCTTTTGTTGATCACTTCAACGGAGTTGAGTTTTCCACGACCTGGTAGAGCTGGAATCTCCTCCTCACTGCATTACCGTGGCTCTGATACCACATGAAAGTGCAGAAGTGTCCTCAGACACACAACTTTATAAGCAAAAAGATTACATAGCAAATTACAGGAGTTTACACACGTAAACTCACACTCTCACATTCTCTCATTACACATTACAATGAAAATAGGAAACTAACCTATTTATAAGCTCTATGTTTTAACTTAATCTAGTTATGGATCACTTGGAAAATAAACAAGTGTCCATTTACAATAAATGAGCTTCTAACCACTCGACTAACTTCACTCTTAACTTAGAGCCTAGGAAACGACTCTTTTCTAGAGTCCTAATTTTTAATAACAAATTTCTATTTCTAAATATCTCAAAGATTTATTAAATATTCTAGAATAATAATTATTAATTAAATATCTTAAATTAATAATTATTTTATTCAAACACTATAACCTATGATAAAATTTATTTTGGATCATCTAACAGCTATTAAATACGAATTAAGCCTTTCTTGATTGCGCAATCCATCATGGCCTTCTCATGACTTTATAATTGCACCCGAGAAATTTTCTAATAATACAACTGATAGTTATGTTTCCTTTAACCTCTGTCTCAACTGGGTCTTTCTTAGAACTGACATGCATGCAACTATTAATAGTGAATCATCAGTTATATAATTTATCACTACTTGTTAATTAAATCTGATTTAATTCACTAGACCTCTCACTAATTCATCACTCAAATAGAACTAGTTAAATTGATTTTAACTCAATTAATTTGAGTTAACTGATTACACTCACACCACACTAGTGCTACAACTGCAACTAGACCCCAAAAATATTATGATCACTCTACATGCCTCATCTTTGACCCTCAACTCCAATTTCTTGAGCTAACTCAATCATCATGACTTAGTTAACTGATACAAGTTGTTATGAGATGAAATCACAACTTATTGTCCAATTTATTTAAGGGAAAAATAAATTAGACGCCCACATTTTGCATTAATGTGTAACTGAATTTCTCACCAATGTGTGACTAAAATTCCACACTAGTATGTGGGTGCATTTTCTTGTTGAATTTCAACAGAAAGAACACATGGCCTAATGATCCTTGAACCACACTATGGATTGCGGTAAACCCACTGACCTAGTAACCCCTGAACTAGACTATGGGTTGTGATAAAGCCAGGTATTATGTGCCTCGGTGGGCCTAGGAATCCTCGAACGATGAATGTTGGGATATATGGTAAATCCTAGAGGTGGGTGACCTTGATCAAGCATAGGAATCCTTGGTCGATGAATGGTGGGATATATGGTAAATAATAAAGGTTAATGTCTCTATTATTGCTAATTAGTGACCCCTGGATCGGACTGTCGATTGCAGTAAATCCTAGAAACTAGGAGACAGGAAAATTCCTCACTGTGTAGGTGGAGAAATCCAATGGAATCCATGCATGTTTATGGCCTAGTGATCCAGTGAGGATTGTGGTAAAGCCTTGTTTTATTTATGGGGATGAGGTGGTTTTTGAAGCCTCAAAATTCGCTATAACAACATAGGGGATGACCACCTGGTCCGGACCTTAAATCAGTTCCTTTTCCGCTTGGAATAGTGGTTTCGACTGGTTTAACTAGGTCCAGTTACCGTCTCTCAATCTCCAATGGCTTAAAATATAAATTTTGTCTACCAATGGAGAAGAGAAATCAGATCATCCATATTATTGATCAGGTAAGAAAGTGATCCTTAAGCTAATTTGGGGCTCAGCCAAACCACAACTAAAGTTTTTCCTTTTTGGTAAAAGGAATTCTAGTAATGTAAAATTAAATCTAAATGTAAAATTATTCTAAAATGCAAGTAAAAGGAAAATTATCCTAATCCTATCTCAATGAGGCAGATATAGATCTAACTCAATTGCAAGAAAGATATTTAAATGATTGAGATTTAAATATGTCTAGCTTATAATAATATCTAATTAATGAAATAATTCAATTAACTGACAATATGAATGCCAAAACATATTCTATTCAGAGAGATCTTAACTAAGATAATCAACCAACAACATTTAGGAAATAGTTCACAAAAATGATATTAATTGTTAAATCAGTAATTCGAATAATTAAACAATAATATGAGGAAATAGTTCACAACATAACATTGTTTGTTAAAAGCCCCAAGGGTTAGCTCAATTGGTTGAGTCCCCGCTTGGAAGTACTCCCAAATTGAGAGGTCACAGGATCAAATCTCCTAAACGCACACGGGGTTAGGCCTCAGTGTTAGGCCGATAGTAGATCCCTTCGGAAGGATTTACTGCGATTCATTAAGACCGTGGATGTAGCTAGTCCATGTGTGCGGGCACATAGGAACGTGAACCACTATGAAAAAAAAAAAATAAATAAATAAATAACATTGTTTGTTAAATCAATATTAAAAGATAGATTTTTGAGTAAATAGTTACTCAGAAATCAAAATTCAACCAATAAGACCATACATAAATAATAACATATAATTAAGACACATTACTTATATCGGTAATAGTGCACAAATATGAATAAAATGGCACATTTATGCCATCATAAAATGAAACCAATATTTAAAACGATAGTATTAGAAATACCAATTTATTGAATCCATTTCTCTGGCTCCGGTCTCCAACAGTCCTTTACAATGCTTGAACTTCTTCTGCTAAAACAATAAGTGCATTAGTGCTAACTTTGTTCACCATACATAATTCAGAATGCAAAAGAAAAATCCTCAATGATCCCTAGATATGAGTTTTCTCTCTTCTAACCTAAAACTCTAAATCCTCTATACAATAGTGTCTTCAAGAATTTCGAAGTTTTAGAGAAGAAGAACCTTTATTACATTCTACAATATGTTATTTATAATATTTACAAAATGATTTATGAATATGAAATTTTGTTGAAGAGTGGTTCCGCTCAATCAATTTTCATTGGTCTAAAATCATATTCTTCAATTTTTGGAACCTTCTCATTGATTTAGATCTTCTTCTTCTCATCTCTTCAACTGTTTCCTACAAAAAACAAATCAAAACTAAATTAAAATGCAAAAATAAAATCAAAATGCCGAATCTAGAATTTAAAAGAAATCCAATTAAAAATTAATTATATAATTAAAATAAAAGAAATATAGGCTTTCACTTAATGTTTTTGGTGATCTAATTGGTCAAGGAGATCATTGACGAATGGATCCACACTCAGAATAAGTCGTGGGCAAATGAGAATGCAGCAAATTAAACTCGGAAATTAATTTTATTTAAAAATTCAGAACTTCATCTTCTGCTGAATTTTAGTCCCATGAAATGTTCAAATCTGGTAATTAAACCATTTCAAAAATAATATTCATGATTTATCTATCCAAGAAGCCATCATAGACGTCATTTGACCAAATAAAACTCCATTGTCTCCAAAGTTAATGAGTCAAAACTATCAAAATTCTAGAATTTATGTTGCACTAAAAATGAAAATTTTTAATTAAATTTTAATTCTAAATTAAATTATTGTTTTTAATTAATTAATACTAATAAATTATAATTACATTATTAAATTTACTTTAGTACAAATTAATTATTAGCAGAATTAAATTAATTAAAAAATTTAATTTAATAATTAATTAAAATATCATTATTATAATATTATAATCGTATTATACATAAATTATAATTAATATATAACATCGTAATATTAATATAATATTTTAATTAAAAATTATATAATGTAATTAAATTAAAATTAAAGTATGCCATGAGTGGGAAGGTCAACGTATGCCATGGAGGTGAGTAAGGGTGAAGCGTGGAGGAGGGAGGAAAGATGGTGTTGGGAGTTATGAGGTGAAACAAAATTTTGGTTAAAATTTTAAAAATTATTGTTTTTTTTTCACAAATTTTTTTGTGAGATTATTTGGTTGTGAAGTAAAAAATTGTGATATGTGATTTGTGTAAAAAAATTATCGTAATTTTATTTTATTTTTTATTTTTTATTTTTTTTTAAAGATCTATAATAGTCTTGCAATTTTGCATTTTGTATTTTTGTAATTGTGCATTTTGCATTCTCACAATTTTTGGAATGAGGAGAGGGGATGTGAAGTGGGCCACGTGGGATTAATAATTTTACAGATTGGAATATAGTTCATATTGTAATTTTGAGATTCCGAGCTTCGCAATTTATTTTAAAATAATAAATTAGAGTAAATTACTAAGATCTTGAAACGTGTTTTAATCCATTGTACAATTTGGTCGGGTCATTTCGTAGGACCGTTAGTGAGAAAATGAAAAAGTGAAAATATTAACTAAAAGCTTAAATATTTGTATTAAATGCATAATTGAACTAAATTAGTTACAAAAATTGGAATATTGGCACATTTTATACATTTTTTTAACCTAGGCAACACAAATGATCAAACTTCAAAAGAGTGTAATTTACAAACCGGTTGACGAAATGAAGCGAAACAAGTATCGTTGGAAAGCTTGTGAAAAAACAGATTCAATGAAACAATCAAAATATAAATATGATAAAAACAAAAAATGACAAAATTGTAAGACGATTAACTTAAATGAAAATCATAAAAGATGCCTAGCCAAAAATTAATGGAAAGGGTCCCCATTATTTGAAGTAATGGGGGGCGTTGGGTTTTCACTACAACAGTGGTGTAGCCTTGGGAAGCCCTGGTTGATTTTTGTTTTTGAGTCCCATATTCATGCTTGGAATATGGCATGGGGGTGATTGGATGAAGAGAGATTTGGTTCAGTCAATATATAGTCGGGTGAAATGTGGAAGTCCCAAACCTGGTTGGCTTTTGAATTCATTAATAAGAATTTTTTCTCCTTGATATTTCATATGTAAATATATTGGTTCATATGTGGCATTTATGCTTCTTGTATTCTTACTATTTATGTTGTTTTTATGCTAGTTATGAGTATGTTTATGACAGTGATAATGTATGGATCTCATCATGTTTTGATTTATAAATGAATGAACAATGAATATATGACCGAATATATGATAATGCAACTAATGTGATAAGTTATCAACGCTTATTAATGATTCTCATATAAGTATGAATCCCCTATGCTCAGATATGTTGTTATGACTTGTTGAATGCATATTTGTGACATGTTTGACGAAATGCATATCATGGCTAGTAGGGTTCCAGTCAATTCATTGATCAAATGTTTGCATTAGTACATTTGTCCCAGTGTTATTTATCATTTATGAAGTTTTCATGAAGTTCTGAGCAGTGGCCTGAGTCCTAGCCCTAAAAAAGTAGTGCAAAATCTGGGGTGGCTAGCACAAAACTACCTTAAAAATTCCATAGTTGTTGGTTTTCCCTTCTTGTGGGTGCAACTGGGGGCCTAAAGTCACGTGCATGGTTTTCCAAGGAAGCGAATGGGAGTTAGATCAATGAAAAGCTAAGTTTCCTTAGGGGTTTGTCACCTGGAAAGGTTGGTTGGCTCTTGGAGGTTTTGTAGCATGTGTGGAAGGTCAATTTGGTTTGTTTTGTTGGTTCCACTTCCTTAACTATACATGGGAAGTCAAATCACATTAGAGTAGCCCATCGTCGCATGTTTAACCCTGTGAACTAGGTAGCTTGGGTAAATGTGTGAGGAGGGTGTTACTGAGTGGTCTCAGAGCATGGTTGCGCTCTTTTTGGGTAATATCTGATACCATAGAGTGGTATCAGAGCATGTTCACCCCTTGGAATGGATGGGAAGTGTGTTGGTCATGCACACATGTCAGTTGCATATGTGTTCTTATGCTTTCGGTCTATGTACTGGTTGCGTATGCATGTTGTTGGTTATGCTTTTAGTCGTGTCGCCATGTGAAAGTTGATAGTGTCGTTGTCGAATGTAATTTTTGTAAATGTATGTGGGTTATGAACTTGTTATGCATGCATGTCATACATATGTTGTTATGCATGCATTGGGTCTAGTTGGTGTTATGGTTGTGGCATCATGCATGGAAACTGGATAATGGTTGAAATGATGATTATATGTTGGCTTGGTTATATATATATATATATATATATATATACTGTGCTAATATGGTTGGTCTTGTAGACGAGATATCCTCCCTGAATTATACTGAGGTATGTTGGTTTAGCAAGATGGTAGACTACAATTCCCAAGATTCTCCTTATGGATTAGATGAACAATGTGGTGTTGGTCTCTCTTCTGACTTAGAAGATACATTGAGGAGTTTGATGGAAGAAATAAGGAGTTGCAAAGAAGATAATGATAGAATCATGCAGACACAGGAGAAACAAGCAAAATTCAATGCAGTAATTCTTCAGATTTTTTCAGAATTGCAGAGATAGGGACCACTTCGGATCAGCTATGGACAAGAGGATATGACTAATGGGGCCTATTGAAGTAGATACCATAGTGGGCACGGGTCAAATAGAGATGACACGATCATAGATGAAAGGTTCTTGGATACTCCGGATAGGAGAGCCGATAAACACATGTTTTATTCTAGTGCTGGTTCTGACAAGTATCATGGTCATCATCGTTATCATCCTTACATGACGAGTGATAGGGGATATATTCCAGATGAGTTTAAGAAATAAACTCCACCTACATTTGATGAGGAAATCAATAAATCACATGATGCAGAAGCATGATTACTTGGAATGAATAATTTGTCCAGGTTACATGATTACTCAGAGAAGATGAAGGCCATAATAGCTACATTCAGTCTAAAGGTAAAGAAGATATCTGGTGGGAAGATGTAAATAATGTTAGAGATATTTATGATTAGGATTTGAGTTGACATGAATTCAAAATACTTTTCAGGAAGAAGTACTTTTCAGATAGGTACTATGACAACAAATCCAAGGAATTCTACGAAATTAAAATGGGATCAATAACAAAATAGGAATATATGACCAAGTTCCTGGAGCTATTAAGGTATGTACCATATCTAAAGGATGAAAAGGTTAAATTTTAGAGATTTTTTAGTGGATTTCCATTAGCATTTAAAGACCGGATTGAGTATGATGAGCCTCAATCACTTTAGGAAGTTATTGGTAAATTGAAACACTTTTATGAGAAGCCAAAGCGTAAGAATGAATCTCAACAAGGATGGAAATGGAATGATAAAGATAAAGGTAAATGGCATCCGAAAATAAAAAGACCTCAGATTGCAGAAGAAAAATAGAACGTTGCACCGCATAAGAATTTCAATGCATCTAGACAGGTTCATGGGTCAGAACAAAATAATAGAGGTGATGGTACAGGACAAATGGAGTGTTGGACATGTGGAAAGGAGCATCTTAAAAGGGATTGTCTGTAGAATCGGGCTGGTATGACTCATATCTATAGTGCACATGAGGCGTAGACTATTAGGGATGTTGGGAAAATCATTCCTCGTATCTATGCAACATTAAATAATATGCATGCAAGGCCAATCGTCAAGCATATATCAATGAGATGGACGGTAAGATTTGTGATCAAGTTGTTTCTATTTTGATTGACCCTAGATCTAATTATAGTTATGTTTAAATTAACTTGGTGGATAAGTGTGGTTTGACTAAAGAAGTGCATTCATAATATTGGTTAGTGAAGTTGGCTACAGATACCAAGAAGAAAGTTCATCATTAGGCAAGAGCTTGTGCATTTGAGTTGAATGGCATGCCTACTTCAACACATTTTAATGTATTACCATTGGGATCATATAGTATGCTTTTGGATATGGATTGGTTATATCTTCATAGGACCAAAGTGGATTGTTATGACAAAGCGATTGAGTGATTGGATGACAATGGGGAGCAGAGAATATTACAAGGTAATAAGAAAGCAATATAAGATAGGATGGTCACAACTATGCAGACACAGAGCAATCATAGAAAAGGGTGTGTGTTATTTGCAGTGCATATTTATAGTGACAAAAGTAAGGAGGATTGTTATGTGGAGATATTGAGAAGGTACCCAATCTTACAACAGTTTCAAGATGTGTTTCCAACAAATATCTAGAGTTTTTTCCTCACACAGAAGTGGAATTCTCCATTGAGTTGGCACCAGGGGAAACACCAGCATCAAAGGAACTATACAGAATGAGCACTCCAGAGTTAGTAGAGCTGAAGTTGTAGTTGAAGGAAATGCTTGAAAAAGGATACATTAGGCCAAGTGTATCACCATGGGGTGCACTAATATTGTTTGTGAAGAAGAAGAATGATACTCTCAGGTTGTGCATTGCTCACAAGAATTTGAACAAGGTGACCATCAAGAGAAAGTATTTTTTGTCGAGGATTGATGGCTTAATTGATCGACTAAAAGGAGCAACAGTATTCTCAAATATTGATTTGAGAATCGGATATCATCGGTAAACATCAAGGAAGAGGATATTTACAAGACAACTTTCCAGACCAGGTATGGGCATTATGAGTTTGTTCTAGTTCCATCTGGTTTGACTAATGTTCCAACTACCTTTATGTACTTGATGAATACTCTGTCAGGTCCTTATATGAACAAGTTTGTTATTGTATTCATTGGTGACATCTTGATATATTGTAAGAATGAGGAAGAACAATCTAATCACTTAGCACCAGTATTGAAATTATTTATAGAGCATAAATTGTATGCTAAGATCAGTAAATGAAATTTCTTTCATACAGATGTACACTACTTGGGGCATGTGGTCTCCAAGTAAGGCATAGTCATAGATATAGAGAAGATAAGAGCTATCATGGAGTGGGAAACTCCTAGAAATTTGGATGAGGAAAGGGGTTATTAGGATATTATAGGAGATTCATCAAGAACTTCTCCTTGATTGCATATCATATTACGTTAGTGTAGAGGAAAGGTAATAAATTTGAATGGACAGAGGAATGTGCAACACGTTTTGAATAGTTGAAGCATTTTTTTATAAATGATCTAGTGTTAAATATTCCAGATCCGGAAAAAGAGTTTGTAGTGTGTACAAATTCTTGCAAGAGAGGGTTTGGTGGAGTACTTATGCAGGAGGGATAGGTAATATGCTACGAGTCATGGAAACTAAATGAGCATGAGAAGAACTATTTGACACATGATCTTGAGTTAGCAATAATCATTCATGCGTTGAAGATGTGGAGGCACTATCTTCTTAGTAGGAGGTTTGTATTGATGAGTGATCATAGTGGGTTGAGATACTTTTTTGACCAGTCGAGCCTGAAGGCCAGACAAGCTAGATAGTCAACCACGATCAATGAGTTTGACTTCGAGATCAGGTACATCAAAGGAAAATAGAATAGGGTTGTGGATGCTCTTAGCAGGTGGATATAGGAAAATCACATTGCAGTTATGAGTTCTTATGGGATATATCTACAATATTAGATCTTACAGGTAGGTCATCAGGATGACATGTATAGAGATCTTAGGCACTGGTTACAGTAGAGTAAAATTACAAACACAGGCACATGTACATGGATAGGTGCAGTACAGGTGATCACAATGTGCACTATAGTCCCTCAGTAGATGGCTTAATCAGATTTAGGGACAAGATATATGTTCTAGAAAATAGTGATCTCAAGAATATTATCTTGAGATAGTTTCATGTGAAACCATATTCAAGTCACCTAGGATACCAGAAGACATTTACATTAGTGAAGAAATTTTATTATTGGCCAAATCTAAAGAAGGATGTGGCAGTGTTTGTGGCTAGATGTTTGGACTGTCAGCCAGTAAAGGTAGAGTGTAAGCATCCAGGTGGACTACTACAACCGATTCTGATTCCATAGTGGAAATGGGAGGTCATTTCTATAGATTTCATCATAGGTTTTTTGAGGCCAACTAGACAACATCATTCCATCATGGTTGTGGTAGACAAGTTGACAAAGGTAGTGTACTTCATTCCGGGGAATTCTACGTATTCATTTATTGATGTAGAAAAGGTGTTCATCAGATATGTGGTAAAATTTCAAGGTGTTCCAAAGAAGATTGTTTCAGATAGGGATGCAAAGTTCACTTCCAAGTTTTTGAAGGAGTTGTTTGCAGTTTTAGGTATAGAGTTGGACTTCACTACAACTTAAAATCTGCAGACAGATCGATAGACAGAGAGGGTCAACATGATTCTAGGACATGTTGATGATGTATGTGATGCATCATCATATGAGATGGGAGGAGTACCTTCTGTTGGTTGAGTTTTCTTACAAAAATGGTTATCACGAGTCATTGAAGATGAGTCTGTTTGAGGCATTGTATGGGCGGAGTTGTAATATTCCCATCAGTTGGAGTGATACAGTGAACAGGTTATTGATTGGACTACACATGTTAACAAAAATGTAACAGGAAATGCAGGTAATAAAGAAGAATATAAAGGCAACACATGAAAAAAAAAAAAAGTTATGCAAATAGGAACAAGTTGTTTAAGGAGTTTCAGGTTGGGGAACAAGTGTACTTGTGCATCAATCCAAAGAAGACCTCCTTTTGAATTGGAATGTGTGCCAAGTTGGAATAGTAGCCTATAGACTTGAACTGCCTTCGACAATGAAATTCCATGATGTTTTTCATGTGTCATTTCTTAAGAATTATGTTAAAGATGTTGATCATGTGATTGACTATTCTGTATTGTAGGTGGATCCAAATGGACAATTCCAAACAAAAACTTAGTGTATATTGCAGAAAAATATGCTCATGCTCCAGAACCGACCATTCGAGCAAGTTAAAGTGTAGTGGAAGCACTTTGGGCCCGATGAAGCTACATGAGAGATGGCAGATCATATTCTGGCTATGTATCCTTCTCTATACGTTGGTTCAACGAATGTCCTTGTTATATGTTTTGGTTTATGCTTTGGTGTAATGTTTTGGTATATGTACATATGTATGTGGATATAAATACTACTACGAGTTGTGTTATTAAGATCTAATAAGCGATATGGTTGTCATGTTGTTATGTTTTCATGTTGGTTGCTTCTTAGAAAGTTGATCATTGTAAATATTGCAACGAGCTAAGTTATAAAGCTCCATGGGAAGTATTTTTTTATTGCAGCAGTCTTGTTGGTTGTTGGTGTCATTGAACACCAAGGACGGTGTTCCCCCAAGGGGGAGGGTTCTATAACAACCCGGGTGAAAATTCCATGTAATAAAATTTAATAAAGGAAAATAATAACCATAGTTATGGGACACGTATTCCAAGCTGAATGTTTGGCAAAAACATCCTAGTGCGGGTGGTCATTTGATTTATTATGGCTAAGAAAATTGACAAAGGAAATGGAAGGATTTGGAAAGGAAAAGTCACATTAATTGACATTTATTTATGAAAATACTAGAAATTAGGAGAAAATGAAGGTGAAGGGCCACGGGGTGAATGTGAGGAGGAAAATGAAGGAAAATAATGGAAAATTGAAAAAAATAGTGGCCTCATTAATAAAAATTCTTCTGAGCATTGGTAGATTTTTATCAGTTCATTTTTCTAGTTCTCTATCTATTCTATATTTCACACTCTTGGACAATTAGATTTTTCTTAGAGAACTTTAGCATTGGATCAAGAAAAGAAAAGAAGGCAAAGAGGAGGCAAAGGTCAATCAAGGAAGAGTAGGATCAAGAAACTACAACAGATCTACTTGCAGGTATCGATTTGCATGTGGGTTTTCCTTGCTAGATTTGGAATGCATGGTTATGAATGTGTGTTCTTTGTTCTCTTGCTGTCATTGGCATGGGTTTTTCCAGGTGTGACAATGTTCTTCAGCATTTCCTTTCCATTTCCAGATAGTTATGGTGTGATGTGATTCTCATGTTTTGGTTAAGTTGGATTATCGAATGGATTCAAAACTGAGTGAGGTGGATATTTAAATGAAAGAACCCATGGCCTAGTGATCCCTGAATCAGACTGTGGATTGCGGTAAAGCCACTAGCTAGTAACCCCTGAACCAGACTATGGGTTGCGGTAAAGACAAGTATTGTGTGCCTCAATGGGTCTAGGAATCCTCGACCAGTAAATGGAGGGATATATGGTAAAACCTATAGGTGGGTACCCTTGATCAGGCATAGGAATACTTGGCTACTGAATGGTGGGATATACGGTAAAACCTGGACGGTGGTGTCTAGATTATGGCCTACTGATCCCTGGATCGGACTATGGATTTTGGTAAATCTTAGAGACTAGGATACATGAAAATTCTTCATGGTGTAGGTGGAGAAATACGGTGGCATCTATGCTTGTTTATGGCCAAGTGATCTGGTGAGGAATGCGGTAAAGCCTAGCTTTATTGATGGAGATGAGGTGGTGTAGTCTCGAGAAGCCTTGGTTGATTTTTGGTTTTGAGTCCCACATACATGCTTGGAATATGGTAGGGAGTGATTGGATGAAGAGATATTTGGTTCATCCAATCTATGTTCGGGTGGAACATGGAAGTCCCAAATCTAGTTGGATTTTGTATTCATTAATAAGAGTTTATTCTCCTTGGTATTTTATGTGTAAATGTATTAATTCATATTTGGAATTTATGGTTATTGTATCCTTACTATTTATGTTTTTTATATGTTGGTTATAAGTATGTTTTATGACAGTGATGATGTATGGATATCATCATGTTTTGATTTATAAGTGTATGAACAATGAATATATGAGGTTATAGATGATAATGCAACTAATATGATAAGGCATCAATGCTTCTTAGCGATTCTCAGATAAGTATGAGACCTTGTTGTTAGCCACAACCCTCCATATTTTGTGTGAAAAAATATGGGGACCCTCTATTTTTATTTTTGAAAAACTTCATTCTTTATTGGAATTTTTGTGAATTATGGCTTTTATGATCTTTATTGCTCGGTTGTTAGAATTTTGGTCATGTTGGTTCTAATCATTTTTCTATACACCTTTCATTATGACCATTATGATTAACATTTTGGATTGTTGGCATCTCTTCTCTATCTTTCATATTCATGGAACCACTCCCTTGATGGCCAAGAGAAGACGAAGTGTCAATTTTGGTTGCTACATCCCCTCTCATTTCACATTGAGTCGCATGGATTTGTTTTCTCCTATACTTAATTTGGCACCTGCATCGCAAAAAAGGAGGAAACATAAAATCTATAAAACAAAATTTAATATATAAAATTTGTGTGAAATGTTTTCATTACCATTATGTATATAATCAAACTCCAAATTTGTCAGCATATTAAATGTTTGTATATATATATATATATATATATATATATATATATATGTATTGTTAATTTCACGACGTTACATACGAATTTGACTCATGTAAATTATTAACACATTGTATCATATTTCGCCAATATAATGCATTCGAAAGGGGATATATTATTGTATGGTTATTATTATGAGGTCGCAGAGTTTAAACGTTCGTAGAAGTTTCAAAACCCTCACCTTCGCCTCAAGCACAGGTGGCATAAGGATGCCCAGTCTTGGCTCAACCATTGGGAAATTAAGGAGGAGCTCAGTATGAGAAGCAAAGATAATATCAAAAATACGATTACCTCCAAGTTTAAGGACAAGTTGTGGGAGGATCAGGAGCTAGAGGGTAAAAGGAAGCTAAGATACTATAAGGACGTCATCAACCCCACCCTTGAAAATCAAAATTATCTCTCTGTGTTGTCCAAGAATAAGAAAAAAAAATGAACATCGCTAAGATAAAAACTAATTCCCATGAGTTTCAGAGTGAGGCCGGACAGTGGTCTTTTCTCAAGACCCCTTGGAACGATAGAATCTATCAGATTTGCGATTCTAAGCAAGTGGAAAATGAAAATCAGTTCTTTTTAGACTGCCCCACTCTTACTCACATTTGCTTTCAATTCGATTTGCAATTCTAAACAAGTGGAAGATGAAAAACACTTTCTTTTACGCTGCCCCTCTCTTACTCACATTTGCTCTCAATTACCTACCTATAACCACCACCATCATCATCATTATCTACCACACGACATCCTTTAGCAAGTGTCCAAACCAAGAACATATATTAACAATATTTTACAAAGATCACGCGAGTAACGCGGGATTTTGCTTTAAAACAAAACAATTAAAAATAATAAATCAACGATCCAAGCCGTGTCGTCTAACTACGCATTAACCTAACAACTATCGAAGCTAGCTAATTGACGACATTCACGTCCTCATCCTTGAATAAATTTAATATATCTTATGCCAGGAAAATTGCAGTTCGAATTCATTATGATCTCTAAAAAATCACGCAAGGAAATTTCAAATCTGTTGATCTTGGAGTGGGGTAACGCCAAACCCATGCTCCAGATCTCACCCCTCGTCTCTGGATCCACGTTGATAAGCTTTAATAAATATTGTTAATTACATTTTGCATATTTTCCATATTTTTAAATTAATTCAAGTTTTTCTTTTGGTTGCAGGTTCATGGCAATACAGGCATTAATGAAACCAATTTTCAAGCACTCAGGTTGCCTCATTTCTCATTTCCAACAAGGACTATTCCTGCAGGGGTGAGATTATCGAAAGCTCTTGAACTTGTCTTTGTAGTCACTACAACTTTGATGAATGAGAACTATTTCTTTTCATCAAGCTTCTTTTGAAACATCCCCTTTTCATTCTCTCATTTCATTACATTTGCATTGCCATTTTTCAATTTGATCTTAAATCTTTATTTACATCATTAAAGTTCGAGCTAAAAGAAGTTGTAAATTTTGTATATATAATCGATATTCAATATTTTTTCACATATGTAATCTTTTTTAATAGTGTTCAAATATATAATCAAATTTAATCTTTAGTTCAGTACTATATATATATATAAGTAATTCATTGTAACATTAGTCTAATTTAATAATATGAGATATTAGAATAGGAAAATTGATTTATGATTAACTTTTAGCTTTATAATATTAAGCTTGTAATAATATTATAAGCCTAGTATTATTAAATTATATGTTAGATTAAATTAGAATAATATTAAAATAATATGAGTATTTAGTAAAGTAGAATTTAATATAGGATTTTTATTAGTATATTAAAGTATTATATTATAGATTATATTAGGTAATGTTAAGATAAATGTACTTAGGATATACTAACTTAATATAGAATTTATATTAGCATAACATTAGTAATGGAGTAATAATAACACCTAATTAATATAGTATCATATAAGACTAATAATTTGTTTTACCTTAACTTAATATCACATAGGTTAGTTAGGTTAAATTAACACCTAAATTAGTTTAGGTTAATTTTAGGGTAGTCTTAGACTTTAGGTAAGCAGGTAATTGGACCCATAACCAGTTGGAACTACCAGCTTCAATGGAAAATGGTCTAATTGGGGGCCTAGCTGGGTGGTCTCCCCTGATGTTGATGGAAGACATTTTTTCCTGTCAACGGAACCCTAAGTCAGATTTGTTAGTATGACCTATAGAATGCATATTTGTGACATGTTTGAGGAAATTCATGTCATGGCTAGTAGGGGTCCAGTCAAGTCATTGATCAAATGTTTGCATTAGTACATTTTTCCTAGTGTCATTTATCATTTCTAAGGCTTTCACGAAGTTCTAGGCAATTACCTGAGTCCTGACCTTGAAAAAGTGGCACAGAATTCGAGGTCCCTAGCACAAAACTAGTTGAAAGTCAATATTCGTTGGCTTTCCCTTGTTGTGGGTGTGACTAGGGGCCTAAAGTCACATGCATGGATTTCCAAGGGAGTGACTAGGGAGTTATACCAATGAAAATCTAAGTTTCCTCAGGGGTTGGTCGCTTGGAAAGGTTGGTTGGCTCCTAGAGGTTTTGTAGCATGTGTGGAAGGTCAGTTTGGTTTGATTTGTGAGTTTTACTCCCTTAAATATACATGGGTAGTCGAAACACATCATAGTAGCCTCTCGTCGCATGTTTACCCCAGTGGACCGGATAGCTTGGGTAAATGTGGGAGGAGGGTGTTACAAAAAGGACACATGTAAAATATAGAGCAAGCAAAAACAACGTGTGAGAGAAAATGAAAGAAAAATAAACACTTGCGAAAGAAAAAGTGACAATTGAGAAACTCATCTGGTGGATAAAGCACTTAAAACCATGAGTGAGATAATGCTCCTTATACCCCAACAAATTGCAAAGCTCAAAAGTGAAAGATAGCGATGATATTTGGGCTAGACTCTTTATACAGGGAGAGAAGACATTCCATGATGTTTATAATTGATGAGGTTGCTTAATGCATGTACAAGAACTAGGAACCAAGTGTGGATTGATTGACTTGATAAACACTCATTGTTAACAAAATATGCATAGTCACTTTCTGCAAAAGATGCCCTCATACTATCATTGTCCATTAGGATTGTTTAGCCTCAGTCTCTAGGAACTACGCAATCAATGTCACTAGAGACTACGTAATAACTATCTTCAAGGACTGCACAATCATCATCCTCAAGGAACTGCACAATCACTATCATTAGGGACCGCGTAATCACTAAGATCGGGAACTACACAATGACTAACTTCCAAAGATACACATTAACTGTTAGGTTTGCTTAAAAGAGGTCTCCTATGTCGGCATCAAAACATAAGCATGTAAGAGTAGGTCACTTCGACACTTAGAATTCTTGAAGGAAGACTTGAACACTCGAGAAATATGACTAAGCATGACATTTATGGCTTGAAACAAAGGATGGAATGATCATAAGGAGGTGCCAAAATTTAAATGTAGGCAAAATTTGGAGGGTGTTTATCACAACGAAAAAACTTGCTGACACATTGGAAGAATTCCAACTTCTCTCTTTAGGTCTAATGTTAAGTACATGTTCTAGCCTTTTGGAAGTATTGTCTCATCCTATTGATTAATTTATCTTTTCTACTTAGCCCAGTTACATATGTAATCTATTCTATTCCCCTTGTTGGCTCAACACGATTCACTAGACTAGTCAAACTTCAGTTGTTTTGATTAAGGAGTAGGAGTATGTAGATTTCACGAGTTTAATATGTCAGATTTGTATTATCGTCTCTAGTGTTTCTTTGCTTCCAATAGGCTTGTTCATTGCCCCGATAGATTCATGTTAAGGAATCACAAGAATTGGTTCACTACAAGCGAGCCTATTGAGTACTCCTACGAATTTTCTTGCTTCACCTCTCTATGTAGGAAGCCTTTCTCTTTTTTCACCCTTTGTTTGTTTTATTACTTTATGATTATTGGCATTTCATAGGCATTTATTTCTCCAAGGTCGGAAGAGGGATCCTGAATTATTTTACAGGAAAGTGAGGTTGTTCCTTGTTTTGCATAGACTCTTGTATATACACCTATAAAATTAGTATGCTTGCTTAATTTTTTTCTCCTTCCCTTCTATATTTGACTGAGTTGAAGCATTAAAACCAATTAATATAAAGGGACGATTCAGGGAATAAAGATTCTATAATAGATACGGGCATCGTCGATCCACTAAAAATTTCATTTAGGATGAAACATATTTTTCATACATGCATCATTGACCTTAAAAGGTATTTAGGCCCAAACAAATAAGTAGACTAAAAATAAGCCAAGCATTGCTAGTTGTCACGGTTTCCCTTCCGACTTTTTCCACATTACCATAGAGCCAAATAGAAAAAGTTTCATACATGGTCTTGACAAACATAAGAAAATACATGACATGACATAAAAGACATGGCATACAAAACCAAAGTGATAACTAGAAAAGAGGATGAGAAAAACAAGACCGAAAGAAGAAAATGAATGCAAGAAAAGTGGTGTAACGCAATGAAAACGTAACTAAAATGCAACTAAGGAAAAGAAAAAAACTAATCCTAAATCCTAATCTATCTAAAATAAAATATCAGGATCTTATCAAATCAAATTTCCAATGTAACCATTCAATTTGTTCCTGACCTGCAAGCAAAAATATATAAATGATTAGCAACATAATAAAACAAAGTGCAACAATAAATATGTCATATTGGATACCTTGCATAATAAATTGAAGGTATTTCCTATTGGAATAAAGATGTTCCCGTAACAACAATATTTAACCAATTTGCAACTTTACTTTTTTTATTAGAAAAATAATCATACAAACCCTGAAAGTTTCTCGTGAATATACATCCATCCATGTTTTCAGTATAGGAAAATACCAATAAAGATCAAAAATTATTATTATAAATGGATCATGCCAAGTAATATTTCTCTAACCATTCAACAATTAGATCACGATATTCATAGCAACCCATTTTTAAACCCTGAAATTCTTGAGAAGATGAACTTTCAATCAACCCAATTGGATTATAAGGCTAATCTAACAAGGGAAAATTGACTTGATCTTGTTCAAATAATTTATCAAGATGGTGAGGGCTTGGCATAACCATCAACAAAAGTTGAAGTACCTCAACTATCCAACAAGTACCTAAATAGTGAAATGATGACTCATAAATATCAATGGGTTCGATAAGATCAATTGATGTAAAACAACTATCGTTATTTGTACCAATGGGAAAATGATTAGTTGAGTGATTTTTGTTAAAACCAACATTATGATCAGATTAGTGGGTTAGCATATAATATCCTCTATTATTCATTGGTTCCCTTTGTATCTGATCATCTACTAGATCAATAATATGAAAGCTTGTAAATCCAGGAAACCAATTAGGATACCAAACTAAAAAAATATTAGAGTTATGTGTGAAATCAAATTCAATATTCATATTAGCATAAGAGTTTTGATCTGTCGAATGATTCAAGCATTGAATGAAATTGAAAAGGATTGATTGTATTAGAAAAAGGATTGACTTCATAAAATACACAAGAAATATCAAGATTGGTTCATTCATGAAAGAGTTTGACAGGGATAAATATTTCAACCAATGATGATCTTTGTCTTGATAATCAGAATCTGTGAAATATATGTACTCTAACCCTGCAGTAGATAAAAAATATTTGCATGAAGAAGAATAAGTGAAACAAGAATATTATATCCGATGAAAGAATCTATCTTGAGGGTTAAGAGAATTAACTTGAAAATGATGAAAATCCCTCAAGAGTGAGCTTACATCCAATGAAACAATGTTGAGAAAAGAATTAAAAAAATTCTAATCTAACCTACTTCAGGGACCTCACCAAGATTGTGAGAAATTGACATAACCATCAACAGGAGTTGAAGTTCCTTGACTTCCTGACGAGTCCCAGATCCTTCAAATGTTGAATGATAAAAAATGAGGTTATATTCAGATCAAAATTTGCGTGAAGACAATTGTCACTAATTATTTCAGCAAGTTCATTATGAATCAGATGGAAACTATTAAAATCAACATTTTTATAAAATGTGTGAACATGACCAAATAGGTTACCCAAATTGTAGGAAAGATGTTCAATGATTACCACATCATATTATTCATCACAGGAAGCCTTATCACCTTGCGTGGACTTGATATCTAATTCATTATAATTCAAACTAGAAGAACATGATATACCAATTGATTCATTACAAACATTTTGACACAAGAGATGGTGAGTTGAGGAAGAAATTTCTATGAGAAACTCTTCTATGATCAAATTAGATTCCAGATCAAAGCTTTACAAATCCAAGTCTTCTTGTGAAAGAAAAATATCATCCAATATACTTGGGAACTCATCACCATGCATATTAGTGGAGTCATTGTCTTCAGGGTGATGGTTTCCCAAGATTTCATTTTGGTTGAGGAATTCAATCCCACTTGACTGATTATCAAGATGTTGAGATTCTTGATCAACAAAGAGTCTAGAAACATCAATTTGGCATAGAGGAATTTGAAAATCAGAAGTGAGATAAAACATTTCATCATCCTTTTGCACCTCTACCTATGAAATGTGACCACCTTGTACTTGATTACCATGTGAACTAACAGATTGAAAATCAAGAGTATTTGGAGCAATTATTGTTGAAGCAAAATCAAATAAGTGAAATCAAGGTACAAAGGGTCATGATGTGTAAATAGTAGAGAATGAAAGTTATCCCTTGAAGAAGAAATACTTTCAATTAGATCAGATTTAAGATTTGAATTATGCACATCAAGCACATCAATGTTATTTGGAGAAATCAAGGAATCAATCTTCACCTTAGGCTCCATCGATTTATTAGAACATTCAAAGTTTTCCTGGATAAGATACTGTCCATGGGGAGGAAATGAATATGGGATAAGGGGATCAACGATTTCAATGTTAGATTTTCCAAGTCCAACATAAACACAAGAGACCATTTTAATTGGTAATGAAAAAGGAGGAGGAGAAGGAACAAAAGGGAGAGTAGGTTAATGCTTTGAAATTTTAAGTGCCCCATGGCTGAGAAAAGTTTGGAGACTCATAAAATATTCTAATTTATATGGTTCTAAAGAAATCCGAACTAAATGTTGGAAATTTTCATTCATAAAATCCCAACTCACTACAAGAAAAAAGTACATTGGTGAGGGGCGAAAAATGTCACCATAAGCTCATTGGTGAGGGTCGAAAGAGCATTCGTCACCAAAAACTGAACGTCACCAAAGGTGGCGTCACCTAAATTATAGGTGTTGTGGTGACATTCAATGTCCGCCACCAATAATTATTTATAACGACGAATAGTGACCGTCACCATTTCAAATGAGCAATGGTGACGGACAATGCCCTCCGTCACCAATAAACTGAACTTCAGCAAAGGTGGTGTCACTGAAAGTGTGTTGTGGTGACATTTAAGGTCTGTCATGAATATTGATTATAATGCGGATAGTGACCTTCGCCATTTCATATGAACAACAACGATTTTTTGTGATGGGCCTTTCATGGCCATCACTATTGGTGCATATATATGGCGACGTTCGTTGACTGTCACCATTTCATATTTGGTGAGGGTCAAAAAATTTCATGATAAGCTCATTGGTGACATCAAGGTCCATCACAAATAATGACTATAATGAAAAACAATGACCCTCACCATTTCATATCAACAACAATGACTTATGGTGACGAACCTTTCATCATCGTCATTATTGATGCATATATATGGTGACGTTCGTTGACCATCACCATTTCATATTTTGATGAGGGTCGAAAAATGTCACCATAAGCTCATTGGTGATGGTTAAAAGAGCATATGTCACTAAAAAATAATCGCTGTCATTCCCTATGAATATCAAGGCACGATGGAATCGAACCACCAACCTCTTGCTTATGAAGAAGGTGCTCTTCCATTGAGCTATCACCCTTTAGAGAATTAGTCTTTAAACTAGCAATTGTCCCTAAAGGTGTAGAGATACACCAAAGGAATAAAAGATCTAGGAAGATCAAAAGTTTCTAGAAATAACATGTTCAATATACATAATAAAAGACAATAAGAATAAATATGATATTCAATATACATAATAAAAACACAATAACTCAATTGATTAATTTCCTCTATGATACCTATTATTTACCAAAACTCTTCATGATTGAATACTTAATATTTAGCAAAACTACTAATGATTAAATACATTTATAATTTCAAGAAGGAACATGATTTTCCTGTTACAATTTTTTGTCATGTCATGTCATGATTTAATACGGAGAATGGTTAAATACACACTGATTGGGATTTAAACCAAGGAGTGTTTAAAAATACGTAAATTTTAGAAATGAACATTTTCATGTTACAATACGACTTTAAAATGGCCAGAGGCCATAATTAAACTTATATGAAATAAACATTTATGACAACAGGATAATGAGAATCTCAGGAAACAACCACTAAAATCATATTGATTTCCACCTATATTACATTGAAAGATTCAGTGTTCTAGTTTACAATTAAATTATTGTGCCCAAGGAGAGTAGAGCAAGAGGAGATCAATAATAATATGCTAACATATATGATGATGACAATGGTATCGATTTGTGCTCTCCTCATGGTGTTTAATAGGGAGAAAATTCTATGTCTTAGCCAAGCCACCACAATGATTAACTTGGAGGGTAGATTTATTAAAAGCACAACAACACAATGGCCCATGAATAGGTAGATAGATGCACCCTATAACCATTGGATTTTCATGGGGAATGATGCCCAAAGAGTTACAGAGGCAAGCTTCTATTTTGGCAATTAGTATTAAGTTATATTCAAAAGGTTATACATGAACAAACTATAAACAAACTTAGAAGCTACAAAGTGGAAGTAAATATGGAGGCCATGTAAAGAACAAAATTCTAGGCCAAATACAATTTCCATCATGCCTATACAATGCAAATTGTGGGTTTCACGTACTAGTGAAGAGACTATTTTTCATCCTTGGCAGTTGCCTTAGCCTTCTACTTGGTATTGGCTTCCTCTAGAAAATGTACGACTCTCTTCATTGTTGGCCAGTTGATGGGAAAGGTGCTTATGCAAAGGATTCCTACTTTTAGAACCATGGTCATTTCCTCCTTGAAGTGGTCCACAAACTCAAGATACAACACTTTAATAAATCCAATATTTTTCTCTATTTTATTACACACCCACTTCACAAGATCTTCATCCTCTCCAATTTCTCTATCTATTGGTTGTCGTCTCGTCACCAGCTCCAAGATCACCACTCCAAAACTATAGATGTCACTTTTTTCAGTTATTTCTCTTTAAAAGTTATGTCTTCCTGAAATCCTTGCATTGGGGACTTTTTGTGTAGTGCTTCCTTCAAGTTCACTCAAAAAAATAACTCTAACAAACTCCACCATGTTTATAATGGTAATATCGGAATGGAAGGAACACAATTAATGTCAACCACAAATGCTGAATTGTTGAAATGTACAAGATCTAACTAATGAAGCTCCTAACATCTATTGACTTCGATGAAGTAGGTTTATATCGCTAAGGGAATTAGATAATAACATAATATGAGAAATAAAATTTGGAGTGATATTTATAGTGAAATAGGGTATGAACCTGTGTTAAGGTTGGCCACACTATATTGAAATTTAAAGTCCATAATGTGAACAAATTAGCGTATGTAGGCTATAACAACAACCTTTCCCATCCCAACTAATCATTATCTCATGGAAATACCAGAACAAATGGAAAAGGTCTAATTTCTAAAATAAACTTGCATGGTTCAACTTTCCAGTGCTAAAAAGTATATTGTTTATTCTAATTTATAAGAGTGCACTTTACCAGTATTCATTCATAACAACCACTCATATTTAGATTAATTTTCAATAGAATTTACTTGTTTTTTATCACCTTTGGATATTAAAAAAAATTTCTTATTATGCCACCCAAATCTATACAAAGTGCATAATTTCACATAATTTTTCTAGAACTCCATAGCAATATATCTATAGACAGCACCACCAAGCATGCCCTAGACAACTTATTTATTGATGGTTGCCAAAGGACATAGTCAGATACACTACAGGTCTAGCTTTGCAGATACCACCATGTACATCAAATCTTGTTCACAATACCTATTACAATATAAGGATGTTTTTTAAGAATTTAGTTAGTCTTAATATTTATCTCATTTTTTTCCCATATGCACTAGAAAAAAAAGGTGATGAATGGATCACAAGAATTTCATATCTAAGTATGATTTCTTCTTTCACTAAATATGTAATTATGAATATGCACAGGTGGGATAAGCCATGTGTTTTGTAAAATTTAACACCATTCCTTTGCACGATATTTTTTACCAGCACCTACTATAAGTTTTTAGAGTCAAGTAATCATGACAAGAGATGGGTAATTCACAAATTTCACTTTTATCTTATAAATTTGGAGCACGATATTCAAGACCAAAATGGAACTCAATAAAAAAAACCATACCAAAATAAATCTTGATTCCCAACAGCCAAGGCATTTCCCATAAACATGGAGACAGGATACCATAAATGTCATGATGATAATAGATACCAAATATTTTGGAACTTCCATTTGAAACTTGTGGAGGTAATGCAAGGGGTGGTAGTAAGAACCAGGGAAACAGAAAGAAATCAGTGTCCTTGCTCCTATTTTTATTCTATGACACTCTACAAATTATGATCTTGATTTATGACGTATTTGTGCCAAGTGGTTCTAAGTTAATAGAAAACGTTATATTCAGATAAAATAAATGAATAACTAAGAGGCCATGGGCTATTTTTTAATCCTTACACCAAAATCTCTTAATATTCAATTCTATGGAACAACTCGTTCAAAGTTAAAACTGGACTCGATTTTAAATGGAAAGCATAAAACTAGCTAAGTAGTTTACAAGATAACATTTTGGATATAACTTATGTTCAATTTATATGACAAGTTATGCCATAACCTTGAAACTAGTTTCTTAGTTAAAATACTTTGTTAAGTCAATAATGACAAAGAAAGCTAGTCATGGCAAGAAAACTTCTCTTGTTTTTTCTAATGAGGGTGCATGTAACTTGATAAAGGTTGGATGAGAGTATCAAACCATAAACAGTTTCACTAAAACATGGAAATGACAAAGTCCATAAACAGTCACACTAAAACATGGAAATGACAAATTCTTGTTAAGTAACAAAAGTTTAGTTGAATATATGAAAAGCATCGAGCTAAATGACATGATTAAACTAAAAGTAATTGTAAAAAGTTGAAATTTTCATCATATACCATCTGGTCTGGCTAGTTCTTCAGAAAGAGAAAGTGCAATTGCATGATCCAGCTCCTCATCTTGATTACGTAATGGACCATCCTAAAAACAAATGTCCACATACAACAATGAATGTTATCATATTGGTAAGACTTTTGATATAATAAAATAAATCATGTACTATGTAGGATAATAAGTGGAAAGCACAACTAGAAATTTGAATCACAACATAACAATATAAAAGAACATGCAACAGGAAAGGAACAATTCCACAGTTTCAAAAATATGAAAAATCCATGGGCTTGTTCTTCTATATTGATATATATATAATGAAATAGAAATCTAGATTTATTAAATTAAAGTATCACACAACAATGCCTTGAAAAAATATCAATATGTAAAATAGTATTATTTTGATTTGGATTTACCTTGTATAACCTCAGGAAAAAGTTTCCACAAAAACATCCAATAAACATAACAACATGGACCTTAGGATCAATTGTGAAGGGGATAAAATATGAAGGTAAAGCACTAGAGAAGTATTCAAAGAAAATGATGAAAATCATATCTTTAAAGAACTAATAACCCTCTGAAGTAAATCACACATTTATCATCATGACTAGTACACTTGCAAAAAAAATATCAGAATAAATTATGAACTATTCCACCAAAAAATAGTGAATTTTTCCCCTAAAATATAGTTTCAAATTAATCACTAGCATGACGCTAACTTTGTTAGAGGTAACAGATAGAATATTAGGTTTAAAAGACAATACACTCTGATGAATTATGGATTTCCATGGCATTAGAGGGTACATTCCAAATTACATTATCATCTCCAAATGCACCCTTAAGTAGTGTCCATTTGACACTTTGTGACTTGAACCTTTAAAAGGCTTTCTCAGCCACTTCATCATTCGAGATTTATTGTGAGAGTGTGATGGTATAATGTGACATGCATGTCCCAAATAACATGAGCCAACAATGAAAACCATAATTAAGTTATTAATGGCTTACTAATTTAATCCTTGAAAAGACGAAAAACATGAATCCAAGAAAGAAAATGATAAGGTTCTCGTTAACCAGCTATTACATTTATAGATATGGAAGAATTGTTGATTGGTTGTTTCAAAATTTAAATCATTTTACTTATTCTCTCAAACATATGAAAAGACACTAAAATTACCAAGGTCATATTTCAACAAAAATCTTGCATAAAATTAGATTGCAACTATGAAGATATTATTACAAAAATATTGCAAAAAATCAGATTGCAACTTTGAAGATATTATTACAAAAATATTGCAGAAAATCAGATTTCAACTATGAAGATATTGTTCTAAATTTTAAAAATTATAGTAATAAAATCCATCTTCAACATGACTTAAAATTTTATATCATATTAGACAAATTTTGAGTTAGGGAACAAGTACAAGGTTCAGAGTTAAAATATTTGCGTCAAGGACAAAGAGATATCATATACAAATTTCTGAGTTGAGATTATCACTAGAGAACATAGTATTGATTCTTAAACCAGTACTTAATGAGGGACTTTTGGAAATAAATGGGTAAAAAATGTGAATTCATCCCTCATGAGTCATGGAAACCCATAGAAAAATCCTAAGGCTTTACAACCACTGCAGCTGCACCCATCACACTACCATTTTAGGTTGAATTTTCCACACCTGAGGATTTGTAAGTTGCAACCAGTGCAACTACACCATTCACACCACCTTTTTAAGTTGAATTGTCCACATATCCTAATCCATAGAAGATGTAGTGGAATAGTCTGTTGTGTTGAATTGCACATATTTTTCCCACAACTGACCATAATTCCTTGCATGTGATGAGTGCACCAGACATGTATCATGGGAGCCACAAAACCCGCAAACACAATTATCCATGAATTCTAGAACATGGAGGATGTAGCTAGTTTTGCATGGAAGCTAGTTCAACAAGAGAAGACACATTTTGTACAGGGTCCAATTATTCTAGACACGTAATCTAGACTTGAGAGGCCTTGGAATGGGCTTGAGACAGTGGCTAGCAGCTTTGTTTTCTATAGATTAGAGCTTCATCACAGACATGTTGTTTTTTCTTGTACTTTGGACCATGATGTGTGGCCATGGTGAACACACTACTCTCTAATGCATCAAAATTTCTCCTTGTTAGTAACTCATTATCGCCTAGAATTTTGCTAAATCAATCTATTTGTCAAGGGTGCCCCTTTGCGCCAGATTTGTATATTTGACAATGGATTCCTTGGCTCACCTATTTGAAGTTTCTGGCAGTCAGGGGAAAGTGAAGGACATATTACATCCAGATGGGTCAGACATGGTCAATAATATTTTTTCTAATGGATAATTTATTTCTATAGTGTTATGCAGAGCTTGGTTGATGGTGCTCATACTTGTTTGAACGTCTTTGGCTCTACATTAGATGTTGCGGTTAGTGACCATGAGACAATTTTTTAGTTTTTAGAGTTAGACTTTCAGCCTACTAGATTCCCACATCTCGGACTTATGTTCGACTCAGGGTAATTGTGAGGTATCTAGGCATTGCATTTGAAATTTTGAAATGGGGCTTTCACCAGTGGCTATCCAGGATTGGTGTACCACGTCTTCAACAATTTTAGAGTGAGCCTTGATTTTGGAATCATAAGGACCTTCAATTATATGGGAAGTTGACAAAGGGGTTGGACAGATCCTCTATGCCTCAAACATTTATTATGTAACTTGTTGGTTGCCTAGTAAGACTCGATTTCAACATATAGAGGAGATCATGCAATCATACCTATGGTCAAAGTATGGTGGGAAGAAAAATATTCCACAAGGATGGGGGGACTCATCCCTCGCCCAACGTGTTGAAAAATAAAATTGCGACATCGAGGCTATTTTTCAAGGATGCGAGGTGGATCTTTGGTCAGTCCTTGTAGTAGTATCAACCAAAAAGGCTTTAACCTTTGTTGCTTTAGCATAATCTATTAACTTCAACTCTCAATGAAATATGGGGTGTCATTTGATCTAGAAGATAGGTGAGCACACAAATTACACTGTTTCTAATCTGTTTGGAAAAATAGTTGGGACCATTATTTAGTTCTCCTTCAATTTTGGGCTCACTAGTGTGTTGCCTTGTTTGGAAATTGTAGCTATTTGGTCCACTCTTCCTTCATTGGGATTTAGCAGTGATTGGGAGTATTTGCTCTGTTTTCCCAAGGAAGATTAAGTGTAATTTTTTTTTTTGAGAAAAAATTTAGTTATCTGTCTACTTTTTGTTCCATGTGGTGTAATGAGGTACATTACTAGCTATTAATTGAGTGTGAATTATTTATAGGAGATGCTCAATATTTATATTCGGTAACCTATAAAAAATTTATTTATAATTTGATAGTCTTATAGAAGAGGATACCGATATAAGCTCCACTGTATATACACTTCCACCTTTTGATTTAATATTTGTAAATACTTTTCCGTAAATACAAGAGATATTTTGACAACAACAACAACAAAAATAATGGATGACCTACACTAAAAGCCGTTGATTTTCTTGCATTCTTCAACTATGTAGGAGAAGAAAATAATGATAGTCACTAGATAAATATGCATGCCATCAGGATTAGAGAATTACATAACTACACTGAGAATTGGCCTAACCATGCTCAGATGTCATACAGTCCAAAACTAAAGCAATCGATGCCCTACGAACATGAGCCGTAGTTGAGGCATACAAAACAATGAACTAATTCTAGGACATGTTGGACTTCAATATATTGAATTACAGAAAAGTATCTTCAAAAGAATTGGGGATTGATTAACAAAGTGAGAAAACCTGTCAGATACTCTAGAAAAAAGGTAACTTTGTCAGGGTAACCAATTCTGGGACATGTTGGCATATTCAATATATTGCATTAGAGAAGAGTACCTTCAAAAGGCTTGGGGATTGGTTCATGGAGTGAGAAAACATGTCAGATACTCTATAAAGAGGGAGAACTTGGTCAAGGTCACTAAGTTCACCTGCTTTAAATCAACAATGCATAAATGAATTCCATTAAAAAACGCTAGTGGACATTGGACCCCAAGTGACCACTCTAGCCTAAGAAAACTAAGGAGCTATATTAAGGTTAATGAAAGAAAAAAATTGGTAAAATACATGCATTTTGGAGTTCTGGGATTTTGTAACTACTACTTCACTTTAGTATCGTAACAAGTCACATAATCATGTTGTGAAATTTTGTGTCTAACGTAGATGGTGTAGAATACCAAACTTCATGTCAGTAAAGGCTCATAATACCTGGTTTCCTTTATTAAAATATCTTTGTTCATTGTTTTTTAATATCACCCTCATGATGGTTGGAAAATTGGCACCACCATTGTTGATTCTTTTCCATTTTCCATGTCTATAATAGAATCTGGTAGAAATAAGTGGTCTATTCCATTACTATGGAAGCCACTAGAAGTCCATAGCTTTTAGGTATCTTGTGCGACATTCCTAGTTTTGAGTACTGCAGCAAACTGTGGAAGATGTTGGATTTGCTGAGTTTATGTATTGACGGAAAATTTTGTGAAACTTAAATTTTTGTTGCCTAAATAGGCACCACAACTAAAGGCATACAAAGTAGTTAACTCCTAGCACAAGTGGGGCATGTTCATTATATTGTAGTATATAGGAATACCTTCTAAAGGCTTTGTAGAAATGATTGGTAGAGTTACATGCCTATATAGATAATATATCAGATGATTAGGCTCAATAATTCAATGTCTTACAAAAACAATGCATGTAGATATGAAAATGAAATATCAAAAACTAGGGATTGTGGATCTCAAGTACGCATTAGTTGCAGTAGCTTCTGCCAGGAACTAAAACTCCAGCCAAATGAGACCACTATTCAAGGAAATGACAACAAAAAGTATAGCATTATGCATTTTTCTAAATCACCAAACTGTCAGTAATAAATAATTGACATTTTGGAGTTCTAGGATTCTGGAGTGAATGGTTACTATAAATTCTTGGTTAATATGGTAGATGAAAAAGAAACCAAATATTCATGTGTTCATAAAGGCTCATATGAGCTAGTAAGTGGGCCTTTTTTTATGTGAAGTATCATTATTGTGAAGGTCTCATCAATTTTTCCAAAAAATTGAATTGGTGCTACTTATTTCCTATTTCCAATGTAGCTTAGATAAAAAAAAATGATGTTAAGAGGTGGTTCACTCCATTAGTATGCTGAATAATAGTTGGTTGTTTTAAATACTATATAATATTTTTGACAATTTATGATCCACTAAATTAATATGTTTGTTGTAATTTTTTCTTAATCACAAATTGTTGTACATCAAAGGTAGTTGTCATGTGACCAGGATGACTAAGACCATTTTAATTCTTACTCATTGAGCTAGTAGTCACTACTTGTGTCCTTACTTTAGTAGAGTTGTGAAGATTGGTGGTTTTACTTTAGTTACTAGGGTGACTGCAAGACTATGCACCTAAGTCTTAATTTATTGTTGGCATCAAGATGATTGAGTTCATGTTCTCTTGATCCATCCACACATACTGATTAGTTTATTTGAGACATACTTATAAGTTTATTTGAGCCATGGTGTGGGTTTTTTTGTATTCATTTTACTTGACTCCAGGATCTCATATGTCATAAATACCCCTTGTGGGCTAGAATTGTAATTATCTCCAGATAACTACGATCCATGATCAAGTATCTTACACACTATCATATTAACGAAGGACTCCTCATTGGTTTCTATTTATGGAAACTAAACAATTTGACAGAACCTTTTAAAGCAATTATTGGTTTCCACATTAACATTTCACTTTTATAGAGACTTACTTCATTTCTTATTAGAAACTTAGCATAGGAATCTGGTAAATGTTATTTCTTCCTAGAAGACTCGACCTTGGGTGTCTTTTGGTTCTTATCCTCCTCACTTTCATCTTCGGAACTAAAGATCTGAGTAAAGTGAATTGTTTGAATTCACTTAGCCTATCACTCATGTTTATCATATTCCTCAATATTTCTAGAGCTTACAATCAAATAATAAAGATAGCAATAATTCATGCCTTCACATTAGTCGAGTTGGGGTAGCCTATTAAATAGTTACCTTTTCAATACTTGTTTCATGTTGCCTATGCCATTAGTATACACTGAATAGTTGAAGCGATACACTATCCAACCATATTTCTATTCCCATATCTGGGCTCTAAAAAATATAAATACTTCTCCATTATCATGACAATTAATGTCTAAAATTCGAATAGGGTATGTATAAAATTCATCTATCCAAGAAATTCTTCAAAGTATATAAATCCCTTGCTTATACAAATTACCTCAAAGTATAATGTGGCAAATTTTGGAGAAATATCTATATTAAAGCATCCTTTAAGCAGAGAATAGAAACTTGTGTGTGCAATTACAGTACCGGTGCAGTTATAGTTCGTGACACCTCCACTCCTTGTAGCTACGGTGGCCTTAACAACTACACTGGAAGTGTTTCCTCCGTCGATCATCTAATTGAATTCAAATCACTTTACTCTCAGATATTTAAATATTTTGAATCTCAGAAGACGATTTTCATTTTGAATCTCACCCAGGGATGTCTGCGATAAGTGGAGATATTTACCATCTACGGGATAATATTTGATGATTTGAGGTGTTTCGGATGACAGTGTTGTAAATGCAGGTATCAGCCCTTCCATTGGTATCACTTTGATAGATCTCTATCACTAATTTTTGTCGATGATGATTAAAATGTGAAACAATGGAAATTAGAGGGTAAGGGGAATGACCAACTAGATATGATTTCTTTGCAAGAGTAATATTGACGTCAATAAACTTTGGATCAGAATGGGTAAGGGGAATGATCTCCCAGATTTCTCTGCAAGAGCAATATTAATACCAATAAACTTGGGATGAGGAGGGATGTGATATGATTTGGTATGAAAAGGATGTAGATCAATGATAAACAAGAACTGGAAGCAAGTCTCTTTGTGTGCTACCTATTGCTTTGTAATTCGGTGGTCTGTCTTATTAATGGGACACTTTGGTCAAAGAGCGACAACCTCAGACTATTGGGTATCTTCCGGTTCCTGTCACATGTTTAGTCCAACTTACTAAAACAATAAAGTATAACCGAATCAAATACCAAATTAGAAAACAACAGCTAAGACCTGCACGCTGGATACAATGCATTGGGGATAGAAGGACCAAAAGAGAGTCTCCTTCCATGTGATTCGCAAAGCCTGTCGTTGAAGTATAAAGTAAAGGGGGAATATAGAAGATAGAATTGTCAATGAATTACTATTTTTTTCCATAGTGTGATGGTCGTTCTTGTAAACAACTCCAATAGTATATTGATAATATAATCCGTTGTTGGGAGATAGAGTTAGGTACGTAGCTTCGCTGTCGATCGATAGAAAATGTTGTGACTGTTTATATGTGGATTCTTTGGATCTGTCCTCGAATAGACATGTTTTTAACAATAAAATAAAGAGTGGAAATCAAGAGGATATATACACTAACGTGTGTGTTTTAATCTCACCCAGGGTTTTCTGTGATAAGTGGAGATATTTGAGATCACAATTGTGAACCTACCTATGTTTTACCTCCACACCCCCAAAAATCCATTTGGTCTGTAGATCTGTCTACAATTTGAAGGTAAGTTCATCGACTATTTCTAGCCGGTCACCGGGAAACTGGTCATTCGTGTTGGTCCACTTTTGTAATCAAACGCCAGGCCTCTAGACTCCGAGTGCTTGAAATGGCTTGGAAGGCAAGAAACTTCTTCCATTGTGTATGCTTTGTTTGACGACGATGAGCTTTGGAACTTGAGGGACGATGCTGTTTTGGCTGGAGGGAGATTCCATCCATGGAAGTAGTGGCTTTAATAAGTGGAGCTCACGGTGAGGAAGCTCACCAAGAATATAAGGAAGGGGATGGCATAAATTGTGAGGATGATTGGATTATTATTTTGTTTATGGTCTGTTAAGACTTGAGGTTCTCTTCAACTGTTTAACTAATATTGCAGTGTTGTTTAGCACAAGGGTGTTACCGAGCGAGAATCCCACCTTCATCCTCGAGGGACTTCGAGTGCCCACTTAGGAGAAGTGTAATATTCCTAAATTAGCACACATCTAATTGGAATATTAAATTTTGATTTTCTCTTAGATAGAGGAATAAGAGAGTATGGAGACCCATAAATCTCCTTAGTAGGAATAAAAGACACTCCTAGTGTGAATGGAGGTCATCTAAAAGCTGTATTGAAGACCCTTAGGTGTGAAAATGGGCCGAAGCAGGAAGGCTGGGTCAACTTTGACCAAATCAAACAGCGTTGTTATGGAGGAGTGGCATTCATGGTGGGACAGTGCAGTTTTGGAGGGAGATTGAATGCATGGAGGTGGTGACCTAATTGAGTGGGGCCAAGGGTGAGGAAGCTCATAAATTATATAAGGAAGAGGATGGCAACCATATGAGGTTATGTTTTGATTATTATTTTGATATGTATGTTTCGACTTGTTTCTCTCTTTAGCTATTTAGCTAAGATTGTAGTGTTGTTCAGCGCAGGGTGTTCTCGGTCGGGAATCCCACCTCTTTCCTTGAGAGGCCTCTTGGGAGAGTATTGCACTACCTTGTCCACTATCTGACATCAGGCCAAGCTACATCTTTGTGGAGGAAATTTTCCTTCCATTGGGAGACTAGAAAAGAGAACCCCTGAGCTTTATTTCATCATCCAGCATTAGGCTAAGGTGCTGCTATTAGTTACAGTGCAATTTTCTGAAGGAACTGTGTTATTTCAATGTGCAATTGCAGTGAAGGGTTTGGAGCCCTAGTTGGGGGAGATAGATTTTCAGTGAGGGGATCAGCCTCTCATTTGGAGAATTTATAGGAAGAGTTTCCATACATTTCCAGATCATATCAGCAACCTCCTATCATCTATCCAGTTCCAGAGATTATTCATTCATAGGGCCATATTTGTATTTCTACATTTTTGTATATTTCAGGAAACCCTTTCCGGGTTGTCTTGGGGATTTTCTTGGGAGCTTAGATCTCTATTCCTGACATTTTTTGAGCTATATAATAGCAGATCCTTATTGATATATCATTTTTGTAGCAGTTATGCCCTAAAATTGCGTTGCCATGGCTCATGGCACTTGCATGGCAGTATTTTTACATGCATTGACATATTTTCTTAGAGGAGGCTTGTTTTGTATTGCTTGAATGACTATATCCTCAAGATCTTGTGCCTATTTCTTTGTTATAATAATAATGGAATGGATCTACGCATTTGTCTCATGCTTTGATCTATTATATTTGCTATTTCCAGTTTTATGCACTATATTCCTACTTTTCCCATTTGGGAATATTACAATGGTATTAGAGCATAATCTTGGCTTAGCTTGTGGATCTCAGCCATTATGCTATCACGAGAATAAGAAGAAGGAGAAAGAGATCAGAACGATGGAAATAATGAGTTTTATATAATATCTTTTCAGATCTAAGAGGGACCTCACCAAGGGGGTCAAGCAAATAAAAGTGGAGAAAATAAATGAAACCACACTAGGGTTTTAAGATGAGGAAGGTCCATGTACTTCCTATCAGCAAAAGAGAGATTCGATATTACATAGGGATCCAAAGAAAATAGTATGCCCTTTCATTTTGAAGAGGAAGAGAAGAGGCATGGAGATGGAGGGCACTTAGATCATGAGATTCTAAGAGAGTATCTTGCAGAATACAAGTCTCAACCTAGAGCTTTTAAGGAGAATCTAACTCTCCCACAATTCATTCAGCTCAAAGAAGAAAGAAGACCTTGCAACAATAGATTTCTATTGCCTACATTTGATGGGTCGTCCACATGTACAACAAGAGCTTGGGGAATGAAGTTGGATGAATTTTTCCTACTACATCCTATAGTAGAGAGAGAAGTTGTTGATATTGGAGCGCTGCACCTTGAGGGTGAAGAAAACATTTTGTGGTTCAGCCATTTGAGTCATGCAAGAGTGATTGCATATGTAGATTTTACTCAAAGGTTGATCAAGAAGTTTGACAAAAATAAATCATAGGAGAAGAAACTTCCACCACCACTTGCTGCAGGAGCACTTGCATATGGAGAAAGAAAACTTGCACCTTTGCAAAGTGGTCTTGATCCCTTGAAATTTAGAATCCCATGCACTATTCTGGAGATGCATGAGGAGGAGGATACTTGTACCAGTGCTGATGCAACCATAAAAGAGCAGCCATCATCATTAATAGTTGGGGAAGCCATCACACCGGAAGGAGGAACCCTTGTAGTAGTACAAGATGTTCCCAAGCTTTACCAAGGTATGCATATGTTTCCACTTTCTGTTATTTCAGCATATCATGTGGAGAATTGTGGGAATATACCATTGCATGACCTAAGGTCAAAGCACATTGCTGATTTGGAGTAGCAGAATATCATTGCGCTAAGGAGCCTTGATTTTTTCAAGGGAGAGATGTACATTCATCCTAGTGTGTTATTGTTGAGCTGCACACAACTCTTGGGGTTGGAGTGTATAATTTTGGAGGATGGGATGAACATTGTCCTAAGAAAAGCAATGCAGAACTATGTGTTCAACATTGAGCATAACCTTGAGACAACATATGCACCACCATGGAAATCAAAAGTGTTTTCATTGAGCAACAGTGATGAGTTGGGGGCCCCACCATTATTGGAGCATTCCAATGACCTTTCTACATGGATAACAGAGGATAGGAAGATGGTTGATGGAGGACATCTTATGATGGATGACATCTCCCATTATTGTGATGGACTCTTCTTGATTAGCACTTCACATTTTGATGAGAATTTTTTTCCTACCACTTATTTGGATCCTTATGGGGTCAACATGGTCATTGATGAGTGGTCATCATTTGGAGATCTCTAGGAGATTTCATTTCAACATCCCATGAAATGCAAAGATAGAAATATGATTTGGGAGGATGGTATTCTTTATTGGAGGAATGCCAATTTTGGGCATGAAGATAGACACTCACCATTGGTTTGATGGGTGATGTTGATGAGCAAGAGGCCAGAAAGCCACTTGTAGATCTATGACATAGGGCAGCAGGAGACAAGGTTGCGTTGGCTAATCTTGAAAGAGTTTGGTTGTCATATGACACATTCTATTTTAAAGAGTATGCTGGTGAATGGGACTTGGCATGGCACTTGCATCATATGGCATCAAGTAGTTTGGGTGAATTGTGTTGATATGAAATTATTCATGTTAATCATCATGTTTTCACCTCATGATTTGTATGATGGAGGTGTGGGGAGGCAACAAGAGTTTTTGTTGCTTTGGAAGCTCTTGGGAGAGTATGGGATGATTTTCTCCCATGATTTGCATGATGTTGTAGGAGTAGGTGATGGCACTATCATGGTGCAAAGGGGCTACTCCTTAGCCTTGGAGGATCAAGAGGTACTTCCACTTTGGAAGGAATCTCCCATATATAGCAGCATTATGGTAGATGAATTTGACATTTGGCATGCCAAAGAATGGAGCTATGAGATGACAAAAGCCTTATTACAAAGGGCAACAACACTGTCACTTGGGAGCTTGGGTTTGTTGATGGAGTGTTCCAAGTAGGAGATGAGAGTGATGGAGTAGTGGATGGAGACATCTATTACCATGATATGATCTTCTTGACTTAGATCTCCAAGCATAAGAAGAATGCTTTGCATGCAGCCCATGGTTCATTCCTTTTCATAAAGATATGCCATACCGCTATGGAGGGCTCATTCATGGATCTTATTATCAACCTACTCTCAGTACATGGTAAGAATTGTGTTTTTGCACTTATTGATTATCTAACACAGTATTTTCATTCTCTTACCATCTCTATACAGTGCATTGCTCCACAAGAGGGCAAGCCTCTATTTTGGCTCCATAGTTATTTTGGGACCAACATCTATGATGGAGATAGCCATTTCTTGTATGGTTTTGGGCAAGTGTTGTACTATTTCCTGTATGCTCAGTTGATATACAATGCCATTTACTATTTACTAGTAGATGAGATGACATGCACAACTAGCAAATTGTTTGGAGACAACTTGCCATATTATGTTATGAAACAAAAATTAGAAAAATTGCGCTGTGATTACTTGGGAGACTGTTGGTACTTTCCAGCACCTTATAAAACCTTCAATACCTCTCTCATTTGGATTCCATATGATGATAATGTCATATTCACTTTATATGGGATGATCTGGGCAAGAACCAAAGAGTGGGTCTTTGAGGATCCAATTCCTTTTTGCTTCATGAAGGCAACATTATTGCAGCCCAAATTCAACAACAACTCTACATTTATCATAAGTGGAGAGAGAGACAATGTGGGATGGACAATTTGATTCATCATGATCATCTATGCAGCTCACCTACTTTGTAGGAGCTTAAGGTGGAGGGGATCTTTCATGAGTTTCCATGTTGGAGGGTGACTCACTTTTTGTGGATGATAGCTTGGGGATGGATGTTTCACATGGGAATGATAGTTCCAAATATATTTTAGATTCCATGCCTCAGGAAGGCCTCTAGACCACATATAGTTTCTTCCAGGGATATTCCAATTATTCACGATGAGAGCCATTTGGATTTTTCACCAAAGGCATACTTATACACTTGGGAGGAGTAGCTTGGAGACTTATTGATGAGACAACATCTTGTTCATTGGGGGAACTTATCATATGAGGATGCTACAGGAGGAAGAGGAGAGGCTCTTTAGTTCTATCCTTGTAGTTGTTTGAGGACAAGAAACATTTGGGAGAGGAGGACTGTAATATTCCTAAATTAGCACACTGCTAATTGGAATATTAAATTTTGATTTTGCTCTTAGATAGAGGAATAAGAGGGTATTGAGACCCATAAATCTCCTTAGTAGGAATAAAAAGACACTCCTAGTGTGAATGGAGGTCATCTAAAAGCTAGATTGAAGACCCTTAGGTGTGAAAAGGGGTTGGAGCATGAATACTGGGTCATCTTTGACCAAATCAAACAACGCTGTTATGGAGGAGTGGCATTCATGGTGGGACAACGCAGTTTTGGATGGAGATTGATTGCATGGAGGGAGTGACCTAATTGAGTGGGGCCAAGGGTGAGGTATCTCATAACTTATATAAGGAAGATGATGGAAACCATATGGGGTTATGTTTTGGATTATTATTTTGTATATGGTCTGTTTAGACTTGTTTCTCTCTTCAACTATTTAGCTAAGATTGCAGTGCTGTTTAGCACAGGGTGTTCCCAAGCGGGAATCCCACCTCTTCCTTGAGAGGCCTCTTGGAGGAGTATTGCACTACCTTTTCCACCATCAAGCATTAGGCCAAGCTACATCTTTATTATACAAAGCATTTTTTGCAGAGTATTGTGTTTTGTTGCAGCGTGCAGCAGTGGAGAGTTGATTTGGGTCACTTCCTTGCTTATTTTCAGTTGGAGGAAGGTTTCCTTCCATTGGGAGACCAGCAAGGAGAACCCCTGAGCTTTATTTCATTATCCAGCATCAGGCTAAGGTGCTGCTATCGGTTACAAGCGTAGTTTTACACGAAGGAACCGCGTTATTTCTGGGTGTAGTTGTTGTAAAGGGTTTGGAGCCCTAGTTAGGGGAGATATATCTACAGTGAGGGGATCAACCTCTCATTTGGATAATCTATAGGAGTATTTTCCATACATTTCTATATCAGATCAACAACCTCCTATCATCTATCCAATTGTAGAGATTATTCAGCCCTAGGGCCATATTTGTATTTCTGCATTTTTGTATATTTCAGGAAACCCATCCTGGGTTATCTTGGAAGTGTGCTTGGGAGCCTAGATCTCTATTCCCGGCATTGTTTGAGCTATATAACAATAGATATATATTGATATATAATTTTTGTAGCAATTATGCCCTAAAACTATGCTGTCATGGCTCATGGCACTTGTATGGCAATATTTTTACATGTATTGACATATTTTCTTAGAGGAGGCTTGTTTTGTATTGCTTTAGTGACTAGATCCTCAAGGTATTATGCCTATTGTTTGTTGATATGTTTAATAAGATGGCTGTAAATCTGTATCATATCTTGGTGTGTTGATTTATTATATTTCTGCATATTTCCAGTTTTATGCATTTATTCCTAATTTTCCCATTTGGGAATATTACAAGAAGTATTTGGGTGACATTTCCACATTCCGGTATAAGGCTAAGCTACAACTTTCTTCAACAGAGCAGTTTCTGCTTAGGGTTGTGTTGTGTTGCAGGTTGCAGTAGTGGATATTTGATTTGGGTGTTTTTTGAGCTAGTTTTCAGTGGAGGAAGGCTTCCTTCCATTGGGAGGTAAGTAAAGAATCCCCTTGAGCTTTATTGATACGTTTGGCACTAGGCCAAGGTGATATTATCCCCTACAATGTATTTTCAGTCTATATCTGCATTATTTTAAGGAGGATTTGTAGGGGTGATTGCCGTGTATGATTTGGGAGGTGATTTCTTCAGTGGAGGGGACAACCTTTCATCTAAAAGATCTGTTGGAGAGCTACATAATTCTACATTAGCTTCAGCCATATCTTCTCATTTCTTTTTTTTCAGGAAACCTTCAACCCTAGGGTTGTATTTCACATTGTATATTTTATGTATTTTCCTAAAACCCTCTTGGGTTGTCTTGGAAGGATGATATAGAGCCTAGATCTGTATGTGTAGCATTTATTAAGGCATATATCATTAATTTTACATCAATTTATGATCTCCAGCTATATCTATACACATTATGACTACGTTGTAGTAGCTCTTTGGAATTTTTTTATTGTAGCATCATCTCATTTTTGGGAATGATTGTTTATGGGAGGCTTGTTTGCTCTTATCATATGATTGGTGCCTCACTATTCTATATGGATTTTCTACTAATATTCATAATATAATGGCTCCATATTGGTATCTTATATTTGTACATTGTTATAACTGTTATTTCCATGTTTGTGTTCAATATTGTTGCTCTCCCAATTTTGGAATATTACAGTGGTATCAGAGCATAATCTTGGCTCAGCCTATGAGTTTCAACCAATATGTTATCAGAAGAATAAGAAGAAGAGATCTAAAATGATGGAAGGAATAAGATTTGTCTCATATCTTTTCATATCTATGAAGGACCTCTCCAAGGAGGTCAAGCAAATGAGAATGGAGAGATGCAATGAGACCTCAAGAGGGTTTCAAGATGAGGAAGGTCCATGCACTTCCTATTAGCAGCAGAGAAAACTGGTATTGCATAGATCTCCAAAGAGATCCACTATGTCCACTTTCTTTGAAGAGGAAGGTGAAAGACATGGAGATGGAGGAAAATTAGATCATGAGATTCTAAGTGATTATCTTGCAGAGTACAAGTCCCAATCAAGGGATTTTAAGGAGAATATAACTCTCGAACAGTTTATTCAGATTAAATAATAAAGGAGACCTTACAGCTATAGAGGGAAAAAGCACAATAGATTTCTATTGTCCACATTTGATGGGTCATCCACTTGCACAGCAAGGGATTGGAGAAGAAAGTTAGATGTGTATAAATTTGCTGAATAATGAAGATTTATTCACCGAGATTATCCTAGTCACACACTAATTCGAATTCATGCATAACACATAACCTCTTCTACAATTGATCATCAATATGCGGAAATAGAAAGCAGTCGCATGCGCTCATTAAAACATAATCAAGCACACATCTCAACACAGTATGTAATGGGGAAAGCTTATAGCTGAAAACCCCCCGCTATTTTGTATATTATAATGGAAGAGAACATGTAAAAATACATAGCACAATACTCCTCACAAGTACTCAGTACTATCTCCAAAAGGTTACACACAAACTAGCTCAGTTTTGAACAAGTCACGGGTTCAAAACTCCTCCATAGTTTGCCTACCTCTACTGCGCAATCCAAAAGGATTATGGATGAGATCCAAGTTCGAATCCCACTAGCTCAAACTGCGAAATTCTCATTGGCAATCTCCTCCAATGCTTGTGCCAATCTTATGCACAACTAATGTCAAAACTAATAGCAAATTGGATCTTTCACCTATCTCTTCCACTGGTCTCCACTGACCTGTCCATGCACTGGTGTTAACTGATGTGTTCTTTAGTTGAATAATGGGTTAATAATTAGTGAATTAATTAATAATTAATTCACACAACTCATCTCTAGTGTATTAGCCAGTTAAACTAAATACAACTAGTTCAACTAAGTTAAACCGAACACAACTCCATCAACTCCTCAATCAAATCCACCAAAACTCTGCCACATGAGTCTAACTGAAGTCAACCATGCAATAGCTCAACCAAACCCCTAAGAATAGCGTAATTCCTTTGTCAGCTGCATGGGCCACATCGTAGCTCCAACTGGGAAGTGCGCGAGAGAGACTAAGATAATGTTTATAGTCCAAATATTATTAAGAGCTAATAATATTTAAGTGGCACTATATTACAACTCGACGGTCTAAAAATAGATTCCGCCCAATGTCTAAAAATAGACGTCCATATATTTTTACCAACTTGACCAATCATCCATAAATAGCATCCTGCAACTCATAGACCATGATCCATATGTCTAAAAATAGACATAGTCTAAAAAAAGACTTTGCGCCAAAAATAGCCTGCGGGCCCACTTAGTGAAGGCGACTTCATTTCACTAAGATCCATCATCTTGTTGCATTTTCAACAAGATGCATTCTTCCTGCTACATCTAGTAGTAGAGAGAGAAGTTGTTGATATTGCAGTGTTGCACCTAGAGGGTGAAGCAAACATTTGGTGGTTCAACCATTTGAGTCATGCAACAGTGACTACATATGCAGATTTTACTCAAAGGTTGATCAAGAAGTTTGATAAGAAGAAACCAAAGAAGCCAAGGGAAGACGTCCATATTATTGTTCCAGAGGAAGAGCAACTTCCACCACCACTTGTTGTAGGAGTACTTGCATTAGGAGAAGGAACACTTGCATCATTGCAAAGTGGTCTTAATATCTTGACATTTGTAGTCCCATACATTACTCAGGAGATGTATGAGGAGGAGGAGACTTATACCAGTGCTAGTGCAGTAGTAGAGGAGCAGCCATCATCATCACCAATAGTTGGGGAAGTCATCACACTGGTGGGAGTAACCCTTGCAGTAGTACAAGATGTTCCTAAGCTAAACCAAGGTATGCAAATGTTTCCACTTTCTGTTATTTTAGCACATCATATAAAAGGATGTGGGGGTATGCCATTAGATGACCTAGGATCAAGATACACTACTGATTTGGAGAAACATACTATCACTGCGGAGAGGACCCTTGATAGGTTCAAGGACGAGACATACATTCATCCTATTATATCACTGTTGAGTTGCACACAACTCTTGGGGTTGGAGTGTACATTTTTGGAGGATAGGATGGGTATTGTCCTAATCAATCCAATGCAGAACTATATGTTCAACATTATGCATGTTCATGAGACAGAAGATGCACCATCATGGAGATCAGCAGCGCTATCATTAAGCAGCAGTGATGAGTTGGGGGGCCAACCATTATTGGAGCATTCCAATGACCGTTCTACATTTGTAGCAGGGGATAGGAAGATGGTTGATGAGAGACATATTATCCCCCATTACTATGATGAATCTTTCTTGATGAGAACTTTACAGCTCAATGAGAAGACTTTGACTTCAGCATACTTGGATCCTTATGGGTTCAACATGGTCATTGATGATTGGTCTTCATATGGAGATCTCCAGGAGGTTTCAATTCAACATCCCATGAAGTGTATAGATAGTGATCTGATTTGGGAGGATGGCATTCTCCATTGGAGGAATACCCATTTAGAGCATGACAGTAGACACTCACCATTGGTTGGATGGGTGATTTTGATAAGCACGAGGTTGATGAGCAACTTGCAGATCTATGACACAGGGCAGCAGGAGGCAAGGCTGCGTTGGATACTCTTGAAAGAGTTTGGTCATCATGTGACATATCCTATTTCAAAGGGTGTGTTAATGGTTGGGACATGGCATGACACTTGCATCATATGGCAGCAAGGAGTTTCATTGCATTGGGGTGATGTGACATTTTTTATGTCAATCATCATGTTTTCACTCCATGGTCTATATGATGGAGATATGAGGAGACAGAAAGAGTTATTGTTGCTCTGGTTGCTCTTGGGATAGTATGGATTGATTTTATCCCATACCTTTCACAGTGATTCAGGAGTGGTGGATGGAGACATCTACTACCAGGATATGATCTTCTTTACTTGCACCTCCAATCATAAGAAGAAGGCTTGGCATGAGTTTTTTCTCTCCAGTCACACTGATTTCATGAGGACATACCGTACTGTCATGGAGGGAATCACTTGGGAAGGCATCAAAGAGGAGATGCACCATCACATGAGGAGATGCATGGATTGTTTGGAGGAGGGACAGGACTCTTTGATGGAGTTAACAGAGCCACTTCCTTCCTCATATGGGATGAGAAGAGGTTCATCTATGAGCCACTTCACCAACTTATTCAAAGTACATGGTAAGGATTGTGTTTATATGCATCATGATTCACTCAATATGTGTTTCTATTTCTTTTCCATCCATATACAGGTTATTTCTCCAAGAGGGGGAATTCTTTCTTATAGACCTCATGGTCCATTTGGGGCCAGAAGCAATGGTGGTGATGGCCACTCCCTAGGAGATGTTGGGGAGGTGATAATTTATTCAGGGTGTGATCAAATTGCACCTCGCATCATACACCTTCTCCAAGCATGTGAGGATTGGGGCAGCAAGAAAGTGGTTGGGAAACCACTCATCATGTCCTATTCTAAGGCAGTTAGGAGTAAAATTGCGATGGTTGCACTTGAGGGATCATTATCCTTCTCCATTCTTATAAATAGCAGCTAGTATGACTCTAATTATTATCCCATATGCTGATGATGTCCTTATCATTTTTGTGGGCATGATTGGAGAGATGACACATGGATTAGATATTCCTATTAGAGATGAGATTCTCCACATTTCTCATGTTTCATACTTTAGGGAGAATATTGGACCATCCATGATCAGTACATTGGACCTCTTGTATCCTTATGGGATGAGCCATTTGGGTAACTTGAGCACTCGGGAGGTGCCTCTCATGATCATTTGCGAGGATTTTTTCCATCAGTTACCATTTTGGAGGGTGACTCACTTTGTATGGATGATAGCTTGGGGTTTGGAGCTTCACATGGGAATGAAGGTTCCCAATACTTTTATGATTCCATGCCTTAAGAAGGCCTCTAGACCACATATAGTTGCCTCCATGGATATCCCACTTTATCATGATGAGAGCCATTTGGATTTATCACCAAAGGATTACTTATACATTTTGGAGGAGCAACTTGGGGACATATTGATGAGAGAGCATCTTGTTCATTGGAGTAACCTATCATATGAGGATGCTACAAGAGGAGGAGAGGAGACTCTTCAATTCTATCATTGTTGTTGCTTGAGGACAAGCAACATTTGGGAGGGGAGGATTGTAATATTCCTAAATTAGCATGCAACTAATTGGAATATTAAATTTTGATTTTGCTTCTTAGTTATAAGAATAAGAGGGTATGGAGACCCATAATTATCCTTAATATGAATAAAAACACTCCTAATGTGAATGGGGGTCATCTTAGTAGCTTGATTAAGCACCCTTGTGTGTGAAAAGGGGTTGGAGCATGTATACTGGGTCAACTTTGAACAAATCAATAGCGCTGGTATGGAAGGAGTAGCATTCATTGAGGGACAGCGCAGTTTTGGAGGGATACTCCATGCATGGGAGTAGTGGCTTTAATGAGTGGGGCCCAAGGTGAGGAATCTCACCAAGAATAGAAGGAAGGGGTTGGTATCCATATAAGGGATGATTGGATTATTATTTTGTTTATGGTTTTTTAAGACTTGTGGCTCTCTTTAGCTGTTTAGCTAAAATTGCGGTGTTGTTTAGCACAAGGGTGTTCCCAAGCGGGAATCCCACCTTAATCCTCGAGGGACTTTGAGTGCCCACTCAGGAGAAGTATTTGGGCTAAAATTCCACATTCTGGCATAAGGCCAAGCTACAGCTTTCTTCAACAGCACAGTTTCTACGTAGGATTGTGATGTGTTGCAGGTTGCAGTAGTGGAGGATTGTATTGGGCTATTTCTGAGCTATTTTTCAATGGAGGAAGGTTTCCTTCCATTGGGAGGCCAAAAAGGAAGTCCCTTGAGCTTTATTACTAAATTTGGCACCAGGCCAAGGTGATATTATCCCCTACAGCGCATTTTCAGTCTAGATCTGCGTTATTTTAGGGAGGAGTTGCAGGGTGATTGCAGTGTATGATTTTGGAGGTGATTTCTTCAGTGGAGGGGACAACCTTTCATCCGGAGGATCTATTGGAGGTGAGCTACATAATTCTGCATCAAATTCAGCCATATCTTCTCATTTATTTATGTGCAACAAACCTTCATCCCTAGGGTTGTAGCTCACATTTGTATATTTTGTGTATTTTCCGGAAACCCTATTGGGTTGTCTTGGAAGGGTGATATAGGGCCTAGAATTGTATGTATAACATCTATTGAGGCATATATTATTATCTTTACATCATTGTATGATCTCCATTTCTAGTTATACACATTATTACTATGTTATAGCAGCTCTCCAGCATTTTGTATTGTAGCAGCATCTTATTTTTGGGAGTGATTGTTTATGGGAGGCTTGTCTGCTCTTATCATATGATTGATGCCTCACTAATTTGTATGGATTTGTTGTTGATATTCATAATATAATGGCTCCATATTGATCTCATATATTTGTACATTGATTTACACTTCTATTTCCATTATTGTGTTCAATATTGTTGCTTTTCCTATTTTGGAATATTACGGCTAGTTAATTGGTTCAGAGTTTGGATTTTGAATTTTGTTTGGTGGGGAAAGCAAGGTAAAAATTCCATTGGGAAATGGATTCAAAGGGATTGGGTGATAAATTTGTATAATTAATCAAGCATGAGTGAAACAGGGCAAGCTAGGTGTACTACTTTGGGTCTTTTAGGATTAAATGGATTGGAAATATAAAAGAGGAGTGGAATTCAAGAGAAAATGAGGAGAAATTAAGAATTCCTCAATTAGACTAGAATGTAAAGTTCAGTAGAAACTAAGGAGCAGTTAAGAATCCCTCAATTTGGCATCAATAGAAAACATAGACTATTGTAAACACAGCCAAAATAGGGTGCTCTAGATAACAAATCCTATTCTTCATTTTCTACTTTACAATAAGAATTCATAAATACTAAGAAAGGAAGATAATGGAAAAACAAATAAAAATAGGAGAAAACTTCACCATTTTTAGACACCACATGAATCCTGAAAACCTGGCCTTGTATTACTTTGCAAAGAGTCACTTGAAAATCAGTGAACCACTTTCCAGAATAGGACTGTTTCTCATTACAATCTCTCCCCCCACCCTTGCTTTTTCTTTTACATCACAATATATAGACTTAACTACAAGATCTAGCTTTTCACTCGAACCTTCCATCTACTTTCTAAAAATAGAGCAATTGTTATAAAAATAATGACACATGTATAACTAATCATTAGTCTTTAAGGAAGTGATTGCCAGAGGGGTGACATGTGTACAACTTCCTTCTACTTCTTAGGATGTTGTTATTAACAATATCTTATTTTCCATTCGAGAGATGGACAGCATATATGAATAAGGATTTGCATTCATTGTTTTCTCTCTGTGATATCTTGAAATCGAGTAAGTGCTGGGATAGCTGGAATATTACTACAACAAATATTTTGAATTTGCCATTTGTCCCTCATACACTTATAATATTTTTGCTTTGGTGCCTGAAACTCTTCTACCTATGCCTTTGAATTCTCAAATGTTTCCACTTGGCTTCTCTAATACTACTCCCTTTAATCTATTACAAACATAGAGATACATATTGAATACAATCCTTAGGCTCAGGATATCAAAATCAATCATCCTGGCCGAAAATAGCAACTAAATCCCTAAAAATATGAACTGAAATCTGGGCTGAATCTGCGGAGAATAGGGGTACACTCAGACATTTTTTTTGGTAACACCTATGAAAAATCAAAGATAGGTTATTTTTATTTGCCCTGTGCTGGTCAAAAAACTCTCTCAGATTTTCAAATTTCATCTCCAGCTCTCCACAATAGCCGCCGCAAAATCAAGCCTTAAATAGGGAAACTGAAATCTTGAAAAATGGCCCTCATACATGTCTTTGATTCTCCCTGCTCCTGACACCTATGTAAAATCAGAGAGAGGTTTTTGTTCATTGCCCCGTTCTGGTCAGAACCTCTCTCGGATTTTAAAATTTCACTCTTGTTTTCCTGATGTACACTTTTTAAGTTAATGTCTCTGACTGCGGACAATGGGAAAAAACACCTTGCGGCGTGCTGCGCTGACACTGGAACATGAGATGCATGGGAAACCATGACTTTACAAGTTGTACCTACTCTTGAATACATTTTTCCATTTAATAAAACATAGGAATCTCCAAGGAAGACTCTGATTACACATGCATAATGTAGGAAATTGTCTTTATATGAATATATGTACAGTTGAGATCACTCGTCAACAATCTACGAAGTGTTTTAGTCCTTCAAATTTTGAACCCATCGTTGCCAATATTTTTCATTTCCAACTCGATCTCCATTTATGAAGCTCTCGGTTGCATACAAACCCAACAACCACGTCGAGCCCCTTTAAGAGTCGGTAAGGCAACACGCCTTTCATCTACTCCATTTTCTGTGTGTATAAATGATGGTTTTCTACCTTCAAGATTTCATCAATGCCGCCCAAAATCCATTCTTACTTCCGGAATTTTCATGCTATGACACATTTCCTTCAATATAATGTTTTTTTTATCTTTGAAGATTGTCAAAATTTAGTTATCTCTTGTTGGATGTTGACTACAAGCTTTGGGGTAGATGCTAACACCGAGACAATAGTGCATTCACCGAAACAATAAGAGGTAAGAGATATGCCAGTGCCTTTCCAGAGCCCATCTCAACTATTTATACTTGGAATCTTATGCCAGATATATCAACTTTATTTGCTTCTCATGGTGCTTGCGATGAGGTGCTGAGATTGTCCATCAAAACCACAAAACCGGATTTTGGAGGGGTACTTCAACAAGGAGTGGTATTACGAGGGGGGGTGCGAATTAACCTCGATTTTCCACGTGGTCAATGAAAGAAACCCATTTTGGACCCCCCCTCATTCATTAAACTTCGAAACACGAGTGGTCTGAAATTGATTTGAACTGTCAATTTCAACCTTTGATCATCACCCATAAGCGGAATATGCATAAGCTTTTAATTAAAATATTAAATTTATTTAAAATATAGAATTAATCAATTCTATATCTTTAAATAAAATTAATTTCACTTTGCATAGGAAATGATAAGCCGGGATCCAAAACCATTTTCTACTTTGTTCGACTTTCACCAATGAGTTTTGATAATTCGCATACCAAACTATGTATGCTGAGGGCGCAAATTTTCCCAAAATTACCATGTGCTAAGACATTAGGAAACATGGATCATTTACTCCATAAAGTCTCAGGTTCAAACATAATTTCAATGTTAGATGGATTTTATGGATATAATCAGATTCTAGTTAGTCCAGAAGATAGAGAAAAGACAACATTTACAACTCCTTGGGGTACATTTATGTATGCTAGAATTCCATTTGGTATAATCAATGTTGGATAAACATTTCAAAGAGCAATGGATCTTGCATTTTACGTAAGATAAATAAATTCATTGTTATTTTTCTTGATGATTTAATTGTATTTTCTAATTCTGATGAGAAACATTTGAAGCACTTGAGAAAAGTTTTTGAAAGATGCACGAATTATGGGATTTCAATTAATCCAAAAAATTCAATGTTTGCAATGAAAGAAGGAAAGTTATTGGGACATATAATTTCAAAGGAAGGAGTGGTTATTGATCAAAAAATATTCTCAGAAATTGAGGTAATTAGCTTACCTAGAAATAAAAAAGAAATTCAAACATTTCTAGAAAAAATAAATTTCTTGAGAAGATTTATACCTAATTATGCTGAGATAGTAAAAGATATTACTGATATTATTAAAAAGGATCATGAAGTCAAATGGACTATACAGGTTAGGTATTTGTTTTCACATATCAAGAAGGTCATCTATGAAGCCCCAGTATTAGCTAGTCTTGATTACTTCAAACCTTTTAGTATATTTTCTTTTGCCTCTAACACTACTTTATTTAGTGTTCTACTTCAAAGAGATTATGATGGATATGAGAAGCCAATATCATTTTTCATTAAGGTGATGAGATATGACATCATAGAAAAACAAGCCTATGCCCTTGTACAAGCTTTGAAAGCATTCAATATTGATGTCTTATATTCTCCTATTATTTCCTATGTTCCAAACAATGCAGTAAAAACAGTCTCAACATAGACTAATACAGATGGAAAAAGGGGAATATGGATTGCCAAGATACTTGAATCTGATCTAGATATCAAACCAGCCAAATTGGTAAAACTACAAGGTTTAGCTAAACTTTTGGTTGAATCAAATTGTAATATTCTTGGAATCAATACCATTTTGCAAGTTTCAAGTGCGAAGAATCTAGAAGAACCTTCTAATGTTTCAAGTGAGAAGAACCCACAAGAACCTTCTCAGAGTTCAAGTAATAATAACCCACAAGAACATTCTTCCAATCCAGATCTTGTTCCTCTTCCTTTACATATTGATGAAAAAATTTTACTTTCAGACTGGTATAGAGACATAATGAATTTTCTTTGAGATCTAAAGTATCCTCCTGAATTCACAAGGAATCAATCTACATCTCTTAGACTTAAATCTATGAAATATTGTATCATAATTGCCAATTCGTATTCGAAGGATCCTATAAATTTCATTTTATTATGTCTAACTGAAAGTGAAACAGAATGAGTTATTGAACAGATTCATATAGGCATTTGTGGAGGACATTATGCTTGGAGGGAAACAGCATACAAAATTTTGAGAGCATGATTTTATTGGCCTAAATTATTTACACAAGTTGGAGCTAAAGTGAGAAGTTGTATTCCATGTCAGATATTTTCTGGCAAGCAGAGATTACCAGCATTACCCCTTTTTCTAGTTTTAATTGAAGCACCCTTTTTACAAAGGGGATTAGATTTCATAGGTGAAATAATTCCAGCATCAAGCAACCAACACAAATGGATTCTTACTGCTACAGAATACTTCACCAAGTGGTTAGAAGCGATTCCTATAAAAAATGGAATAGATATAGTTGTCATCAAATTCATTGAAGCGAAGATACTGTCTAGATTTGGTTGTCCACAAGAATAGTTATAGATAATTCACAAGCTTTTAGTAGTATAAAATGGTAGATTTTTCTCGGAAATACTAGATTTCATTACATCATTCTACACCATATTACCCTCAAGGTAATGGGTTAGCATAATCATCAAACAAGAGTATGGTTAAAGTCATTCAGAAAGTATTGGAAGATCATAAGAGTAGTTGGGATAGTCACCTCAAATATGCAGTTTGGGAAAACAGAGTATCACCTAAAAGATCTACTGGAAAATCCCCTTTTCAACTTGTCTATGGAACTGAAGTAATTTTCCCCACACAAGTAGCATTTCCAATCATGAAATTTTTACAGGAATCATATGAGGAATATCATGATTTTTCAAGGAGAATCAATCGGATCATTGAGTTAAACAAAGAAAGATATGAAGTTCAATTCAAACTTCGTCAATATCAAAATAAGATAAAAATTTTATTTGATAGAAAGGCTATAGAAAGAGACTTCAGATAAGGTGATCTAGTTTTAAGATGGGATATCAGAAGAGAGGAAAGAAGGTTGTGGCCATTCAACATTACAGAAGTAAAGGGTAACAATACTATTATTTTGTAGAATCTAAAAGGAAAATATTCCTCATTTCCAGTCAATGGAAAAAATCTCAAATATTACATTCAGTATTAAATATTCTTACAACCATGGTTCATTGTAAATTTCCAATTTTTTTTGTTTTTAATTTCACTGTCAAGTGTGATTTTCACAACAAAGACTCTGTGGTTGTGGTTTTGGTGCACAAGTGTACCAATCCACAATTTCTTAAGAGAAGTGGTCGTTGCCTCTAAGCCTTGTTCACAGGCAGATAAACAAAAGAGCTAGCAGGTTAGTGAACATGCTATTAAACATTAAACACACAAAATCATGGATAGTATGCATATATAGAGAGAAAACTAAACTAAACTAAACATAAACACGAAAGCCCATAAAGAGTCAAACATAACAATAACACTAATGATGGCATTAAGTTCCCCTCTTATTTCTTAATGTTAGGAAGAAAGATACTACGTTTACACTCTTGCCAAAGGGCCCTTAGAACTATGGAGTTCTAAGACCCGATGCAAGGACGTTTTTACCTTCTAGTTACTTGGTGCAAGGTCTCTCTCTCTACTCCAAAGGATTGAAGTTGTTGGATGGCCAACAACTGAAACCCCTCTCTACTTCTGCTCTGGATTGCACACTGTTGGATTGCCTCTGAGAAATTCTGGCTAGCATAACATTGTGCTCTCCCTTTGTTCATCTCTTGGTGGCCTTTTATAGATGAATTAAAATTCGCCTTCCCTCTCTTGGTACATTGATGGATGGTGACCTAAGAGAGGGGTTTTATTCCATTGTGTTTCACTTGATTCCTTTGTGTGCTCCCTTGAGGTCCCAAGGAGGCTTAGGCAGCTGTCCTTGGGTGGCCTCAAGTGTGGGATAATTTCCTGGAGTGTGCCATGTGGTCCCGGAAAGTGACTTCCGCCACTCCCAGGACTGCACAAATTTTCAAGGGAAAGCCGCGCAAAGGTGCGCTTATCGATGAAAAAAGCGCGAAAAGGTGCATTATGCCTGAGTACCTGGTGCGCAATTTGATTTTTCCTCTTGACCTTAGGGATTTTTAAAAAAATTCAGATCCTCTAATGTGCCTCAGTCCTGTAAATCCTTCTGCCTGACATTTAATAATGTCATATTTTCTTGTCCAATTTTCCAGTGATAACAGTTGCCCCCTAATGTGTGAGGTCTAGGAAGAACTGTATAGCCAAAATACATTATAGTTTATTTTTGTGTATTGTGTGGAGAGAAAGAGAGACCTGCGTACAACTAAAAGTTGGAAACGCCTTACAGTGGGTCGAAGAGTGACCATGTTCTGTGGGAACCCTGCAAGAAATAGTATCATATAGTAAATACAATTTTTATACGAGGCAGGCATGTCCCATGCTCGTGATGCTTTGGCTAGCTAAACAAATCTATCTGACAGATAAAGGTTCTGTTTGTGTCAATAGTATGGTAGTGATTTGCTGATTTGGTTGATGATGACGATTGATGACGCCCTCGGGGACGTTTTTTCTTTGAAAATAGGTGGAATGTGGTGCCCACATGTTTAATCTTGGTATGGCATATAAATTCTCATTCTACGCATGGGTGTATGACTGGGACCTTCCCATGTAAGCATTGTTGAGAGAGATGCTTATAATGGCACGGGTCTTTGACAAATTTGAGAAAATTGCAATGGTTGTGATGTACGATACCATCTTGACATGAAATCTTGTGTCGTAGTCGAATGTCAGGAGGATCGATGACATCTGTGGGAAATAATGATTCCCATAGTGCTACCCGAGGATGCCCCTATTGTGGTGAGGAGTCATCCAAGGTATTGCTTCCTTTTTGGAGAATGGGATTTGAAGTCGACAAAGAGGAAGCCTCAACCAAATGAGAGAGTTATTGATGCAATGGATTAGGGTCTCAGATTTGATAGCATATGCACGATGGTGAGGGGTGACTGAAAATTGATGATGGGGATTCAGTGGCCCAAGGTTGAAGTATAAAAAAGTAGCTTGGCGGTATTCATAACTATTTATGATGAGGAAATCCCTGGAATCGGTAGGATGTCTCGGGTGGTATATGTTGGTTATGAATGTCATGGTGGCTTATGCGTGAAAGGTGTGATACTCCGACCAAGGGTGACTAGGGACTGCTTCCATGGGAGAAAAATAGATGGATGAGTGGGGGACTTTGTTCTCTTTTTGCGGTCTTTGTACACTTACCAAAAGAATGAAACAATGGGATTGGATTGTACAAAACACAGAGAGGGGTGCCCCAAAACATGAAAGTGCTCGCTCACTGATGATGTGAGGAGGGTGCTTTTGATGAGGTTGGGGGCCCCATTCATTGGTATCTTGTGTGGGGGTGATGAAGCGAATGGAAGATATCGCAGATAGGTTATGCTAATAGAGTGATGGTGGGCCAAATGCGAGACGTAGTGATGCGCTTTCGATCTACTTGCAAGACATGGTAGTCCGGGTAAGGAGTTTTCTTTTGATATGGTAAAACTTGACTTGATGCATGGTGGATGAATGGGCATGAGGTGCTTCCCGGACTGAAGTGGTATGGCCATGGCATCGTGATTTTTCTGATGTATGGTCTACTTTGAGTGACAGGCTCCATGGAGGGGAGGCTCTACAGACTAACATGGATTTTTATCATGTGCAAGGTGGGGAGGTGATAAACATGGTCGGATGTTTGGAACCTATGGTTAATTTCTTGTGGAGAAATGATGTCAGGATATGCAGAGTTTTTCTGGGACTCTATCACGTTGAGGATAGAATGATACCTACTCTGGTACTTTCAGTGGATGGAGCGATGGATGGTTTGTACAATACCTGCAACAAAATACCCCAAGTGAAAGAATATTCTTCATTCATATGTTATTGAAAAACATGTTCTGAATAAAAAAATGAGAGAGGGCATACCTGTCGGAACTGAAAAAATATGTTTTTGGAGGTGTGAATGTGTGGAGCCTCCTTTGGACGTTATGAGGTGTTGATCACTATGTTTCTTTCGGTTCTGTAATTGGACCCTCTGAGCTCTTGTTATGGTCCTCTAAACATTCTGAAAAGGGAGACATATAGGCCAATATGGCTCATTTCATCTCATTTGCGACATTTGAGTGTTTGAGGTTTTGAGAGGTTAGAGGCTTTTGCGGAGCTATTTTTTCCATTGCAGTCAGCCTGAGTACCCGAGACTCACGATTCTTGAGCTAGGTAGGCCCCATGACATCCTGCATTTTAATTTTTTTATTGTGACTGGGAAGGTGTCCATACAAACTATGTTTGTATGAATCCCTAGCCTGTTCTAGCCTTGATCACATGGGCGATCAAGGAATAGGCGCGAAGTTTTCACGCAGAACTAAGGGTTTTGCGCGAAATTATCGCGCTTGTAATGGATTTCTGCACACATTTTCCGCGCTTATACAAGGTACAGGTGCCCCTGTTTTAGAAACAGGCATGGCGACCCAGCTAAAAAAATTTGAATAAATTTTGTGGAAATTTTTCAAATTTTTTGATGTTTTTATGTTGCTGATGTGTGCCTGTTGTGATGATAGGATGTTGTGGAGGGAGAGGGACTGGCCCGACCTATGGATCGCTGTGGCACATGATGTTAATTCACGCCACTAATTGGTGAGGTGGGGTCTTCTCAAGTTCTTTAAGAATGACCTCTTGCAATCATAGGATAGCCTACCACGCTACCTGATCCAATGCTGGAACAGGCGGTGCAAGGTTATGGTGTTACCGGGGTGTGAGCTAGATATCCATCCTGAGATGGATATATACTTTGTGACCGGGCTACTACCTCAAGGTGAGGCGCTCCCTTATCCGCTTCTCCCTTGGAGGGTGGATCTTCAGTGGTTCGCAGCTATCCATTATGGCGGGGCGCCTCTCATAAAGGGGTGTTTTCAGATAACCTCTGTGACTGACCTAGCCAAGTGATGTGCTATGGTGGTGATTGTGTGGTTGACGGGGTCATCTTTGCCCAACCAAGCGTCGGGCCTGCAGATTGGTGTTTTTCTCCGGCTGAGAGTGGACACTTCTTTGATTTTTCCCATCACTGCTATGTAATATTACTAATTAGCTTTTAGCTAATTGGAATATTAATTTTTTCTTTTTTTAATAAGATAGATGAATAAGTGGGTAGAGAGACCCATAAATCTCTTTAGTAGGAATAAAACCACTTCTAATGTGAATGTGGATCATTGTATCAGCTGAATGAATCACTTTTGGGTGTGAATAGGGGCTAAACTATGTGGACAGGGTCAAGGTTGACCAAATCAACAGCGTTGTCATGGAGGTAGTGGACGGTTAATGGAGGAAAACACAGTTATGATGGAGGACTGTATGCATGAGAGTAGCATATTTAATGAGTGGGACCCAGGGTGAGGAAGCTCACCAAGCATATAAGGAATGGGATGGCAGCCATAGAAGGCATTATGATTATTGTTTATGTCTTGGTCTTTATGACTTTCTGCACGCTTCAGCTGTTTAGCGGAGTCTGTTGTGTTGTTTAGCACAAGGGTGTTTCCGAGCAGAAATCCCACCCTCATCCTTTGGGGACTTCGAGTGTCCACTCAGGATAGGTTCATTGAAGTCCATTTCCACTGTCTGACATTAGGCCAAGCTTCAACCATTATCCACAAGGCAGTCTCCTTCAGGATTGTGTTGTTTTGCAAAGTAGTAGCAGTGGAGGGTTGATAGACCCAGTTTCTGAGCTTGTTTTCTAGTGAGGGGAGCAGCCCTTCATCCGGGATGCCAGCAAGGAAGCTCCTTGAGCATTATTCCACCATCCAGGATCATTCCAAGCAGCATCCATCACCTACAGCGTAGTCTCCTTCAAAAATTGTGTTATTTTGTAGGGCAGTTGCAGTGGAGGATCAAGTACCCAAGATCTTGATATTGTTTTCTAGTTAAGGGCGCAACCTTTACTCCAAAAGGCTAGAGAGGAGAAGTTGCAGCCATTTTCTTTTTATACCAGCCATCTCCTAGTAGTGATTCAGTGGTAGAGAATTATTCAGCCCTAGGGCTGCATTTTTCACAATGTGTATTTCCGGAAACCCTTTTTGGGTTGTCTTGGAATTGTGCTTGGGAGCTTAGATCTATATTCCTGACACTTTTTGAGAATTATATCAGCAGGCCTATATATTTCTATTTTCCAGCTATAGTTTCACTCACTGGGACTGCGTTGTCTTGGTTCTCTGGCATTTTGAGTAGCAGAAAAATTTCATGTTTGGGTGTATTTGATAATTGGAGGCCTGTCTTGCCTAGCTTGAGTGACTTGTTCCTCAAGATATTGTACTTATTTGATGTTGTTATACATAATAAAATGGATCTATGATTTTCTCATGTTTGATGTATTGATAATTATTGTAATTTCTAGTTTTATGTTCAATATTCCTGTTTTTCCTATTTTGGAATATTACAGTGGTATCAGAGCATAATCTTGGCTCAGCCTATGGGGCACTATATCTATAAACCTGGAGCAATGGATGGAAGAGAGTTTCCAAAACTTCTTCTCCAAACTATGCAGGATATTTCCAGAGAAATCAAGGAGATGAGGATGGAAATACATAAAGATATCCCAAGAAGGTCTCAACAAGGAGAGAGTTTGGGTACCTCACATTATTGGTGTGAGAAATCAACATTACAGCCAGCTCCACAACACTCCACCATGCCTACATTCCTAGCAATAGGAAATGAGGTAGGAGGAACAGAAAAGGAGGAGACTCTTGGTGGTTATCTCCTAGAATATGAATCTCAATCTCATAGGTTCAAAGAGAATCTAAATTTCCAAAGGTTCTGTCAGTCAAGGATAATAGAAAACCCAGTAATCACAATAGAGCTAGAAGGTACATGCAGGACAATGGTATATAGCATAATTTGGGTAGATTCTTTATGCCTGCTTTTGATGGGTCACCCAAGTGCACAGCTAAGGCTTGGGTAGAGAAATTAGACATCTATTTCCATTTGAACCAAGTTTCAGAGATGGAGGCCATTAAGATAGCAGCGTTGCACCTTGAAGGTGAAGCACATGAGTGGTGGTTTCATGGCCTATCTACATTGGGGCATGCCATTGTAACTGATTATGCATCATTTACACAGAGGTTGGTGGGAATATTTGACCAAATAGATCCAGAAACTCATTTTGTTGAGTTATCCAAGCTCAAGAAGTCAAGAGATCCGGAGACTTATATCTCTGAATCCTGAAACTTTCAGTCATGGTTATAGATCTATCCGCAGCTAGAAGAGTGAGTATGTTTATTGATGGGCTAGCAGAGCCTTTGCATGAGTTGGTAGGATCCACTAGACCAACTACACTCCAAGATGCTATTAAGAGGGTTAGAGACTTGCAAAATACTTTGTCAAGGGCAAGAGCCCCCCTTCAGCAAGAGTTCTCTTCTCAGTCAAAAGAGAAAGCTATGAAGATTCATCCCTCAAGAGAGGACTAAGAAAAAGGGTCTCTTAGTGATGATTAGGTATTCTCCAATAATCATGATGAGGAAGAAGAATATCTGGAAGGAGTTATGAGCGTTGTAGCACCAGGAGGAGATCCACCACCATCTGGAGGTGGAAATGGAGCAATTGCTCCAACTAGTGGAGTCCTTGCATCCTTGCGGGGAGTTCCAAAGAATCTCACATTGGGAGACCAAGGCACAATCCATGAGTGGCATGTGCCGGTATTGATAGACAGTGGGACTACCCACAATTTTATTGATGCCCAACTAGTGGAGAGGGGAGACATACCCACCAGTGATTCCTGAAGGATTTTCTGTTGTGGTCCCCGGGACTAAGCAGTGGGGGAAGTGTGTTCCGGTATTGATTATAACCTTGGGGACATACACCATGATAGATCACTTCTTTGTAGTCAAGACCCATGACACCAATATGATATTGGGTGTGCAGTGGCTGATTACACTAGGGGAGGTCACTACAATTTGGGAGGCCTTGTAGATAGCATGGATAGACATGAAGGGTGGTAATCAAAAAAATATTAGGGGCATGCAGACCTATCCACCTCAGGAAGCCTCCACACATAAGATGGAGATTGATTTGCGCAAAAGAAGCCAGGACAACTCAGTCCACTCATATATGCAGTTTACTCTGGACCATGATGTTTTATTATTTGGAGGCATTCCACTAGGGAGGCCTCTAGATTGGAAGTTGGATAAAGAGTTCTCACAACATGTGACACCACTCATAGATCTAGCTAAGAGGAGAGCCTTGTATAGGACCAACACAATGTAGAGGGCCTTTTATTGGCTCAAGGAGGAGATGAATATTTGTTTGGTATTGGTATTACCAACTCTCACCAAGCCTTTTTCATTGAAAGGTGATGCTTCAGGAGTGGATGATGGCACAAATATCGTGCAAGAGGGCTATTCTATAGCTTTTGAGAGTCAGAAGATACTTCCACATTGGAAGGAATCTTCCATATATTGTAGAGTGTTGCTAGTATTCACACATGCATTGACTAAACTCGGGAGGTTTTGGATGGGCAATAGATTCCAAGTGAATATTGACCACCGTGAACTTCAATCTTTTCTTGAGCAAAAACAGCTGCAAGAGAGGCAGAAAAAGTGGGATAGCAGTACTCTGGCATGTGACTTTGGCATCGAGGGAAGTTATGAGGTGACAGGTACCTTATTACATAAACCAACAGTGCTGTCATTGAGAGATATAGATCCATATTGGGAGTCCCAGCTATTGGTGGAGTAATCCAAAAACCACTTCACATGTGAAGTACTTGATGGACAGGTTATTGATGAGAGGTATAGAGTGGTGAATGGAAGTATCTATTACCAGGGTCGGATCTTCTTGACTAGAGACTCCAAGCTCAAGGAGAATATTCTACATACATCACATGATTCACTTATTTCTAGTCACCAAGGCTTCATTGGGACATATCAGACCATTATGGAGAGATTATCGTGGGAGGGTCTTAAGGAGGATGTGCTCCAACATATTAGGAGATGTGAAGCTTGCTTGAAGAATGAGGAGGGAAACAACCATCCTGCAAGGGTGTTACAACCACTTAATTTTCTGGGAGAGAGATGGGAGAGCTCATCTATGGAGCTCATCACCATCTTGCCAACAGTAAATGGTAAGGGTTGTGTCTTTGCACTCATTGATCATCTGAAAAAGTGTTTTCATTCCTTTGCCATTTATATACAGTGCATTTCTCCACGAGAGGGCAAGCCTCTCTTTGGACTTCATGATCTTTTTAAGACCAAAATCAGTGATGGAGATAGCCACTTATTGTATGGCTTTGGGAAAGTATTGTTATATTTTGGGCATGCTCAGTTGACACCCAATGCCATTTACTAATTCCAAGTAGATGAGAAAATAGACACAACAAGCAAGTGGTTGGGAAGATACTTGCCACATTATGTTCAGGGGCAGCAAGGAGCCAAACTACATTGGTTCCACTTGGGGGAATATTGTCACCACCTGGAATTTCATATGGCACTTAGTATATTTCTCCTTTTGGTTCCATATGGTGATGATGTTCTATTCACTATATGTGGAATGGCTTGGACGAGCAAGGTTCCTAGAACCAAAGATTGGATCCTAGAGAGTCAGGATGTATTCCGGTCTCTTACGGACAACATTGTTGCAGTCCAAGAACAGCAGGAGTCCTACACATATCATAAATGGAGAGAGAGACAACGTGGGGTGGACAATTTGGTCTATCATTTTCAGCCATATAGCCCCTCTACACTGCAGAAGCAGGGGATTGATGAGCTTTTCTATGAGCCACACATGGTGATCCATCTTGTTGGGAGAGTAGCATATGGATTGGAGCCTCTCATTGAGATTAAGATCCCCAACATTTTTCATATCTCTTGCCTCAAGAAGTCCATTAGACAGCGTGTAGTTTCCTCCATGGATATCCCACTTCTTTATGATGTGAGCCATTTGGTTTTATCACCAAGGGCTAACTTGGACACTTGGGAGGAGCAGCTAAGGGGAAAATTGATTGGAGAGCATTTGGTTCAGTGGAGGAGTCTATCAGATGAGGATGTTATAGGGGAAGGAGAGGAGGTTTTTCAGTATCAATCATTGTAGTTTTTTTAGGACAAGAAACATTTGGGAGGGGAGGACTGTAATATTCCTAATTAGCTTTCATCTAGTTGGAATATTAATTTTTTCTTTTGCTAATAAGATAGATGAATAAGTGGGTAGAGAGACCCATAAATCTCTTTAGTAGGAATAAAACCACTTCTAATGTGAATGTGGATCATTATATCAACTGAATAAATCACTTTTGGGTGTGAATAGGAGCTAAAGCATGTGGACAGGGTCAAGGTTGACCAAATCAACATCGTTGTCATGGAGGGAGTGGAGAGTTAATGGAGGACAGCACAGTTATGATGGAGTATATGCATGAGAGTAGAATCTTTAATGAGTGGGACCTAGGGTGAGGAATCTCACCAAGCATATAAAGAAGCGGATGGAAGCCATAGAAGGTATTATGATTATTTTTTATGTCTTAGTCTTTTATGACTTTTTGCACGCTTCAGCTGTTTAGCAGAGTCTGTTGTGATGTTTAGCACAAAGGTGTTTCCGAGCGGAAATCCCACCCTCATCCTCGAGGGACTTTGAGTGCCCACTCAGGAGAGGTCCATTGAGCTCCATTTTCATTATCCAGCATTAGGCCAAGCTTCAACCATTATCCACAGCGCAATCTCCTTCAGGATTGTTTTGTTTTGCATGGCAATCGCAGTAGAGGGTTCATAAACCCAATTTATGAGATTGTTTTCCAGTGAGGGGAGCAACCCTTCATTTGGGAGATCGACAAGGAAGCTCCTTGAGCATTATTCCACCATCCAACATCAAGCCAAGCAGCATCCATCACCTACAGCGCAGTCTCCTTCATAAACTGCATTATTTTGTAGGGCATTTGCAGTGGAGGGTCAAGTACCCAAGATCTTGATCTTGTTTTCCAGTGAAGGGAGCAACCTTTCATCTAGAAGGCTAGAGAGGAGAAGTTGCAGCCATTTTCTTGTTATATTGGCCATATCCTAGCAGTGATTCAATGGTAGAGCATTATTTAGCCTTTTCATTTTTCACAGTGTGTATTTCCGGAAACCATTTATGGGTTGTCTTGGAACTGTGCTTGGGAGCTTAAATCTCTATTCCCGACACTTTCTGAGAATTATATCAGCAGATCTATATATTTATATTTTTCGGGTGTAGTTACACTTACTAGGTGTTGGTCGGCTTAATTGTCAAATTAAACCTTTTAATATTAATTATCAATCCGGGAGATGTAAACGCGAGTTGTACTGCTTATTGGCTCAGCTTAATGGTCAGAGTATAAATATGTTCCTTTGTAATGATAAACTAAACACTAGAATGAAACACACATTTACTGGCAAACAAGCAATCGTGGAAAGGAAACCTACTTAACCAATTTCGTTCAGTGAAAAACTCCATAATACAATTAAACTATAAGGAAATACGAAGAAATCCTCAATCATTCTTGTACTCGAATTTAAATCCCCTATGATATCATGAAAACCTTGATCTAATTAACTTAAAAACTAATACTTGAAATTAATCTTGAACAAACACAAAGACACACACACTATTCTAATGAAAACTCGCACCTTAAACTAACTATTCTTCATAACAAATTAAAAATTCAAATTAACACAGGCCAATTCTAACTATTGCTAGAAGAAAACTACTTCTCTCTATGTAAAATAACATTTAAGATATTCTATTAAATTAACATCTCTTCAATTCAAATATTTAAATCTAAATGAAACAAGTTTATTTACAAATGAGCTCACTCTTCAAAGGTATGTAACTTATAATAAAAACTAAATCCAAATCATGTCATACAATACTGAAAACTCAATCACTACTGCTGCATAATTAAACTCGCACTCAAACTTGTAAATAAATGATCTTAATATGAAAAAGAACAATTCTAATTTAAAAGAAATTTAATTATTACAAGAAATCTCGCAAACGATGAAAATAAACTAATTAATGAAAACCGAATTACTCGCACATAAATCAATACTGGCACATCCCACTCACAATCACAGAATTATGGTAATTAAACAAAGCACAACAAATATAAAACCGGATTTAATATTTTATTTGAGCTTACTAGAGTGAAATGGAAGTTTAAGTACAGAATGAAATGGTGATTCTGAAATCTAATCTCACAACCTTTCAAACGAAAATTATGTCTATAAATTAAAATATATGATATCTATGATACTATTCGGCTACAGGACTTGTCTCTAGTGGTGGTTGGCTCTTACCACTCCTGGAGCAAGCCTAAATTATCCTAATCTATCTTGAGAAATCACAACAAACCACAATATGTAAGTATAATAAAAATGTTGAAGCAAATTATAGATTAAAACTCAGAATTCAAATGGAAAATATAACATACGCTGCTGGGCAATTTGATGCCGGATCTACATCTTCAGAAATCGATTTTACATGAAAAACTCTAGCTCTATGCATCTCAGATACTTCGCTCCTCTAATTTACGGACTCATACTCTCTACATCTGAGAAATAAGAATTACATGTGAGAGCTTCCTCATTCTAATGTGCAGCTCTTTCTTCTAATGGGCAGCTCATCTAATTGATGGACTCTTCATCCTACAGCGACTCTCTGATCTATCGACTTCTCCAGAAAATCGACTGCTTCATTCTACAGCTCCTATCTACCGCTACTACATCTCTCCCTCTAGCTATCACCTCCCTGTCTCATGCGCACTGATATATATAAATTTTGATTGCAAAACTGGAGCTTCAACCCAGAAATAGAGAAAATAATTTGTTTTACAAATTGCCGAAATGAGAAATTGGTTTGAAACGTATTGTCAATTCAGGAAATCGTTCCCCTTTTTGTGGGTTGTTGTTGCTGGAAGATGTGTTTGGTTTCTATAGGAACTTTGGTTCATTTTCCTTGCTTCAATCTGATCATCCGAAAAATTCATAGATGATATATCCTTCATTATGCTTGATCATCAATGTTGGATTGTTTTCAACATGGGTGAGAAGAATATGACCATTTCCTTTCACAATGCTTTTTCTTGAAATGAATCTAGTTATAAATGGTATCATATATTAATGTTGTGTTGTCTTACTCCATCTTCGTTCCACAACTTTTGGCCTTCGGATTTTTCTCTCCTACATAGTGGATGGCCTCCATTGCAGTCTTAGAAAACTCCAAGAATTGACTGGTAATAACTTTATCGGCATTCTATTTCCCTTTGTCGCCAATCAAACAACTATATGCTTCGTGGTTCTGGGCATCCTCTGCTCTTAGATTTGTTCTTGCCTGTAACAAGTCCAGCGAGAGTTTCAGATCCTTGGCTTAATAAAGGTTGGTGACTGTTGGCTCTTGAGGAAATGTAGTCGTCATCATCACTGTCATAATCAAGTCTCCTCGTTGACACCATAGCTCGAAGAATCGTAGCAAGTAGCAATGAAAATGCCTGGATAATAACTACTGTAAGACCAACCCATTTGCATATGCCAATGTTATGTTCTATAAACTCTTTAATATTTTCAAACTCTCCAGTTGGATCATCTAGAATGTCCTTTTCCCACTTATGGTTAAAGAATATGTTTCCTACCAAAGTCGCTTCCATTAAAATGAGGAGGACTACGAGGGTGGAATAACAGCAGAGACAGAAGCCATTGGTAATCTCCGCAGCAACATGACCAATACAAGTAATTACACACACAATAATGCCGATCCCAAGACATGTGTAGATAAACCAGGGAGCAGGAAGACTCACAGCATCAATATCCCTCTCTTTACTTCAAACTCCTTTGTAACAAATTCCAATTCTCCCTCAATAAACCGCAACTTCTCACGGAGTATAGCCACCTCTTTGAATCCCGAGAAGGTGATGTTTGTTCCACTTTACTGATTGGCATTCTAAAATATTTCTGCTCAGCCTTGGCTGATCTGCATGCCTTGCTGGTAGAGGAATCACACATATGGCAAGCTCCAATATGACATTACGATTTTCATTCCCAAATTGCTGAACTTGGAACAAAGCTTTCCTCGCAAGCTACAAATGGCCATCTTCTAGGCAAGCAAGTGGTTATTTTGTCGTGGTTCTTCTGTTTGGGGTTGGAGCTCTTCGCCAAGGAATTTTTGCAGTAAATCTCCAACAGCGAATAAAATTTGCCTGTCTTCTGAAGACTCTACATGCACCTTCTTCTGCTTGTCCTCCACTACTAGCTTCGCCAATGTTATCTTCTTCATCCTCGGGGGAAGGCTCTTTAAATGATATCCAAAGCCACAAAAGATATAAAAACCATGTTGCTGCCATGACCCACTTTCCTCTATGCTATTCAAGGCATAACTGGATGACGGCATACATGATCGTACATAAAGCTTGTGATCAGCACAACAGTGAATTCTCTTTATATTTTTTTCATAGACATATAGATGTTTGGGAAGACAACATAACCGGAGTAACAATATTCATAGAGACCCAATATGTTCACGTTCAGGAGTGGTTTTGAGTGGAATATTTCCCTGACGATAACTCTTTCATGAAGCCAAATTTCGCCAAACGGTTTCTGGGTTACAGGAAACATGGTGCTCTGAACACAACCCATGTCTCAGAATTTAGATATTCTACTCCATTTGGTCTCAAATTGGATATTTTCACCTACAACAATTCAACTTCCCAGCTACTGCTTTTACACATTTGTTGAATTCGCACTCGAATGCATTCCTACACTGAACCTTCCTGCAATCGAGAAGCTTCATCAAATTAATGAATAACAAGAATAATAGCTATTGTTTCTAAATCCCTCTAATTAACAACATAATTGATTAATAATGATTAAAAACATCAGGTACAAGTATGTATTTATTCGATAAAAATCGTAAAAATTTGGACAAAGATGCAGCTCAACACTGGGACTACACTATCTTGGTTCTCTAGCATTTTGAGTAGCAGCAACATTTCATGTTTGGGTGTATTTGATTATTGGAGGCTTGTCTTACCTAGCTTGAGTGACTTGTTCCTCAAGATATTGTACTTATTTGCTGTTGTTATACATAATAAAATGGATCTATGATTTTCTCATGTTTGATGTATTGATAATTACTGCAATTTCCAGTTTTATGTTCAATATTCTTGTTTTTCCTGTTTTGGAATATTACATCCTACGACAGGATTTTTTCTTAGCTCTCGAAGGAACATGATGGATCAAAGTTATTTACATATGGTAGCATCTTGTGTAGCATTATGTATGAGCGAGTGGTGTTGTTGAGACCTATGGTGGCAATGCCTGCTAGGGGTCCTCGTGAGCTTCGTATGAGGAGGTGGGCCCCCGTGATGCCTTGCAGTGGGGGAGGACAGGTGGGGTGTTACTGGAACGCCATGACAGAGGCTTGGTTTGAGGCCAATCCTTAGATGTTCCTGTCGTACTCGTATGCAGGGATGGACTTCCATGGAGACCTAGACATGGGTCTTCCTGCGCGGTATGCATGGGGGCCAGCAGGTATGTTTGTTATGTTTTATTATTCATTTATTGAGTATTTATGATTTTTATGTGAATGATGATGACACTGACATAGTCTTGTTACTCTTGCAGATGTTGGTGAGGTCGGTTGTCTTGTGGCTCTGTTGGTGGGGCACCATCCGATCTGGAGGCCTCGAGGTGTTCCGCTCCGAGCTGGCGGACATGGAGGGCATCTAGCGCTGCCTCAGGATGGAGTACCTGGCGGTGAGGCTGGACCCTATGGGAAGGGTAGCAACTCGGTTGTTGTTGAGTGTGATGAGGTGATTGCTCGCGCCGAGGCGGCGGAGGCTCGTGTCGCCGAGGTGATGGAGCAGATGGCTGCTCTAGAGATCAAGGCCTGTGATCTGGAGGATGCATGGGGCCGAGTGGAACCCCTTACACAAGGTAGGCCTACATGTGGGCTTGTGGATGACTTGGACGACGTCTAGTTGGAGACGTTGATGGCCCGCGAGAGGTGCTATCGACTGAATTTGCACCGAGTGGCGGCCTCGATCTTGACAGTTGCCCCAGTGTTAGTACCAGGAGCAGTCGTGGGTCCAAGTGCCTAACCTGGAGGGGCACAGCCCTAGAGGCTTTTTGTACATAGGGAAATCACCCGTTATGAGGATGCTTCCCTTATTTTTTTTCTACTTGCACATATGTATTTTTTGGCTGACTTTACGAGTCATATACATGACTCATATTTTGTACTCAGACATTTTTTGATATATATATATATATATGAGAGAGATATATTTTTTGTGGCTCTATATGGAGTGTCCCATGTTGATATGTGTTTATGGATGATGTTCTATGTTGATGGATATCTATGTTTTTTATGTTTTTTGTTTTTATGTATGGTGGTTTATACGAGATGCATTCCAGTTTAGAATATGGTTAGCTATGTGATCTGTTGTCTGCTTTTGATTTATTGGCACATGTGAGAATGTAATGTGATCAAATTAACAGCTTAATCTTTTTGCACGCAAATATTGATTAAACATATGCGAATCTCGTGCCTTAAATTCTTGGTTTAACTGTGACACCACTAACTAAGAATCGAGGTAGATATGCAAATGGAAGATGCCTTGATTGAAGTTGTCACACATAAGTCCAATGATGACGTCATATTCTGCCTGATTTTTTGTTACTAAAACGATGCATACTCCGTTGGTGAAGAATGGTGATCGATCAGGGTGGTAGATGACCCAGGCGGCTGCTACTAAACTTTGAGACCATTGTGATGCTCCATCAGCAAACCCAAAGTAATGGTTGGGTTGAAAATCCATTTGTGACACTAGACAATTTTTTGTAACAAGTCTTTGATCAAAACTTAAAGTTTTGGTTTGTGTACGTTGACTCTAGGGTAGTGCCCTCTTAGCCCTTATGGGTAAAATTTCTTGAGATAAAGACCGTTGACGGGGTTGCTCGGGCATGTTCCATCCAACTATGTCAATATGTCTGCCTCCTTGAGGAGACAATGTTTTATGACATAGGGTCATTTACACAATGTTTCGAACTTTCCTCGCATTAGGGCTTCTTTTGCGACATCGTAGCGAAGGACTAACTCTCCCTCGGTAAATGAACGAGGGTTGATGTTGCGATCGAACGATGCTTTCGCCCGCTTCTTATGAGCCTTGTTGTGCTAGAGCGATTGTCGTCGACTTTCGTCGATGAATTATAATTGTACTAAGAATTACTCTAGAGGTTGGGTGTCATCAAGGAGTTTTATGGCGGCATGTAAATTCAGGATCTCGCGTTCTATGGGAATCACGGTTTCGACCCTGTACATCAGGTGGAAAGGTGTGAACCCTGTGGATGTTTTCACTGCCATGCGGTATGCCCACAGGGTGAAGAAAAGCATGTGGTGCCAGTTTGTTTTGTGGTTGTTCACCATACGTTGTAACATTCTTTTCAGTACTTTGTTTATAGCCTCTACCTGTCTGTTGGATTGGGGGTAGTATGGTGATGCGAATTTATGTGTGAATTCGAGATGGTGAGATAGCTTCTGGAAAACTTCGTTTTCGAAGTGTTTCCCATGGTCGGAGACTAACTCCTTGGGCACGCCGAATCAAGGGAAATAGCCTCTTCCCACTTGGTGAAATAATCGACAGCTATAATAATGTATTTGTGATTTCCCGACGATGCTGGGTTGCAATTCATGAAGTCAATCCCCCATTTACAAAAGGAACCAGCGATGGTGACAGGGTGCAGGGGAGCGGGAGGGGCTCTTGCCTTGTGAGCTAAGTGTTGACTTCACTCGCACCTCTTGACTACTAAAATTCAATCGCGAAATAAAGTGGGCCAAAAATATCCTACACATAGGAATTTTTTGGCGGTGGCCATTCCGAAGAGGTGGCCACTGCAAGCTCCGTTGTGGCAGTCATTAATGGCTTGTTCCGCTTGGTCGTGGGTGAGGCATCGACGTAAAATGGTGTCAATTCCCCGAAGGTATAAGACATCTCCCATAAGGTGGTATATGCACCGACTGTCGTCACGAGTAAGATGGGGTATGAACTTTTGGGTTCATAAAAAGAGAAGGATATCTCCGTACCAAGGGTCGTCGGTTGCTACGAGGAAGAGATGTTCGTCCGGTAGAGTATCATTTACCGATGATCCTTTGGTATGACTTAGGAGGTCTGTAATTAACTCTGCTAAGATTAGCGCCTTTTTTCTCTTGGGGGAGTGAAACTGTAAGTCATATTCTTGCAGAATGACTATCCAGCAGGCATATTTGTGGTTCTTAGGCAGTGCGTGAGCATATATTTGATGGGGTTAATATCTACGATGATCGTTGTAGTCTTTAATATGATGTAGTGGCAAAGTTTTTGGACTGCGTGAATTATCGCTAGGGCAATCTTTTCTTCGGGCTCATATCTTAATGCATGGCCTGATAAGGTTTTGCTAACGTAATAGATTATGTGCTCCTTCCCATCTGGGTCCTCTTGGATCAATACTCCAGCCAAAGATGTCACGGATGATGATATATACAAGATGTAGTCTTTTTTGTAGTCTAGGGGACTGATCAGCGGTGTTGAAGACAATGTTTCTTTCAGCGCGTCGAATTCTTGTTGGGCTTGGTCATCCCATTTGAACACGATGTCCTTACGAAGGAGACGCAGGAATCCTTGAGCGCAAGTGGCGTAATTCGGGACAAAACATCTCAAAAAATTGTCCTTTCCCTGCAATATTTGTAGTTTCCTAAGGATTCGAGGTGGAGGTACTTCTTTGATAGCTTTGACCTTGAGAGGGTCCACTCTAATTACTTGTTACGACACGATAAAACCTAAAAGTCTTCATGTTGTGATGCAGTAGATGCACTTGAGGGGGTTCAAGCGTAGGTTGTATTTTCAACATCGTTGGAAGACCAGTCGCAAATCCTTGAGGTGTTGTGATCACTTCTTGGATCGGACGGTCAGGTCATCCAACTAGGTGAGGATAAGGTGTGACAACTCATGAAAGATATAATTCATGGCCCTCTAGAAGGTGGCTACAACTTTCTTTACGCCGAATGGCATTACCTTGTATGTGAATGTGCCCCAGGGGGTATTGAACGTGGTCTTGTACCGGTCATTATGGTAGATTTGAATTTGATTTTACCCAGAGAAGCCATCCATGAAGGAGAGGGCCTTGTGACCTGCACAAGCATCGATGAATTGGTTGATGAATGGGGTAGATTAATTTTCCTTGGGACATTCTTTGTTCAAATCATGAAAATCGATGCAAATGTGTATGGTGCCCTGTTTTTTCATGATGGGAATAGGGTTGGAAACCCAAGATGTGTAAGCGATGGGGTAGATAAACCCAACTTTGTGAAGCTTTTCGATTTCTCGTTTTATTGCTTCCTCCTTGGATGGGTGCATTTGACATTTTTTCTGGCATATTGGTGGTACGTCAGGCCAGGTGTCAATATGGTGCTCTACAATAGAGGGACTGAGCCCTGGCATCTCCAAGTATTCCCACACGAAGATATCTTGATACTCTTGCAGCAAGTGGTTGTAAGAGGTTATCTCATCTAGTGAACATGTTGCCCCCATTGATATTTCTTCTACCTTTCTGGGATTTCAAGAGATATTTACCTTGATGGTAGGTGAAATGTTTGAAAGTTTACTTCCTCGAACGCGTCGGGCACCAGAATGGGGTTTTTGAACCAATCAACCTTCCCTGATGGAAGGAAATCTTTTGATTCAATCGCATAAATCTCTTGTTCTCCTATCTTGTCAGGGCTGAATGTTTTTTTAGGGAGAAAAAATGAATGGTGATGCATTGCATCCCATGGATAATTTGGCTTCGTCATGGCCTTAAGGATGTCCACATCTGACTGAAATAAGGACCTTAAGGGGGATTGATTCTATGGAATTTCGTGAGGAAGACGTTTAGTCCTAAAGGAGCTAGTCGACAGACACAAAAAGGATTCCATTGTCGATGTGGTGGAACCGGACGCGATCAACAGGGTGCATATGGATTTGGTTTGCACCGTCATTGGTACAGCTACTCTCGTAGTTGTAGCTGATGCGACACTTATGATAGATGAGAAAATAGCCCGAGTCATGGTTCTGATACATGATTATATGAATCATATATGGTGTATCATATTATCAGCGTTTGGTGGGGGAGGAATTTCCATGATGGGAGCTTGTGTGAGAGCAAGTCCAGGTTCCTCGTTAGGTTGGGCACTTTCTGGGAGTTGGAAGTTGTGCCTGGTACAAAGATGCTTGAATGTTTCCATTAATGGGCATGCCTCTAGTTCGTGGTTATGGCCATTGTAAATGGTGCACTGTACCATTGTGCCAACTGAGAAGATTGTGTGGGAACCAACACTACTCTTTGTCCCTGAGCTGGACGGTCGTAAGGGATCAAGCGTAGGGGAGATGGTCCTCTGCTGCCATTTCCAATTTTTTGGATTGGGTATGTCTAACTATTTTGGGGAGTGTAGACTTAATGCTGCTCTCGCTGCTCGAAGATTGGGGAGGTGTTCACATTTCATAGTATGGTGAAAATGTGAGAAGATCCGACAATAGTAGTGTGTGATTTTTTCTTGGTTAGAGAGGTACCTCTGAGGGAGGGAGGAGACCATGCAAAATTTGTTCGCAAGGTGCTTCAATTATTTGCACTGGTTGAACTGGTGGCTGATTCTGTTGCATAACCCGCATTCTGGCCTAGTCTGGACATGGGTCGTGCTAGGTCTATGCGCCTTTCTAACTTGCCTGACATGTTGGTGTGGAAATGGGGTAGGTTTCCTGGGGGAAATCTAATTTCCATCATGTTTTTGAGCTCTGGATTGATGATATCCCGACGATGTGTTTCTAATGTATGGATGATGTTGATTAGTGGTCACACTTGCAGGATATATGTATAGCGCTGCTCATGGTGGTTTCCCTGACATACTAGGAAAAAAAGCCTTACTTGGGTGTTTTCGTCCTATATTTTTGGCGACGTGATCGGGTACCAGAGGCGTAGTGCTTCTAGGTCGGGGCAAGTGGCAACCACATGGTTGCATTTTTTACATAACGCGCATGTTGGTCTTCTCTGTGGAGGGCGGTTGGTGGTGACTAAGGGTTCCCCGACTGGCCGCTTTTCAACTGATAGGAAGAGGATGGATCTACTCGTCACATCCTCTTGCATCGTCAAGCTATCCATGGATTTACTACCAGATCTGTCTTCAAGGGAGAGGCATACTATGGATGTGTGTAAACTAGTTAGCGCTAAGCAAAACCGAGGGATGTAATGGCACTGTTCTAAAGTGTGGTTGCCAGAACATATCAGATATGAAAATTGTGTTTCTTGAAAGCCAACATAATACACTCATTCAACTAGATATCGTCTTTGGATGAGTTCCAGGGCTACGCATTCATCGATGAAGTGGTCACGTTCATCGCACAATGCACAGCATATGATAGGCGGAGGGAAGATGAACGGGAGTCTTTCTGGTGATTTTCGTGCCTCCTAAAGGTATAAAATGGTATGAGGTTCATCTCCAGTTGACTGGATGAAGGGATCCTCTTGATAGGGTTTCTCAATGGCATGTAAGGCATCCCTGTATCGTGAAATTTCTCGGCAATGATGGGTGCAATGCCCATAATGGCCACAGATAGCACATGTGTGGTTGGTACGCAGTGTTTTTCCTTGATTTTTGGTGGTTGGTTCCTTTTTACGGGAACTTCTTTCCGCGATATTTACCATAGAGCTAAGGAGTGGTTTTAGCTCATTCAGCTCTGGGCAGATGTGGGTAGGGTGGCCTATTATGTCACATATGGCGCAAGTTGTAATTCCCATTGCATGGTGGGATTTTCTACCTTCTTCCCTTTTTTACTGGTTTTCTTGGTCATGATCATTGGTTTAGTGACAAGAGTTATCTTATATGGTATCTTGGCGAGAGTCTCCTTTACGGACGAAGTCTCCTTTGGAGTGAGGGGAATCAACCCTATAGACGTAATGCCAATAACTCCTGTCGTGGTAGGATGGAACAAGTACCAAACTGGTATTGCAAAGGATATGTTTGGAAGTACTACTGTTTCCAAGATCTGTTGTGACAAAAAACCAGTTGGAGGGTATAGGAAAGGAGTTTGGGAGACTGTGTAAGATAGAGAGGCTGTCATAGCAGAGGCCTCGGTGTTGTTACTGCTCATTTTGTTTCCTGGCTGGCCTCGGTGCTTGATGTAAACATCATGCACACCGGAGCTTCTGTTGTGTTAGCTGATGGTTCTGGTATGACAGGGCGATCTCTTAGGAATGATCTGAGGATGGAAGATAGTTTGAATTGGTCGGGGCCATATTATTGGTACCGTATAAGTGTATTTGTGGATGTTTCTATGCAGGGTAGGACAACATTGTCGTTTTTTAGGGGTCGTTTGTCATGATATGACAACTGGTTGACTGTAATGATGCGATCCTCATGGGGGAACATCATAGTTCGGAAGAAGGAGGATGCTATGGCAGACATAACTTACATATAACTCTGCCCAAGGAGTGTATTTTAATCCAGTTGAGCGTCCAAGACTTCAATGTCTATAAGGAGCGTTGTTAATTGTTGCCCCCCTATCCAGGATTTCCCTTTTGTTTGTTTTTTATTTTTTCCTTGCTCTGTTAAGAGGATAGTAGGGATTCTCCTGATTATATGATTGTCGCGTTTGTTCTTGGGAAGGTTTCACAAAGTTCACCTGCACATTATTTTACATGGGTGGGTTTTGTGCGGGGGATTGGGAATATTGGGGTCCCTGCCCCTGGTTTGTGAATGGCTGCTAGGGGGGGAGCTCTTTCGTCAGCATTTCTAGCTACATACTGGGTCCCTGAGCTAGAGGGTATGGACCTCCTTGCTGATGATGGTACGACTGCATTCTATTGGTCATATTCTACAAAGGTGCATGATGACTCTGGTAGCCGGGTTGTGGGATATTATGGTGTAATATCCCAAAAGGGAGAATGTAGTAATACTAAAACAAAATATAAGAACTGCAACTAAGTAAACAATAAATCTAAAGACAACATCAAAATATATAGAGAAACTAAGCCTTTTTATTATGTGGAGAATATTATAGTTACAACAGTGTAAAAATAGAGGTACTCTAGCCAAAGAAGTGGACTAGAATGACCCTGCAAACATGCTACAACTAGCACTGCGTAACTGGTTAGCTACAGGAAGCAATACTGTGCTGTCCCTTTTGTTGATGATGTACATATAATTTTTGCAAAGGGAAATGCAGATATATGGAGCTCAGGAGCTCTGATGATGCCAAGATTCAAGATCTGGCCAAAGTGATGGAAACCCAAGATAACCCAGAAAGGATTTTCCAGATCTACAACTTTGGAAAATCACCCTCGTAGGGTTTGATCCTTGACTGTTGGGTTATGCAGATCTAAAACTACATTTTATCCAAAGATGGCTGCAATATGTTATACAAACAGATATGAGCTTTTAGGGCTGATCCCTCCTTCAAATCTACAAGCTAGGAGCTTGATATCTTGTCTCTTTTTCCTCCTCCTTGAAGTTGCAGCAACTAAATATGCGGCTACTATAGAAACTGCGTTGTACAAGAGGGATAGACTCTATGCCTGCTGAAATATGCTACAATAAGCTTTAGGCTTATGGAAATGGTGATGGCAAGGTGAGGGGATGATCCCTCACAGGATTACTAGCTGAAATGCTAGCAACTTCCTTCCTCCTTTGGATCTACAATGATGGACTGCGTAATCCTTGATGTGATTACTATTTATAGGAGGTCAATAAAAATTTTCCTGATGCCAAATCTGAAATGAGGCCCTGGGATTTCTGATCTTGAAGTCCAAAGGTGATAGGAATAATCCTTCACCGTTTCTCCAACTAAAATATTGAAGACAACCTACTCCTCCCAAACTGATCTTCAGAAATTGCGTAATTCCTGAAGGTATGTGTTATGAAATGAGTGGAAATGGTGTGGCACCAATGCCTAATGATGAATGAAGTACAACCCTCTTCCTATAGATCGGTTAAGGAAACAGGAGGGATTCCCACTCGAGAACACCCTATGCTAAACTTCACTACAGACTTAGCTAAACAGCATAAGAATGCATGGAATGTCAAATGACAATTCCAGATCTAAACAGATCTCAAAATGAATAATAAAAAGCATTCCTCCAATGTTTCCTTCATCTAATTTATATAGTTTATGAGCCTTCCCATGCCTTGGCCCACCTCTAAACTGCGTTGTGCATGTGGACATAATCCTCCATGTTTGACTGCTTCAACCTCCATGATATATCTCATTAATGCGACATGATCTCCACTCCATTCACATTAGTAGTTGTTCCACTACTCCATTATGTAGATCTATGTCTAAATAATCCACATTCACACATAAAAAGTGGATCTTATTCATCTTTGAGGATTATGGGTCCCTCCACCTTTTTGTTTTCTTAATTAATTAAGAAAATCAAGAACACTAATATTCCAAATATCATGTGAAAATTTGGGAATATTACATCTGGTTAGGATCATACGTGTAACTTGGGTACTGATTGTTGCTGCTTAGGTGATTTTGGGTCAGTGACCTATCAATCTGTCTATAGAGTTCGATGTGCCTGGAAATTATTTATAAGTTTGCAGGTGCGGGGTGTTAGGCACGATGTTATAAATGTATCCTGACTGCGTGTAAATCAGCTCGAGTTGTTGGGCTTTACTGATGGCATCCTTTTCGGATGTAGGTTTTTGAGTTGCTACTTCTTTTGAAATCTCTGCAGTGAGAGTTTTTAGGAATAGGTCTAGTCGAAGAACTCGATCATCGAGTTTGGCTTTGCACAAACTACGATGTTGTCGCCATTCATGGAGATGGTCCAAGATATGGACGGTTGGTGTCTGTCTAAAATGTGTCAATAATTCCATCCCGTAATCATGGTGGATGGGTAACTGAAAATACGTGAGGAACATGGTAGCGAGGGCACTAAAGGTTCCATGTGTAGCAGATGGCTGCTCCACATGCCATTTCGCAGCTGGTCCAGTCAAGGTGCGCTAAAATAGTGTCAGTCGAATAGTATCGTCAATGATGTTGTTCGACGAACACCACAAGTGGAAATTCATTATGTGATTTCTTGAGTCTTCCGCTTGCTTCCCTTCAAACTTTGGAATGTCTGAAGGCAACTTCGTGGGAATGGGGGGACCATGTTGGGTTCTGTGAAATAAGGTCATTCATTGACTTGGTTAGGTAGGGTAAGTTCAACGATGATAAGAACAATGACTATGGGTTGAGAGCCATTGCACATTGTGAAGACATGGTGCTCTGGTTAGATATGGGGTTTGTCTATGATGTACCCGGTTGTGTGTTCACTTGGCTCCCCAAATGGATAGCACTCCTCTGCCACCTAGGGGTTGTGGGAGGAGTAGAATGTGGCTACCCTGTGGGGGTTTCCACTGGTGTGGAATTGAATGACCCTCGAGGGTTCCCAACTAAATATGCCCTGATAAAGGATGAATCAATAAGGGTGGTAGTGTTCTGTCTTTGACGCCTAAATGGAAAAAGACCTGTAACTCCTCCTGATAATGGTGGGAGTTCCAAAAGACGTATAGGTGGACGAGGCCCCGTTGGGTCCGTTATGGTGTCGACTAGGAATGGTTTTGGAAAAAAAAATCAATTCTATGAGAGGTGAAGTATCAAAGCAAAAAATTGTAACCAAATACATAAAACAAAGCAAAAACAAAAGTTAATTTTACTTTAAATTATTTCTATGTGATCAATCAATCAAAAAGAGGTTTTGGTTGTTTTTTGTGCGCGATACTCAAAATCCTAGAGACCTAAAACGTACTCACACTCTCAATTGTAATTGGGCCTTGCGAATATATCTTCTGATGGGTATTGGGGCTAACATCCCGAAAGAACTGGTAACGCCTTCCAGCAGCTGAAGAATCGACCAAGGTAATGAGTAGAGGATCTAGTGCTACCTACACTGTCGCCTATATGGAAGGATTCCCTAGATTTGCCACTAAGTATTGTCGTCCCACGTGAGCGTTCGAGTCTTGAGCTTCTTGGTAAATCAACTACCAGTACCGAGCATTAGATGGGTCAGGTAGCCCCAAATAATACTGCACACACTGTGCCTAAGCTTAACCCCCTCTGAATCGAGTCTCTGTGGCGCTCGAGTTTTATTTTTTGTGGGTGGATAGATGGATTTTAAAGCTCCCTAATCAATCAAATTCTATGTCTCAAGATGTAATATAACCATGGAGGATTATCCGATGCCTACCCCCATGGTCCTAACCTGAACTATAATATTTTTTTTGTGGCCCATGCGGGGAAACTTAGTGAGTTCAGTTAGGTAAGTTTTTAAAGATTATTTACTTCACTTATGGTGTGGAAGTGTGTGAGAAAAAAGTGAACAATCACACAGTTTTAAGATGTGGATATGCGGTGATCCTTTACACGTCCCCTATTAATCTATGTTTGATTGTTCCTTGCTATAAGAAAATCATGTGCAGATAATGGGCCACTTACAATTTTTCCTATTTAATCTAAGTGATCAACTAAAGGGAGATGGAAAATTATCAGAAGAGAGCTTTCATATGCTTTCCTAGGGTCACTGAAAGGTGCAAAGGCAACAAATATTACTTGCTTCTCTTAAGATATTTAATTCTTGGTCCCAACTCCTAGAGGAAAAAATTAAACTAAAATTAATGACCTAACTAGGAAAAATGAAAACTAGCTAAGCATATGTGGATTATGGCCACTTACTCTAGCTAATTATTTATGTGTTTTTGGTGTCTATTTTCACAAAAATAAGTTATTTCAGATTGCAAGTAAATTCCCCCCCACTAGCAACTAGCAATACTCAAACGTAGCCAAAAGAGAGTTCTAAACAGTTGTGGAACACCTCACACAGTGCTACCAGCTTTTCTCTAGGCTTCCAACCACTTTACAAATTGGAAATTGAGGAAAATGGCAGAGAATTTTGGTCTTTGGTTTCCATGCGCAAAAGCTTCACACAAGAGCGAAATTCGCACACGGGTCAGGGCTAAACGCGCACAACTCTCCGCGTCTGTCTGAAAAAATAGCGTGCAGTTTTCATAAGAATGGAATTTTTGGGACTTCTGAACTTCAATGTTTCACTAAGGGTGAATAAGAAGAGAAGAAAAGAAGGGGAGTTGTCCAAGCAACACTCCAGAGTAGAGAGAAGGTCCCTGCAACAAGCGCAACCACTTTAACTAAAAAATTAAAGCTAGTGGAGTCGCCAATCCTGTGGTTGTGGTTTTGGTGCACAAGTGTACCAATCCACAATTTCTTAAGAGGAGTGGTCACTGCCTCTAAGCCTTGGTTAGATGCAGATAAAAAAAAGAGTTAGCGTGTTAGTGAACATGTTATAAAACATTAAACACACTGAATCATGAGATAGTATGCATATATAGAGAGAAAACTAAAATAAACTACACATAAACATGAAAGCTAATAAAGATTCAAACATAACAATAATACTAACGGTGGCATCAAGGTCCCTTCTTATTGCTTACTGTTAGGAAGAAAGATACTATGTTTACACTCTTGCCAAAGGACCCTTGAAACTATGGAGTTTTAAGACCCGATGCAAGGACGTTTTTACCTTCTAGCTGCTTGGTGCAAGGTCTCTCTCTCTACTCCAAAGGATTGAAGTTGTTGGATGGCCAACAACCATATCCCCTCTCTAATTCTGCTATGGATTGCACACTGCTGGATTGCCTCGGAGCAATTTTTGCCAGCATAACAATGTTCTCTCCCTTTGTTCATCTCTTGGTGGCCTTTTATAGCTGAATTCATATTCTCGTTCCCTCTCTTGGTACATTAATGGATGGTGACCCAAAAGAGGGGGTTGATTCCATTGTGTGCCACTTGATTCCTTTGTGTGCTCCCTTGAGGTCCCAAGGAGGCTTCGGCGGTTGTTCTTGGGTGGACTCAAGTGTGGGATCATTTCCTGGAGTGTGCCATGTGGTCCCGGAAAGTGACTTTCGCCACTCCCAGGACCATGCAGCTTTTCAATGGAAATCCGCGCAAAGGCGCGCTTATCAAAGAAAAATGCGCGAACAGGCACATTTTTCCTGAGTAATTGGTGCACAGTTTGATTTTTCCTCTTGACCTTAGGGATTTTTCAATTTTCAGATCCTCTAATGTGCCTCAGCCCTGTAAATCCTTCTGCTTGACATTTAATAATGTCATATTTGCTTGTCCGATTTTACAATGGTAACAGACTCCATAGCCCGAGGAATAGGCACATGGATCTGCAAGTTCTCTACATCACGCAGGGGGAAGAAGTCCCCAGATGGAGCCAATGTTGTAACTTATTTTCACCATTTTATGTTTTCCATTTCCTTTTATGTTGTAAAAAAGAAAAAAGAAAAAAAATATATAGAAAAGAATATTGAAAAGAAACGAAAATACAAAAATAATGAAATAAGAAAATTCAAAAGTAGAGAAAAAGGAATAAAATGGGATTTAAATATATATATATATATATATATGAGAAAAATAAAATAAAAAATCCCAAAGTTTAGGCATGCTAGTTTAAATTTCGTCATAATTATGTTTAATTAAGTTAATATTTTTTATTAGTTAATTAATCAAGGATTAATTAATGTGTGTTAATAAATTTAATTGATTTGATATGTTTTTTCGCATTGTGATAAACCTTGAGTGACAATCAACGACGAAGATCACCCCTGCCGGATCAACAGTGGGGATGGATTTTGGAACCCCCCCCCCCCAATTCTATCGATGTTTAACGAAGGGGAGAGTATGAAAAGATGTTTTATTAACACCACCTGAGGGTACGTGTCCTCTCTACAACATTTCAGACGCCCCCCCCCCCCCCCTCCCCCCACCCAAAACCATTTACAACCTACCCACCCCCCTGAAAACCACCATCTCATCTGCTCCACTTCTGTCACTGCTTTTAAATCTTCATTTATACCTCGCCACTTTTCATTCCCTCATTCATTCACACCATACTACCGTTTGTATTAATAAACTTCCCTGCCAACATCTAATTAGTCGTTACAGCTAATAAACCCTTCCCCCCAACGTCTAGTGCATTAACTAGACATGCCGAAATGGTTAATTCATCCTAATACCTTATAAAAAATAATGATTCCCTTCAAAATCCCCTTTCTCTCATTTTATTGTAGTAGCACAGGTATCATCCATATTGTATCAACTCACAGTCATTTGCTATATCAATGATCATTGATTCCCGATAATTTGATACACATGTCTGCAAATTCATAATTCAGCATGTCGTCATCCAAAGGAAAATCCAAATTAGTGGTATAGAGTCCAATTTTCCCCCCTATAGTGAATTTGGATGAGATTCCTGTAGGTGACAAGGAATACAATATCTGTGAAACCCAATGTGAGTTCGATCTTTATGAACTCCATAACTGGGAAAATCAGAAATTCTTAGATTCCAGTGATGAATTGAGCATATGGGACCCCTTCCTACCTCAAATAACTTTTCCTCAGACCCATTTCTTCCCAAAATTTGTCACCTAGTGTAATTTTAGATATCTCCCAAGTCATAGGGTTCCCGGGAAGTTGAAACACCAATTTACCCAAACGGGGCCCATAGTTTTGGCGCTTCATCTCCTAGGGTTAAGTTTTTGGATCTTTTGGGTTTTCCATTGTTTCTCAATAATAAATATGCCCTCGAGCCTCATTGTAACACAGTTCAGAGGCATTTAGCTACCACATCTCTTCTCAGAGATACGCTACCAGTGCCCTAGCTAGTTCATTTCCATTATGTTTGTAAGCATATTTATTTTATTTGACATTAATGAGATGAAATATTATTTCCACTACATCTCTGTGTTTATGGTTATTTCTGTATATTATTGTGTTGCTACATAAATCTGGATTAATGGTATCAAAGTGGTCTGCTCTTTCTCTGGTTTTCTTTGCATGTCCCCAACAAGGTCAGGGTATAAGGAGTTAGGGCTAGATTTGGTTAAACCCCTACCAGTTCAGCCTCGCAAACCCTGACGACCTCCCATGGTGGAAGAAAGAAAGAAGAGGGAGCAGAAGATCCTATCAAAATATTTCTCGAGAAGGCCCTTGAGAAACAAAGGAACGTGATGATGGATAAATTTGCTCGGATCCTTCAACGGTTGCCCACCTACGGTGCATCTGGATCCAACAACTACTCTGGAGGCGTCACTCCCTTCAATATATAGGTAAACTTTGACATTCCTGTATTTGAAGGCTAAATAGATGCAGACGTTGTAGATAGATGGTTGAATTTTCTAGAAGGGTATTTCTCGGTCCATGATTTCTCTGACCGAGAAAAGATTATTTTTTCACTCCTCAAAGCCGCCCCCCATGTCAAAGATTGGTGGCAAACCTACTGTGAGCAAAAGGACGAGGGGGAACCCTCTTTGTTCTCAGCCGCACCCACTTGGAATTCGTTCTGAGATGGCATGAAGGAACAATATTACCCCGTGGGGAGCTATGAGGACAAGTACATCCAATGGACCACACTACGGTAGCAAAGCGATCAAGATGTGCATGAACTGATGAATTTGTTCCATACCCTGTGCACAAAGTTGGGCATTAAGGATTCAGAGAGATATTTGGTGCTCAAGTACCGCAGCTGTCTGCACAGACACATTCAGGAGGAAATGGAGTTCCTCGACATTACCTTGCTTGGCACGGCATATAGCTATGCTGCCAAGATCGAGCAGAAATTTAAGCAGAAGAAGTGACAATTTGGATCCGCGAATCCGAAGCCAGGGAAAGGTGCCCCCGAACCGCAGAACAAGGGGTAGAGCCAAAGCAGGCAGACTCATAAAAATGCCACAAATCGAAAGAAGGACAAGGGAAAGTGGTGTGAATTTCATAACAGACCGACTCACAACACAAATGAGTGTTGGGCCAAACAATCATTTGTGGTTGAACTAAAGGCACCTGATTCAGCTGCATGTTCTTACCCTAAGTCAGAACCAGAGAAGGGAAATGACAAAGGGAAGCAGATCATTGATGCGGACCCCAGTGCCATTATTGCCTCCACCAAGCTCCAGAGGGAGGATCCTGAGGATCCAGAGGAGGGGGAGCACCTCCTCCATTCACAGATGTGGGTAAAGGGTTCTCCACTGCAATTTATTATCAATAGAAAAAGCCAAAAGAACCTCATTTCAGCAAAGGTCATGAAGCGGCTCGGCCTATCGACCATAGCACACCCGCAACCGTATATTATTGGGTGGCTTCATGAAGGAAGAGACCTCCGCATCTGCCAGCAGTACCGCCTTCCGTACAACATCAAGCCATTCATGGATGAGGTACTGTGTGATGTTGCTCCTCTTGATGTGTCCCATGTATTATTGGGCCAACCATACTTATGGAGGTGACATGCTATGTATGAGTCTAAGCCTCGTGCTGTTATTATTACTTTGGGAAATAACTTGTACAGGATACTAGAGGTAGTACCACCTCCTACCATCTCTTTGACTACTCCAAATCAACGCAGTAAGATTGTTTCCCAAACCAGGAAATTTATTTGTGTTACCATTCGCCCACAAGGAAAGAAGAAGATTGTGGCCACAGCCTTGAAACAGGGCTCCCCTGCATGACAGCAGCAGATGGACAAAGGCATGGAGGAATATGAGGACGTTTTCTCCTCAACGACAAAGGTTTCTCTACAATGTTAGGTCAAGCACTCGATTGATCTGACCCAAGGCATACCGCCGCATGATATTTCCATACCTCATGCGACCACACAGACAGAATCCACACATGTACTCTATGAGGATGATAAAGAAACCAAATTTACTGAACGCATCCAACATGTCCACCCGCGGGTCCATGACATCTTCAACAAATCCAATACTGAGTTCAGTAGAATTTGCCTCATCTCATGGAGGATCTCAACGCAATGGGGACCATTGCTTCCTAAGGGGGGAGGAATGATCCAGGTGAATATTGGTGGATGCCCACCTATTCCATTTGGACTCGCACCATTGGGTCTTTCAATTTTTCACTTTCAGCACAACTTACTATCTTTAGAAAGTTTTTGGGTACTGAAGTTCTGAAGCCGTTTTGGGGCCGTAATGATCCAAGGGGATATTAGTGGCCACCCACCTATTCCATTTTAACCCCCACCATCAGTTCTTTCAGTTTTTCAGTTTCGACATAACTTACTATTTTTAGCATTTTTTCGGGTCCTGAACTTCTGGAGCCGTTTTGAGGCCCTAAATGAAGTTTTTTGGGAAAACCAGATACATCAAAAATTGTATTCCTCGGATAGATATTTCTAACGAGGTATGGAGCGCGTCAAACGGAGATCGTATGCCAAATTTATGTCCCCAGGAAGTTGAAACACCAATTTACCCAAACGGGGCCCATAGTTTTGGCGCTTCATCTCCTGGGATTAAGTTTTTGGATCTTTTGGGTCTTCCATTGTTTCTCAAAAATAAATATGCCCTCGAGCCTCATTTTAACACAGTTCAGAGGCATATGGCCACCATATCTCCTCTCAGAGATACGCTACCAGCGCCCTAGCTAGTTTGTTTCTATTATCTCTGTAAGCATATTTCTATTATTTGATATTAATGAGATGAAATATTATTTCCACTGCATCTCTGTGTTTATGTTTATTTATGTGTATTATTGCATTCCTGCATAAATCTGGATCAGTGGTACCAAACTGGTCTTCTCTTTCTCTGGTTTTCTTTGCATTTCCCCAACAAGGTCAGGGTATAAGGAGTTAGAGTTAGATCTGGTTGAACCCCTGTAAGATCAGCCTCGCAAACCACGACGACCTCCCATGGAGGAATAAAATAAATACGAGGGAGCAGGAGATCCTATCAAAATATTTCTCAAGGAGGCCCTTGAGAAACAAAGGAATGCGATGATGGATAAATGTTCTCAGATCCTTCAACGGCTGCCCACCTACGGCGCATCTGCATCCAAAAACCACTCTGGAGGCGCCACTCCCTTCAAGGTACAGGTAAACTTTGAAATTCTTGTATTTGAAGGCCAGATAGATGCAAACGTCGTAGATATATGCGTAAATTTTCTAGAAGGGTATTTCTTGGTCCATGATTTCTTCGACCGAGAAAAGATTATTTTTGCACTCCTCAAAGCCGCCCCACATGTCAAAGACTGGTGGGAAACCTACTCTAAGCAAAAGGACCAGGGGGAACCCTCTTTGTTTTTGGCCACACCCACTTGGAATTCATTCTGAGACGGAATCAAGGAACAATATTACCTCGTGGGGAGCTATGAGGATAAGTACATCTAATGGACCACGTTGCGGCAGCAAAGGGATCAAGATGTGCACGAACTGACGAATTTGTTCCATACCCTATGCACAAAGTTGGGTATTAAAGATTCGAAGAGACATTTGGTGCTCAAGTATCGCAGTTGTATGCACATACACATTTAGGATGAAATGGAGTTCCTCGACAATACCTCGCTTGGAACGGCATATCACTATGCTGCCAAGATCGAGCATAAATTTAAGCAGAATAAGCAAGACTTTAGATCCACGAATCTGAATCCAGGGAGAGATGCCCCCGAACCGTAGAACAATGGGCAAAGCCAAAGCGGGGCGGCTCAGAAAAACACCACAAATCCAAAGAAGGACACATAGAAGTGGTGTGAATTTCATAATAGCCCCGCTCACAGCACAAACGAGTGTTGGACCAAACAATCATTGGAGGCCAAAATAAAGGCACTTGAATCAGCTGCATGTTCTGGTCTTGAGTCAGAACCAAAGAAGGGAAACAAATCATTGATGCAGATCCCAGTGCCATTGTTGCCACCACCAAGCTCCAGAGGGAGGATCCTGAGGAGGGGGAGTGCCTCTTCCATTCACAGATGTGGGTAAAGGGTTCTCCATTGCAATTTCTTATCAATAGCAGAAGCCAAAAGAACCTCATTTCAACAGAGGTCGTGAAGTGTCTCATCCTACTGACCATAGCACACCTGCAACCATATAATATTGGGTGGCTTCACGAAGTAATAGACCTCTGTGTCCGCCAGCAGTGCCGCCTTCCGTACAACATCAAGTCATTCACGGATGAGGTATTATGTGATGTTGATCCTCTTGATGTGTCTGATGTATTATTGGGCTAACCATACTTGTGGAGGAGTCGTGCTATGTATGATTCTAGGCCTCATGTTGTTATTATTATTTTGGGAAAATAACTTGTACAAGATACCAGAGGTAGTACCACCTCCTGCCATCTCTTTGACTACTGCAAAACAATGCAGTAAGATTGTTTTGCAAACCAGAAAATTTATTTGCATTACTATTTGCCCACAAGAAAAGAAAAATATTGTGGCCACAGCCTCGAAACAAGGCTCCCCTGCATGGCAGTAGTAGATGGACAAAGGCATGGAGGAATATGAGGACATTTTCTCCTCAACCATAGAGGTTCGTCTACAATGTCAGGTCAAGCACTCCATTGATCTGACCCCAGGCATACCGCCGCCTGATATTTCCATACCTCATGTGACCACACAAAGAGAATCCACACATGTACTCTATGAGGCTGATAAAGAAACCAAATTTACTGAATGCATCCAACATGTCCGCCCATGGGTCCATGACATCTTCGACAAATCCAATACCCAATTCAGCAGAATTTGCCTCATCTCATGGAGGATCTCAACACAACGGGGACCATTGCTTCCTAAGGGGGTAGTTATGATCCAGGTGAATATTGGTGGCCACCCACCTATTCCATTTGGACCTGCACCATTGTGTTTTTCAGTTCTTTAGTTTCAACACAACTTACTATTTTTAGCAGGTTTTCGGGTACTGAACTTCCGAAGTCATTTTGGGGCCCTAATGATCCAGGTGGATATTGGTGGCCACCCACCTATTTCATTTGAACCCCTAACATCAGTTCTTTTAGTTTTTTAGTTTCGGCACAACTTACTATTTTTAGCAGTTTTTCGGGTCTTGAACTTTCGGAGCCGTTTTAAGGCCCTAAATGACGCTTTTTGGGAAAACCAGGATCAACATGGGTCCATGGATAGATGTTGCTCACATTAAAAAATTTATTCCTCAGATAGATCTTTCTATCGAGGTATGGTGTGCATCAAACGAAGATCGTATGCTAAAGTTACGTCCTCGAGAATGTTGAAACACCAATTTACCCAAACAGGGCCCATAGTTTTGGCGCTTCTTCTGCTAGGGTTAAGTTTTTGAATGTTTCGGGTTTTCCACTGTTTCTCAATAATAACTAGGCCCTCGAGCCTCATTGTAACACATTTTAGAGGTATGTAGCCGCCACATCTTTTCTTAGAGATACGCTACCAGACATCTTTTCTCAGAGATACGCTACCAGCACCCTAGCTAGTTTATTTCCATTATGTTTGTAGGCATATTTCTGTTATTTGATATTAATGAGATGAAATATTATTTCCGATGCATCTCTGTGTTTATGTTTATTTGTGTGTATTATTTTGTTCTTGCATACATTTGGATAGTGGTTTCAGAGCGGTCTACTCTTTCTTTGTTTTTCTTTGCATGTCCCGAACAAGGTCAAGGTAGAAGGAGTTAGGGCTAGAACTGGTTGAACCCCTACAATATCAACCTCGCAAACCCCGACGACCTCCCATGGCGGAAGAAAATAAAGACGAGGGAGCAGGAGATCCTATCAAAATATTGCTCGAGGAGGCCCTTGAGAAACAAAGGAACGCGATGATGGATAACTTTGCTCAGATCCTTCAACGACTGCCCACCTACGGCGCATCTGCATCTAACAACCACTCTGGAGGCGCCACTCCCTTAAAGGTACAAGTAAACTTTGACATTCATGTATTTGAAGGCCAAATAGATGTAGACATCGTAGATAGATGGTTGAATTTTCTAGAAGGGTATTTCTTGGTCCAATATTTCTCCGACCGAGAAAAGATTATTTTTTCACTCCTCAAAGTCGCCCCCCATGTCAAAGACTAGTGGGAAACCTATTGTGAGCAAAAGGATGAGGGGGAACCCTCTCTGTTCTTGGCCACAACCACTTGGAATTCCTTCCGAGACAACATCAAGGAACAATATTACCCCGTGGGGAGCTATGAGGACAAGTACATCCAATGGACCACGTTGCGGCAGCAAAGGGATCAAGATGTGCACGAACTGACAAAATTGTTCCATACCCTGTGCACAAAGTTGGGTATTAAATAATCGGAGAGACATTTTGTGCTCAAGTACCGCAGCTGCCTACACAGACACATTCAGGAGGAAATGGAGTTCATCGACAATATCTCGCTTGGCACGACATATCGCTATGCCTCTAAGATCGGGCAGAAGAAGAGAGACTTTGGATCTGCGAATCTGAAGCCAAGGAAAGGTGCCCCTGAACCGCAGAACAAGGGGAAAATCCAAAGTGGGGCGACTCAAAACAACACTAGAAATCCAAAGAAGGACACAGGGAAGTGGTGTGAATTTCATAACAGCCCCATTCACAGCGCAAACGAGTGTCAAGCCAAACAATCATTCATGGCCAAACTAGAGGCACCCGAATCAGATCCATGTTATGATCCTGAGTCAGAACCAGAGAAAGGAAATGACAAAGGAAATCATATCATTAATGCAGATCCCAGTGCCATTGTTACCACCACGAAGCTCCAGAGGGAGGATCCCGAAGATCCAGAGGAGGGGGAGTGCCTCTTCCATTCACATATGTGGGTAAAGGGTTCTCCACTGCAATTTATCTTCAATAGCGGAAGCCAAAAGAACCTCATTTCAGCAGAGGTCGTGAAGCGGCTCGGCCTACCGACCATAGCACACCCGCAATCGTATACTATTGGGTGGCTTCAAAAAGGAAGAGACCTCCGTGTCCGCCAGCAGTGCCGCCTTTCGTACAGCATCAAGCCGGTCACAGATGAGGTATTGTGTGATGTTACTCCTCTTGATGTGTCTAGTGTATTATTGGGCCAACCATACTTGTGGAGGCGACATGTTTTGTATGAGTCTAGGCTCGTGCTGTTATTATTTCTTTGGGAAATAACTTGTACAAGATACCAGAGGTAGTATCGCCTCCTGCCATCGCTTTGACTACTACAAAACAACACAATAAGATTGTTTCCAAAACTATGAAATTTTATTACATTACCATTCACCCATAAGGAAAGAAGAATATTGTGGCCACAACCTCGAAACAGGGATCCCATGCACGGCAGCAGCAGATGGACAAAGGCATGGAGGAATACGAGGACATTTTCTCCTCAACCACAGAGGTTCCTCTACACTGTCAGGTCAAGCACTCCATTGATCTGACCCCAGGCGTACTGTTGCCTGATATTTCCATACCTCATGCGACCACATAGACAAAATACACACATGTACTCTATGAGGCTGATAAAGAAACCAAATTTACTGAATGCATCCAGCATGTTCGCCTGCGGGTCCATGACATCTTCGACAAATCCAATACCCAGTTCAACAGAATTTGCCTCATCTCATAGAGGATCTCAACGAAATGGGGCCCATTTATTCCTAAGAGGAGAGGAATGATCTAGGTGGATATTGGTGGCCGCCCACCTATTCCATTGGGACTTGCACCATTGGGTCTTTCAGTTTTTCACTTTCAGCAGAACTTACTATTTTTAGCAGGTTTTCGGGTACTAAAATTTCGAAGCCGTTTTGGAGCCCTAATGATCTAGGTGGATATTGGTGGCTTCCCACCTATTCCATTTGAACCCCCACCATCAATTCTATCAGTTTTTCAATTTCGACACAACTTTCTATTTTTAGCATTTTTTTGGGTCCCGAACTTTCGGAGCCGTTTTGAGGCCCTAAATGACGATTTTTGTGAAAACCGAGAGCAACATGGTCCATGGACCAATGTTGGTCACATCAAAAATTATATTCCTCAAATATATCTTTCTAACGAGGTATGGTGCACATCAAACGAAGATCGTATGCCAAAGTTACGTCCCCGAGAAGTTGAAACACCAATTTACCCAAACGGGGCCCATAGTTTTGGCGCTTCATCTCCTAGGGTTAAGTTTTTGGATGTTTCGGGTTTTCCATTGTTTCTCAGTAATAAATAGGCCCTCGAGCCTCATTGTAACACAGTTCAGAGACATGTAGCCACCACATCTGTTCTCATAGATACGCTACCAGCGCCCTAGCTAGTTTATTTCCATTATGTTTGTAAGAATATTTCTGGTATTTGATATTAATGAGATGAAATATTATTTCTGTTGCATCTCTGTGTTTATGTTTATTTGTGTGTATTATTGCGTTCCTGTATAAATCTAGATCACAACCACTAAAAAACTGTCATGTGGCGCTGGAACGATATATATGTGACATGGCCACATGGCGGGGTTGATGATGTGGCACCATCTAATTGATCATAAAGTCAAAGGACCATAACTTCTGGTCTATAAGTTAGATTAGGGTAAAAATTTATATCACCATATTCGTCTTAATGAGACGAATGCAACGATGGTGCTTACTTCCAATTCTGAGGACAAAAAAAATAAAAATAAAAATTTACTATCCTATATTTTTAACTGCTTACCAGGGAGTTTGGATTAGCAAGTGAACATCTTCCACCAGGGATAGGGTGGGGAGGTGGTGACAGTAGCAATGCTCTCCTCTAACCAACTGAGCCTAACTTCCATATCTTCCCTAACATGTTATCCATGAGAAGTACCCATCATTTTTATATGCTACACCTTTATAGATCTTGCAACACTACTTCTCCAGTTTCTTGGTATCCAATACATGTATTTACTATACAAGTGGTTCACCAAGTTCTTTTTTAACATGGACTATGATATCATTATGATCCATAAATAGCAAGCCCATAGTCTACCATCTCACCAATATTGATCTTTCTCTATAAAATTAAAAATGCCATGTATTTGCAAGCACACTCAAACTAAGATCAAGCCTCTTAATATGTATTCATTAACTGAGATGAATGGATACATTTCTAATTTGGTTTCAAAGATTGGTTTATTTTTTCAACAATGTGATGGTCAATGCTCAAAAAAAGGACAATCCCCTTCTCTTATGTGTTTCTCCAACCAAACAATACTATTTTGGTGCTTTCAATATTCAACCTACTACTCATTAGGTACCTAATCCTAGGGATTATGATATATTATAAATATCATTGTTGTAAAATTATTTTTCATTTAAGATAAATTTTAAGAATTGTCGGTGAATAGGAAAAGTCATCATACCTTTTGGAAGATGAAACCAAAGGTCATATCTCGTGTATTTATATGTGGCTCACATTAATAAATGAATTTGTGCCTATACTTATTCAAGGAATATTAATGGTATCAAAGCCTTGGTGCTTTTAGATAACTCCATGATCTTATGTGTATGTTACCTAAATATTTTTTGTTGCATACTCTCTAGATGAGGCATGAACGATAAGTGTAACACCCTCCTCCCACATCTACACAAGTAACCGACCAACCGAGGTAAACGTGTGATGAAGAGTTACTATGATATGAATCAACCTCCTAGGTGACCTTAATGAAGTGGAATAGAGGCAAACACATCAAACAAACCTTCCACATCAAAAAAAAAACTCCCAGGAACCAACCCAACCACTCAGGTATCCGGCCCCTGGGTCCCCTGAGCTTTTAAACTATTTGACACCTTAAATCTCCCTTGAGATGGGAAAGGGTGCATTTGGGAGGCTCTGGAATCTCCCACAACATGTGCATGTGTGCTTCCAGGGAATTTTTCCCACAGACTTGTGCCAATGTCCCCTACATTGAGCCACTTTTTCAGGCCCAGAGCCTAGGTCACTGCCCATAACTCAATGACAAGTTTATAAATGAAATATAACAGTGAAACAATGCTGCACAAGAAAACATTCGAACAAGGACTTGACTGGACCCCTACTAGCCATGATAGGAATTTCGTCAAACATGTCACAAATAGGTAATCTACAGGTTTAAATAACAGATCTGAGCATAGGGGTCTCATGCTTATCTAAGAATCGCTAATAAGAATTTTTGCTACATCACATTAACTGCATTATAGTCTATTTAGGCATAGATACCTTATTCATTTAATTATGAATCAAAACATGATGAAATCCATACTTCATCACCATTATAAAACTCGATCATAACCAGCATATAAGCAATAGAAACGACAAGCACATAACAACAAAATAAGCCATAGATTAACAAGCATATTTACCTATCAATACAAGAGGAAAAGAGCTCATATTTCCATAATAAAAAGGCAACCAAGTTTGGGACTTCCACTTTCCACCCGACCATCGACATGGCTGAGCCAAATCTCTCTTTAGCCAGTCACCCCCATGCCATATTCCAAGCATGAATGTGGGATCTCATAATCCAAATCCATCAAAACCAAACCAAGGCTTCCAAATTTAAACCACCTAACACCTCAACCAATAATACCACCTCATGGTCAGACATCACAACCATCACTAGATTGGTCTCCACCCAAGTTGTCTATGGCTCTAGAGCATTTTTTTCTAACCAAGGCTCCAGGACTAGTAACTCAACCCCAACTGTTCCCAGGATCCAAAGCATTTGTCCAACCAAGGCTCCATGACTAGTAACTCAACCCATCTAGGGTTCCAGAGCATTTTTCCAACCAAGGCTCCAGGACTAGTAACTCTACCCAATAGTTGTTCGTCGGGATCCAGAGTGTTTGTCCAACCAAGGCTTCAGGAACTAGTAACTCAACCCACAGCCAAAGGCACATGATAAACAACAACAACAAAACAATTGAATGAACCACAACACCATGGTTATACAGTAAATGGAAAGGCTAGGCAAATCCATTGTAAATCTGGGAAATCCTCTATGCCAATGACAAACCATGACTAAGAAACCACATGCATACACCATGCATGCCAAAACTAGTGAGGAAACATGCATGCAATTCAGTACCTATAGTCAAAACTTGTTTTAGTTGTTGATCTCGATGTCCTCTTCTGATTTTCTACTCTTCCTTTACCTTCTTGATCCAAATCTCCAAGTATGTCACACCCTCCAAGAGTGCTCCAATAAAACTCTAAGTATCCAAGAGTATGATAGAGAGAGAGAGAATAATGAGAGCTCCAAAACTACACTGAACAAAAGCCATGAAATGATCCTCATAAGACTTTTTATTAATGAGGCCTCTATTTTCTTCATTTTCCTCCTCACATGCAACCTGTGACCTTTCACCTCCCTTTTCTCCCTTTTTCCATTATTTTCATCAATAAAATTCCAATTAATGCCACTTTGCCTTTCCAAATCCTTATCAATTTCCTTTTCCAATTTCCATAGCCATAATAAACCATATGAACACCTGCACTAGGATGTTTTCCCCACCATTTAGCTTGGAATAATTGTCCCATGACCTTGGTCTTATTTTTTTTTTACATGGATTTTTTAACCAGGATTGTAACAAAAGTTGTCTAAACAATGCTCTCCCTTGTGCAAATTTTCTCACTCCTATATTCCCATGACACTACTCTCACTATGTCAAGCTATATTTTAGGGTTTCCACATGGATAGGCATTTGTTTCATAGTTTCTCTCACTTTAAATAATTTTCCTAGTGGCTACATTAATGCTTAACATATGTGTGCTTGATTCCTGTGTCATGTAGAAGTTAGGCTCCTTGAAATAGGTCACACCCATCAGTTTTATATACTAAATTTCACTGTTACATCAACTCCTAACCTTTTATTTCTAACCAAGAATATCAATACTAAAGAAGTGTCTAATTCATTTCCACATAAGGAAATGGAAATAATAGAAGAGTTGTGAAATTGATTAAGATTTCCATGGTAGACTTCCTCTAAGGTAGATTCACCTTACTTCATTAGTTTAATGTATTGGAAAGAGATTAAAATGAATGACCAGTTCAAAATAAAACTCAAAACCTAATTCATTATTAACACAAATAATTATAGGAATGCATATGAAGCATTATATCCATGGGAGGAATTGCTTGATTATTGAGGAGAATGGCCATGTCAATGTGAAGAGAGTGTTTTCCTTCTTCCTTGTGATATGAGTGAAATAAATTATTGTTTTGTTGAAGCACCTTCATGGATCATGTTGAAAATTGAGTGAAAATTCTTCTTTAATATGGGCTTTGGATACCAAAATCCTTGTCCAATTGCAGAATTATCTAGACATGTAAATTAGTCAAGAAGATAATTAACATAAACCTTTAAATGCACATTAGGGAACTTAAATAACAAAAAATAAGCAATGGCACATCATAAAGATCACACAACACACAAACATCTTAACCTAGGAGCCCTTAATCGAGAAACCCATCCAACCTTTGAGCTTCACCACTCTTATATTCCCGACCAAATACTAAAGCTAGATTACAACAAATGTTGACCTTGGTCACACCTAACACTAATGCATTCATACCTCATACGATCTCTACTGATCATGAGATTTACATTCATCATCATCCTTCATCAGTATTATGTCATGCTCTATTTATAGGCATAGAAAAACCTAATTTTTAGCTTCTCAAATCAACACATGGGTAAATATCATTGGTAAAGATCCTGGGAATCTCAAGATTCCTAACAATTTTTTACTCATTTCTAATTGTAGTTAATCTCCCTTTAACCACCAATTAACCACCAAAATTTCATGACTAAACGCATGAAATTGAATATCATCCCTTCGAATTCTCCAGTTAATTATCGACTTCCATTGATTTCTCAACTTCTTGTGAACTTCGACTAAGGTAACCACTCTCAACTTAACCTTTAGCTTATCGACTCGACCATCAACATGAATTTGACTGTACCATCAACTTGAATTTGAACATTCAATTGACTTGTTGCCTTAGTCAATTTTCCCCAAACAAACTTACTAAGGTTCATTCTTCGTCATCTTACCCAATTTATCAATCAACCAACTGACTCTAGTCAATTAAGATTAGGGAAAATTTTAAGGGTGAAATTTCACTAACTGGTTATTTTTGGACATTTTCCGAAAAAAAAATATTCGTTGATTTGGTTAAAAATTCGCCCATTTTTTACACGCACACATATAATATTAAATGGATAATATTCACGAAAAAATTAGCAATTTTAATAGTAAATTACATGCTTTTTTATTTAATATTCACCCATGTTCTATATGTATGACTTTTAAAACCAAAATAGTCACCTATAATACTATACATAGGCATAATATGTGAATCCTTAAAAAGCACCTTGATTGATATTACCTGCAAAGAATGCAACACCTCAATAAAGAAGGGTTCCCATTGTAGAAATGGTTTTCTATAAATTTATACAAATGTCTCATGCAATTACAAAAAGGGGTCAACAAAGTCAAATATTATTCCATCAATTAAACAAGCACACAATTACAAATTAAATCTCAAAAAACCATGATGGATTAAAGGTATGTTATATTATTCTTGAATTATTTTATTGTGTGGATTCAAATTACATCTCACATATATATGGTCATTTGCCCCTTAATCCTAAGTTCCACCTACTAATTACACCTTGTCTCATATCAATGAGGGTATTGATAACTTAAGTTCGTTATTTGGGGGTGGGGGGAGGAATTTGGTAGAGTGGGGAGAGATTTTGTGTTGCAACATAAATAAAATTCAAAGCATAGCATAAGCCCATAATCAAAGTGAGATCAAAAGTATAACATAAGATATGACATGAAGTAAACTCAAATCAAGGATCAAAAAGGTCACATCAAAAATCGCCAAAGAAGAAAAGGCATGTTTTCATCACATTATGACATGGCCATAACTTGTCATCATTTCAACTAAATTTTGAATTTCTACGAGTTTCTTCGAATCTATAACCCACAATTTACTCAACTTCTTGAAGGTGGAAATATAGGATGTGAATTACTAATACAGAGAAAGTTAACTCGTGCTTTCCATAGAAGGATTGACATCTACAATGCCTTCGTTAAACTTATTCTTAGAGTATAGAGGGTTTAACATCCACAATTTCTCTCTCACTAATTCCTTTTCAAGAGTGTAGAAGGTTTGACATCCATAGTTTTTGGCTAAGGAATCTCCACTGATCAAAAGAGATAGATATAGAAAATATATCAAAGGATCATAGGAAGAGGATAAAGAGGTAAGATTCCATGGATCTTTCCTCCCTTCATAGTAATTAATATATCATCAAATTAACAAACTAATTCTACTACAAAGTAATTATGAAACATATATTGTCATGCTTATATTCTCAATAGAATACAATGGAATTCATAGGACAATTTCATTTCCTTCAAGTGAACTCAAGCAAGAAAGGGGTTATCACAATATGAGTATAGTGACATTGTTCATCAAAACACAAATGGGGGTAAGATTTAATAAATGGGTCTTGTTGACACTTCTAAGTTGAATAATAATTCTGAATTGGTTGAGGCATTTTTGAAGGTTAATTTACTTGAATATTTTCATAGACTACAAGGCTTTGATGATGACATCATCATGGAACCTTCCCAAAATTTTCAAAAGCATAATGCAAGGTGATAAAACCAAGAGTATCTAACTATAGTAATGGCCTTGTAGTTATATGTAGATGTACCAACCTTAGTAAGAGCTACCTGGATCTACATTTACTTACCTTTTGATAAAGGGGATAGAATGCCAACCCTTGATGTTGAATAAGAACTCCTCTTGGCTTGTGAAACCATGGAAGAAATTGAACAAGGGGTCAAGAGAGATGTATCTTCAACACCTTAGGATGAGGTGGCTCTCCATCTTATTAAATATATCACTTGGAAGGAGATATAGTTCTACATGTGCCTACCATTTCAAGTTGTTGTATCAACTAATATTCACATCAAAAGGCTTTCAATAATTTTAGTTTCCCATACTTTTTTTTTCAATCTCTTAAAGAAATGAGTTTTAAGGTATAAAAAGGAAAAATTGTAGCCCTACCCCACTATGAGATAGTGAAATTACTTGTATGTGATACTTTGGAAAAGCAACCATGTCAACTTCCATAGGGTAGATTCATAAAAGTCAATAACAAAAAGTCATGGCTTTGAAAGTTGAATTTGTTCAAAATATAGAAGTAAACCCTGAAGAAGAAGAAGAAGAAGATAGCGGATGAGGCAAGTACTAGCCACAAGAAGAAAACAGTGTAGGTAAGAAAAGAAGTTGCCATTGGTACAAAATATTTGAATAGGAACATCATTTGCATTCTAATAGAGGTGGGAACACTCAAATTAAGCCCTTTTACCATTTTAAAAGGAAGTTCATCCATAATTAAGAAGGGTAAAGGTAGTGAACAAAAGTCTAGAACAAGATCTCAAGTGACAAGAAAATTACTAACTCTTCTACCAAATCCTACTACATACAATACAAAACAGGTTCATCCTTCTAGTGGTGTAATGAAATTTAATGAAACTTAAGATGTTTCCCATATAGAAAAGGGGTGGAATTGGTACACAAGACCATATAACCCAATTAAAGAAGTAATATTAGAGGGCCTTAAGGGGAACAAATACAAAATCAGGAAGGGAAACAAAGAACACTAGTACAAAAGTAACCTTATTCCAACATCAGCCAAGAATTTCAAACCTACAAGAAAAACTCTAGATTGCAACACTTAAATACTATAAAAGTAGCTAGAAGATTAAAATTTGGCCTTAAGAATAGAGTTGGAGAAGAAAAAAAAAGTGGTTGAGAATAGAGTTGAGAGGATTTTTGCATTGGGAAAATGATATTGCAAAAGAGATTCTCTCTGCACTCCTCCAACAAGAATTTATACATTGTACCTTGGAGAATAATGGCATAAGTTTTAGTTGAGGAAGATTAACAACTACTTACCTTTCTAGATAATCAAACAAAAGGGACTTTACTGAGAATCTAATTTGTGATTTCTCCTTCACATTTATGCCATGCCTCACCATTTTAAGTGATCTATAAATCCTTATGTGGGAGATGTCCAACTTAAATATTTTTTCTCATGGATTTAGCATGAAAAAATTGGAGTTATAGTGGCCCAAAAATATAGAGATGAAGAACTCTATAATCATTTATGGGTTAAGGATGAGGCAACTAAGCCCAAAGATATATTTAAAAACCATGCAAAATTAACCTCAAATGTAGATTTAATCCCAATCCTAGAGTTATAGAGGCCCAAGAATACAAGGATGAGGAACTCAACAATTGTTTATGGGTCATGGAAAATACAACTAATCTAGAAGGAATATTGAGGAACTATATTACACAATTAACCTCGAACGTTGAGTTAATCCTAATCCTAGAAGAGAAGAAAAGAAAAGAAAAAAAGAGGAAATAGTTCAATATCAAACTACGATGAAGACCCCAAAGGAAAAGATCCTACAACTATTTCAAAGCAAGTGAGAAGAGTTTACACGTACTCTAAAAACTACGTAACCACATTTACCAGAGAGCATAAGGGATTCCCTTTTCAAAACATAGTTATATATAGATACATTGAGATTCAGGAATCCTCTCTTCCTTCATCCCATTCCCTCATGGAAGTCCACAAGAGAAGTAGACAAAGGAATCAAAGAAGAGATGGATGTAGATAGAGTCGAAGGCATGGTATCATTAGTAGGGATTTCATCACTTAGTAATGGTATATAATTTTAGAAAATCATGCAAAAAATAGCATTCATATGAAAAAGAATTCGTATGTCAAACATCAATTTTTGGGAAGTATTGTTTTGTTGCACAAGGGTGTGAAACCGTCCAGTCTGGGGGAAAAGGTGGGACTTCAATTTGTCATTTTTATTGTCCATATTATGCCTTAATTTTGATATATTTTTCCTTGTAAACTTAAGACCTTCCTAAAATCACTATTAATTTTGATGAACAACTTAGATGTTTTGACTCATGCTTATCTAATTGAATATAATTTACTTAATCTCGAGTAGGATGTAATATATGCTTGGTCTTAAGTGTTTTTTTATGTTAACCATATCATTTGGATTCTTGAGCTAATATGGTTTAAAAACAAGAAATTAGTGCAACCTTGATGAAGGAATTTAATCCTTATGACATTTGATTTATTCAATCATTTGCCGTAAATCAATCAACTAGCCCAGTGAGAAATCTAAGTAATTTTCCCCCTAGTAACTTTGAAGAATGACAACACTTGTAGGATGCAATAAATTCCCTAAAAAGTTTTATTTCATTCATAATTTTGGTGTTTAAATTGACAAAAGATGGAAAGCAGTCTCTTTGAATCAACACGCAAAAAAAAAGAGGAAATTAGGACAACTCCCACCAATCAAGGATTTGATTGAGTGGGCTAGTAGGACTCTTTTCAAGTATAAATAGAATCCTACATGATAGAGTTAGAACAATCAAAATTTACCATTTCATTTCTTTGATGCTATTGAGACCTAGTTTGAATTGTATTAGAGAAGCATAATAGTATCCTCTTATTTCCATGATAATATTTGAACAAAAGAAAGTAGAATTATTGAAGTTTTGTGTCTTTGAGTGCTTCTAAGGGATCTAAGAATTTCCCTAAGTAGACTGTCGAGCCCCCTAATTGATATAATTCAGCCTTGCATAACCCCTCTTCCATCTGTCTTTATCCCCTTGGACACTTATTGTCATAATTAGTCACTTATTAATCAATTTGGCTCATGAACTTTGTGAATGATGATTTGGTTATTTTCTTCATAGTCATGATTAAAAGGGTATTTCTCTTTGCTACTTTCTAATTACTCGATACTATGTACTATGTTGTGGTGTGAGTGTAGGTTCATTTTTTCAAATTATGTAAATAAGTTATAGGGCTAATGAAGTTGAAAAGGTCTTGAAAGAATCTTTGAACATGATGAATCCTTTAGGTACCATTACTGTTGCAAACAACTTATGGAGGTGGTTAACCTTATTCTTGATAATTATTCACCTGCTTAGTGAAGGATTCAAGACTAGTCAGAGCATGTGCAAAACAAATATTGTTCTCCATTCGTTTCTCAAGGCTCATGACTGGCTTGTATTTTATAGTCATCATCCTAATAAACTACAAATCAAATCTAATGGCATGCCCACCCACATGATGATTATGGAAGAGATGGACAATGGGCCAAACCCCTTTTCTAACCAACAATGTCTGGCACAATGGAACATGTCAGTTGCATTAAATACTTGTTATGTATTTCTAAATTGGTCGTGAACCAACCTTATATAATGTAATACACTTTTTATAGCAAGGAAGGGATAGAAGTGATATGTGTTGAGCTTGTGATCATCATATTTTTGTAATGAAAGAATCGATTCATGATTAAGTACCAGGTTTGCAATTAAAAATTGGTGGAGTGTGAGGCAGCGGGAACTTGAAGCAAGGGCCCACTATAAAGAGCCACGCAACCAATCATATGTATGCTAGTTTATATTTTCTTTATGTGACTGTATTTGTTTATTAATCATTGTGTGTTGTAGGATTGTCACTATATTGGATTAATACTTTCATTTCAATTGAATAACATCATAAGTAATAGGGGGATTCTCTTCTTTCACATTAGAGGTAATTAATATTTAGAGTCCATTTTCAGAGCTAAGTCAATGTATGTGATCACTAGATACATGCTTGATCCAAAAGGTAGCCATCCATTAGACTTAAGCTCAAGACTTGTTCTTATTTATAAGTGTTGCACATTATTTTGTTATATTTAGTTTTACTTGTTTTTCATTGCATTTAATAAATGAATTACAAATTGGAACTAGTATCATCCCATTAGTCAATACAAGTACTTACATCTTGCACAAACAATGTGTAGGTTTCTTTCATTTCATGTATTTATTTGAATTTTTCTACATTACAATGTCCATACTTTGAAGTGGATCATATGAATCTAGTGCATGAGAACTAGTGTTGGAAGGATTGATAAATATAGTAGCAACATATTGATCTTTAATTCAAGGAAACCTTCTCATTTGAATAATTTCTTATCCAAGTGATCTTATGCCTTCTTCTATCTTCTAGCATATTTTTAAGAGAGATAACAACGAAATTCATGGACATTTTCTTTGGTCAAAATTGTAACAAGTTTGGCACAAATTTATAGGAGATATTGTCCATGTAAGTTATGGTCCATATCCAATTGTAAAAATCCCACTAAAAATATAAGGCATAATAAATTGCAAACATCTAGAAATTTCAAAATCCAAATTCAATGAGACTTGATTCATATGAAAAAATGCATTAGAGGGTATTATAAGTTAGGTTTTTTTTCATTTACTCAAGTAAAAATAACAATCACGACTTTCACGTGATAATAGTAATAACATGATAAGGACAAGGAATAAATAAATAACAAATCAATGCGCTACATAAATCAATAGTTGGTATAAATGACTTCTTAAAATGCTTAACATATCTTAAAGCTAAAGCATCACAAAATTATGAGAATGACATAATGCACAGTGGATTGAAAATTAACTCTAATGGTGGCAATAATGTACGGCATGAATTCAACAATAATACTTATGGAGGTGGTTCTTGGTTTCACATAATTTACAAATCAAAATTACTTATTCAATTTTAATGGGAAGATCAAACCACACAAATGGATAAGAAATCTTATGATAGCCTTTCAATGTACTAGGGTGCCTAATGGCAAAAGCATGGTGCACATAGACCTGCGACACATGGAATGTGCAACTCATACATGAGGAACAAGATTCTGTGAAAGAAATAACATAACATCAATTTTTTTTACGATTTTGTACATGACATTTTTCTAAAGGCTTGATCATGATTGATATGAACAATATGAGACCTTATTTACTCATTTCCTTCTCTTATACATTATTAATCTTAGAGATTTGAAATAAGGTTAGAATTAAGATTGTTTTTCTCAAGATTGTGAGTTTCCGTGTTCAGTGCCAAACAAGTAAAGGGGGAAAATATGTCCCTTGGGAAAATATCTTCTCAAGCCACAAAAGAATGTGAGTGTGAGGCATAAGCGAGGAAGGGTAGAGGAACAAAGAAGGCTCCAAACCCATCCACCCACCTATGAAGGGTCCACAAGACCTATATGAATGGAGAGTCTTGGTCGCAAGAGCACATGTGCACATCAAATAACTTCTATATGGATGAAACCATAGAAGACAAGAATCTGGACATTAATGATGAGGAAAACATGATTAAATAGGCCCCACATGCCTTTAACAACCATGAGGATGACACGCTATAGGAAGATGATTATCTCATAGATATGAATATTGAATAGCATTATGTATCAACTGTTGTAATCTCAATTTAGATTATAACTTGGGGCATAACAATATATATGTAAGGGTGGCAGGTTGTAGGAGTGGGTGTCATATATGACCCAAAAGTAAACAAAGAAATAGAGTTTTCCTGGGGGTTAGGAATCATAACCAACAATGACGTAAAAGCATTGGTAGTACTCTAGTGTTTGATCATATTAAGAGAAAAATAATTAAGAAAGGCTACGGTGATGGGGGATTCAATGATCATTCTAAAATCCATACATCACCAAATCACCCCTTGAAATATAAAGCTCTCTAGACTATTCCAAAGGATCCATGTGCTAACAAAATAATTTGAGTAATTTAGCTTCATCCATGTCATGCAAAGACAAAACATGGTTGTAGAATCGATGACCACTGTGATGTGTGATCGCGTGAAGGGGTCTATAGATTAAATGGTGGGGAAATATCTAAAGTTCCATCATTTGTTTCCTATTACGTGTAAGTGTACAATGCAAACCCTGTCACCTATTAACAATTGTTTTCAAATGCAAGCATGGAAGAAGATGACATTAAAATACTCTTGCCACCTAATTTCCAACATAATACACTATAATGAATAGTACAATGGTGGATTTGTAACCTGCATCTAAGATTTCTCAAGATAATGTGAAGTTAAGATTGGCCATCACAACATTCACTTTAGAGCACACCAAAGAAGTGCTACAAGGAGGGTGGCCTCCGTTTACTCTCAACCTTCTTGGTGAACATGTCCTTTGGAATTATTAAGCATTCAAATAGAGAAAAAATAAAAAAGTCCTAGGCATTGCTGAGTTTTCATCCATGACAAGCATAATGATGGTGCACTACCATGGTTGTAGAAAACAATGTGTTTGTGCGAGTTAAAGGAAGTTTAGCAATGATTAGAGAATTTCAAGAAGGAGGTGAAAAGAGTCGAATATGATATCATGAAATTAACCTCCAGGTGGAATAAGTGGAAATAGCGTTTTCAGTAGCAACAACATGCAACAATTGTGTTAGATATGATTGCATGGTGGAAACAACAAATCACATCATGGAAATTATGGAGTTGGGGGAAGCAGTAAAGTCCTTCATGCTAATTCAATGAATAAGTAGGTGGAATTGAATCTTTTTGGGATCCCTTCAACATTTATTAAGTTTCATTGTATCGCACCTCATCCTTTTGAAGCTTGTCCTCCCCCCCGAGCAACTCAAATGGGGGACTCCTCCCTTCTTGACCTTTATTTGGTCGTAGAGGAGAGCTCAAACATTTAGTGCACCCAACAGGAGATAGTGGAAGATTTTGTTGAATCCAACCACAACGAAACAAACCTCACTACTAGAATGACACACTCAAATGTAGGATTGCAACCTCAAAAGGGCATGCAATATGAGGCTTGTAAAGGGCATGTATTTTTTCTAAATTTCTTCTTTGGTTCAGTTATGTTTTGTTGTTGTCTTTTTGTACTTATTTATTTTGTAAGGTGATATTCCTACCGAGACTTTAATATATGGATATAAGAAGATATACCACATTTTGTTTCGGCAAGTAAGATCCATTTTTTAAACCCAATCATGGCTAAACTATCTCAAATTTTTCTTTATAATACTGTATGGTTTGGCCACAATTTTTTTTAATATAAATTCTAATTGTCATTATGAAAAGGAAAATTAATATGTTGAGTATAAGAGGAACAAGATAAATAGTAAGGAAAATGAATTAATCCCAATTACAATCTTTTCTCGCATCAAATCATTATATAAAATACTTGGGATGCTTTAATAGCCTAAGAATTAAAATAATAATAATTTTTCAACAACTATACTTAAGGTCAACTAGCATTACTTGAGATATTGAGAAACTAAAGAGAGAGAGGCATATATTTTTAATAGAAACGATAATTGGTATCATATTAACAAATTTGCAAGAATTCATAGCTATCACATAAGAAATTGGGCTTTAACTGTTGAATTTTCTACCATGAGTCTAGTTTGGGAGTGCCCTTTAACTTCAAAAGGCCTCTTACCCATTTCTTCACTATCTGGATTCCTATTTTAATGGGTGTAGATACCCCATAAATTTGAAAAAGAATTGCAAAATTTACAAAAAATAATGAATTATCTAAGTATGGGTAGCATCTCCTGACCCTATATGTTTGTATTTTGGAGATGGAGGGAGATTCAGATCCAATAAAACTTGCCCAACTTGGATGAAATTGCTACTTGAAATGGATGGATCTTCTAAATTATTGTTCATAAGAAGTTGTAATACTTTAATTTGTTTCCCAAGGCTTACTATTTTATCTTCCATCCTCTACATTGTATTTCATTATTCTATTAGAATTTCAATTGTTTATGTAAGACTTGAAACTAGCTTGTTATATCTTAACTGCAAGGTGTTAAACTAAGATTTCAAAAGGTTGATTTGTATAAAAATTCCCTGTATTTATCTTCATATTGTCTTGGCATTTTTGGAGAACCTTTTCTTTTAGCTCTTATGTTTTGGTGTTTCAAATTATCACTAATGAGATAACAAGAGCTATTGCCTTTTACGTGAATTGATTTCGTTTTCCCGGGTGTCTTCAATTGGTGATGAGATCCCGGCGACAAAATTACGAGATAGGTTCTCTTTGATTCTACTACTTATAGCCAGGTGGTTAGAAAGAAGATTTAGAGAACTAAAGACCGAAGAACAGGCTTGGAAAGAAATCATTGGCCAATTAAAATGTCAAAGGCATAGGAAGAGCATCCAATCGACTTTGTCACTTCTCTCAGCGTCAAGAGCGAGTGAATGTATTTCTTTAACCCCTATATTCACACCTTCCATTTTTTCCCTTTCTGCAACATACTTCCTCTGTCGCCTCTAAACTTAGTAATTTTTCTAAGAGACCCAAACTCATCGATCCCCTAGGAAACGAGTTTAAAAGGATTTAATGAATTCGTCCTAGGAGAATTCACGCCTGACCCATAATTCATGCCTTGTCTAAAATTTAGTGATGTCATCCTCTATAGCCTCCCCCGCAACGTGCGCCACCTTTTCCATATTTCACTTATAATGACTCATTTTGTGTGGATGTTGCTCCATTTCCTCTAGTTGAGTTTGTTATCTTCTTCAGTATTGTGAACACTTGTACATGTTGCTACTAGGGCCTCCACTGCTATGAAAATTTGATCCCACCTCAAGCATTACCCTTAATGATTATTGTTCGATATTACTTCCCCCATGCATCCTAGATCGATCAAACTTTTGGATTTGCCACCTATGTGCGATGGTTCCTTATGTTATCACCCCGTAATTTGTAAGATTGGAAAGAAAAAATGACAGAAGATAACATCAAACCACTTTGGAGTCCAGGACCTAGCCTTCCTAGACTCAGAGAGGGCTCTCTTTGTTTTTATGATTTAACTTGATAAGTGTAAGTGTTGATATTAGGCTAGATATAGAAATTGTGAGGGTTGTTTGTTTGATTGATTGTGTGGTTGGATAGATAGAGCTATGATACTTAATCCATTGGGATATGGAGTCATAAAGGTTGAATTGTGCATCAACTTTTCAAGGGCATTCACAGGGCAAGCTAACTATGCAAACTAGATCTAACTGGCAGTGTGAATATGAAATGGGAGAAATTAGTGAGTTCAGTAATAGCTAAAGAGAATTTAAGAATTATTTAACTAAAATTCAGAGGAAAACATTAAGATAACAAACACAAACATAATTAAGGTTCTCTCTCAGCAAATATTAATCTAAATTTTATGTTTTGCAATCAGAGAAATTGATGCACAGCATGAAAATACAGAGGAAAACATTAACACAGAGGAAAGAACATCACCATAACATAGCTCAAGAATCCTGTGAACGGTTTCTTATTATTGATGCCCAGCTTAAACAGTTACAGTACTCCGATACAATGATCTTCTATGACACAGAATCTAACAAGTTCCAACCCTTGATACTTCTAAGGCAAGCAATATTTATCTAAAAACTAAGTCGATTTCCCTATCTTACTCGACAACCTTTCATTGATTACAATTTAATAGAAAATGGACAAGTGTGGCCATGCAAGGCCTAATCAGACATCTCTGGCCTGATCAGACATCTCTGGCAACAACACCGCCTCTAGAATTAATTATGGGCAACTCTTCGTGGATCCAATCATTTTGATGGCTCTTCAGAAGATCAAACAATAAGCTTAGAGGTGGTTGTGATGATCACGAGGAGGCAACCAATGGTGGCTCTGACATCTGGCTCTGTTTTGCATAAAATTGGCATTTGGTAATCAAATCCGGTGTGGCAATAGTTACTTTTCATTATTTGGGTGATTATGCTGATGTGTTATGTATGAACGCCCTTTTCCCGACTCGACCTCCCGTGCTTGCACACCTTGTCGAGGCTTATTCTGTTACAATTCCTTCTGTCTTGTTCTGACCTATTTCTTCATACAATGGCGCACTAACCTCACAAGCCCAAATGTGAAGGGATGACGGTGGACGTGGCGCAACAGTAGTGGTAATGGTCAAATGAATGTGGTGGAGGTTTGGAGGCCAGTAGAAATGGATTTTTGGAGGGGATCTTAGGTGGTAAACAGTAATAGAGAGGGGGGTGTGCAATTAAGAGGGTGTGACACGTGGAGGATTGGGCGGTAATGGATACTGCTCATTTCGGACCCCCCCCCCCCTCATGATAAAGTTTGAATGCTACAAGGGGGGGCGAAACTAGACAAGGGCCATCGGATGTGGAGAGGAGGAGTGGAGAAGGAGGCAAAGTGGAAGGCGATTAGAAGTGGAGTAACATAGCACATTGGTGGGACCCGACTTGACCTTTGGTGTCTCTTTTCTACCCGAGTCCTTTCTGCCATTTTTTAACCTTATTTCTTCATAAAATGAGTTTCAAACCTCATATGCCTGACTTGACCCTTTTTACACAAAACATCGTAAAAAAATCATTTACCCAGCCCTGAAAATGTTTAGATTTCTGTTATAATGCTACATCGCATCCGCATTAGTATCGCACTTTGCATGTTTAACAACTTCAGTTATGAAGAATGTAATCATCGATGTGATTCAAAATGGGAGGTGATGTGGAGGGCAAGTAGGACCGACGGCATCGCAATCGCAAAACTTAAGGTTTAGCCGCAAGCGAAGGAGGTAAACAGTAAAAGATGCGAAATGCGAAGTGCAGGTAGGAGGAAAGCGACATGGCAGGGGAAAGTGGGACCGAACGCGTCGCAATCGCAAAACTTAAGGTTTTTGTTATAAGCAACGGGGGTTAAACTCGAAAAGATGTGAAGTGCGAAGTGTGGGGAGGGAGGAGTGACATGGCAGGTAAGGTGGGACCAGACCACAGCCCGCAAATCACAACTCTTAACACTTAAAAAGCGAAGGTAAACTCTAAAGGATGCGAAGTGCGAAGCGCGGGGAGAAGACGGTGACGTGGAAGAAAGTTGGGACCAGACCACAGCCCGCAGATTGCAAATCTTAACATTAAACAGGGAAGGTAAACTGTAAAGGATGCGAAGTACGTTGATTGGAGGATGATGTGGCAAGATGGAGCCCACTGCATCGATGAAGTTTATAAATCGATGAAAGGTTTCTGTGGTAATTATATGAGGTTTCATATTATATGATACGTATTGCAAGCTGCTAGAAGTGGGGGGCGGAGCTGCTGTGGTGGGGCCAACCGCATCGCAAGCTAAACTAAATACGTTGTAGGTGCTTCCAATGGTAAGTTAAAATATTTGTGATGCGAAACAATGGTTAAACATGTAAAGTAGGAAAGTGAAGCAGAAAGGCGAAAAGGTAAGGTTTGATGATTTTTAAGGGAAATGAAATGAAAAAAAGGGTTTGTAATGCGATAATGTGATTAAATATCCATCGTTGATCGAAGCTTAGATCCACGGTCCCTACTCCTCCTTTGTTGTGGTTTGACGATTTTGTTGCTTTGGTTGTGCCTGTTAGTTTCTTGGTTTTTGTTGTGTAAGTAAATCCCCTCTGCGGACATAGGCAATCCCTCTAGCCCTAGGGTGGGTCTAGTAGCAAGAGGACATGCTAATGCGTCAATTCCTAGTTAATGAATGAAATTGAGTCGAGATAGATGTCCTACCTTTGTTCCAACGTAGTTGTCGTAGCTGTGGCAACAATCTCCCAATCTTCGTCCGAGCACATTGCGGTCCTTCAGCGGTTGTACTCCGGTGCCTGCACAAGGATCAGAGAACGATAGCAGCATATGAAACAATATTTGCATTCATAACTATCTAATTGGTCAAGGAGAATTAAACGTATTGAGCAAGATTAATCACATCAACACAAGACGGGAACCAAAACACCAGTCATGTATTAATTAAGAGAAAGAAAGAGATTACAAGCAAATGAGCCTTCACGTCGCAGCCTTATTCAGCGGGTCCAGTCGAAACGTGTCTCGAGCATTCGTTGGGGAATGGAATTGGCGAGGCAATAAGCCTAGACTCTCTCTCGACAAGGGGTCTCTCTTTGCTCTATGTCACACCAGCTTATTCAGAATGTTTCAGCTATTCTCCAAAATGTTCAGCTAGCAGCATCTATGTGAGAGAGATGTACTTATAGGAAAGGAGGAGGAGGTTTGGATCCCTCAAATGGTGGAAGGGAGGCCTTATCCTTTGGGAGGTTGCCCAAAAGTAGGGAACAAGAAGCCAAAGGAAGATGTTCGACATTATTCAGTCGAACAACCCATGTTGACTACGCTCACGAAGTGATTGGCAATGGAAACTTCGCTTCTATATTTAAAAAACTTTCCAAAAACATCTCAGCATGGGCAGTCCACTAAGACAGAGTACAAATGGGCGTGGGGCCCAGTGTTAACTTCTCTTATTAGCGCGAGGCCATAACTGCCTGCCAGCGCCGACACAAAATCATGTGTTTTTGATGGTTCCAGGAATATTCAATAGAGGAAATGTTCTCCTCATAGCAAGGGATGCAATGACACTTTTTGCAAGACATGACACTACATATAAGTCACAGAAATAGTCCTCCAATGTGCAGGATGGGGATTGCAGGGACGGTGACAAAATTTTGTGTAACAGATGCCCCCTAAAGCATGAGGTCTGAGAGAGAGGGAGGAGTGTAATGCTTTACGAGAACACGTTCAAACCAAACACTGTCGCCGAAAGACCTGCAAGTACAAATACAACTGATATCTCTGATACATGAAAATGTGGCATGGGCGCAACCATCCATAATAGAGTACATATATAAACAAGATTTGAGGCACAGATGCAGCCATCCAACAGTAAGGATCAATAAATAGACTCAGGTATGGTCGCGGCCATCCAATCAAAAGAGTCATGCATATAGTCAGGATAAACCAAAATATCCTGCAGCCTGGATTTTATCAGACAAAACCCAGGGTCTTGCACTCCATCTCGACCCAAACAATTACAAATTCAAGCATGAAAATATGTGAGCTAAAGTCGAACATGCAAGAAAGTCACCTAATTACTAGCCAATGATGTAAGTTGTTAACAGGGACGAGAGAAACCATCAATAATGACAATGGCTCTCAAGGTATAACTAGTACAATCCACGGAATGTGAACAGTGATATGGCGTCGAACACCCACAGAATCACTCGATCGATGGCCAATGATGTGGACCTGTTGTCGAATACGAAGAACTTGCCATTGAGGCATGCAAGCTCCAAGGTACCGGAAGGGAGTCTCTAGATCAGCTTCCTATATAATGGGATGAAGTCGACAGGAAGTGGCCTGGTCGAACGAGGGCCCTAATGTTTCCCACGTCATCGACATGAGACAGAGGAATATGATGATAGTGAATCAGGACCAAAAGAGGATCAGAGGGAGGTTGAAAACTGCAAATAGAAACTTCTCTTGAACATATCAGCGACACGACTCTGGATTTGGCAGTATTTGATATCAAGGGATTTGAGGTCATGATGACGTGGCAAATATCAGATGAGAGGTCAAAATAGATTACCCAAACCCATGGAGGAAAAAATGACGAAATGAGATGTCCCCAACCTGACACGAATGCAGATGAGTGTCATGTTCAAGAGCGACATATTGCTGACACAACTGAGAACTAGTTCCATTTTCCCCCATCATTGCTGGCGAGTACCCCAATTATTTTTGGAAAACAAGCTTGAAGGGGATAGCATACGCTTGTCATGTAAGTTCGTATGTCGAAAAAATCCGTCCTAGTACATTTTACGAGCCCTAGGAAGGAGGAACTCGGTTACGTCATGGTGACGGTTTCCGATGTCATGTAGGTTTTAACGAATCTGAAAAAGGAAGAACTCGACATCTTTTCATGTTTAGAGAGTTTGAAAAGAAGCAGAAAAGAAAACTCCAACAGGTCCCTTTTCGTAAGTAGTCTCACAGATCCGAAAAGGTAGAAAACTATGTTTGAGGAACCTCTTAGTCGCGATAGGCTAAGGAATTCCTTTTTCGTAAATAGTCTATCTCAGCCCGAAAAAGGGGTAAATGTATGCTGGGCAGATATTGTTTTGCAACCATTTAACAAGTTCAAAACTACAAGAGTCTCAGAAATATTTTCAATTTTCGAGTCAGAAAAGAGCTAAAAGATGACTCCAAAAGTGACTTTTTCGTGTTTTTACCGAGTGTGAAAAAACATAAAATACAACTCGTTACTTCATCGTCATCACGTCGAGGACTTGTCGCTACACAAGAGACGCATGTAAAACCCATTTTTCGAAGTAACATTGCGCAACCTAATTAGGGTTCTAAAAAGTTATAAAATGACAAAAATGGTAAAAAATAAATTACTTTTCACTTTTACCTCTTGTGAGCAATTTGTTACCCTTTTTCGCTGTGATTTTGCAGAGCTGACAGCGGGAAATCCAGAAGGCCAATCATGAATTCGTCTATTCTAGGTAAGAACTCACATCCTTCCCTGCATTTTGATAGCATTTTCATTACCTGCAACTCCAATTTTGTAGACCTATGGGGGGATTTTGTAAAATCTAGGACGCGGCAGTCGGCGCGAGTATCAGGCACGTACTCGTGCTAACCAGCCTAAAAATTGAATGAGGGCGCGCCAACCGCAGCAACCATTTTTAGTATTTAAATTCAAACAAGCAAACCCAATTTAACCATTTCAAAACCATTGGATTTGGCTAATGACAACCATATGGATGTTTTTGCAGGTGTGAAAGGACAAAATGGTGATTGAGTGGAAAGAACGAGAAAATAGCAAAGAAGATGAACTTGCCATGGACAACGAAAGATGCATGGAAGTTCTCAGAGATTGAGGGCTCAAGAAATTCTTTATGGCACCATGTCTAAGATCTCAACCGCAGCTATTGCAGTCCTTGATTAGTGTCTGGGACATTGACCAGGAAAAATTTATTATTCACGATCAGGAACTTGAGATTGAGGTCTCAGATATTTACTTCATAACCGGATTGTCATGGAGGGGGCAGTACCAATCCTGACCGGTACTCGGCCCATAATGGAAAATATGAGTATGGTTATTTACCGAGTGTGTCAAGGAGCACGGAAAGGATCTAAAAGCAGCAAGGTGGATATCCAAACCATTCCCGATCTGGCACTCAAAGTAGTGCTACACACCATCACGGGAGCTGCAGGAGTTCAGGCTCCACATGAGGCCACAAAAACACAATTACTTATTGCAATGGACTGCATGGCACCGACACTCTACAACTGGGCAAAGGTAGTAACAATCAACATCAAACACCAGTTGACAAAATGCAAGAATGGTAAGTTGAAGCAGTTCGAATACGGGTCCATATTGGTACCTTTCATCTCGGAACGGTTACCAATCTTCCAACATCAAGAGGTGATAGTTCTGACACCACCAGCCCAGGAGGCACGAATGGTCCGTTGGGTAGTTTTGATGCCAAGGTCAAGGGGCGGTCAACAGATGTCCCGGAGACTGGAGTTCTTTGAGTGGCTCCTTCGACAGCTGATTTTTGTGGAGGACTGGCCCTACTCTAGCACGAATTTCACCAGTGATGCAGATCTCCCACTCCCAGAAGGAGAGGATTGGGATGAAGTATTGGGTAAGTCTCATTTTTTATTTTGATGAGTATTATGATTTTTTTGTTATGCATGTTCTAACATTAATCCATGTAATTGCAGATGTTGGGCCGGAAAGGCCTGCAGGCTTGTCACCAATAGCGCGGAGGATTCTTTGCGACTTTGATGTGGCCCCTCATGGTGAGGGAGACGAGGAGGATGAAATCATACGCAACTTGGAGGGAATCTCCCGTGGGATCCTAGACTATGTGTGATTTGATGATGTTCCTTGCGCATACCAGAGACACACTACATGGGTGTCAAACCGTGTTCACCACTTGTTGAGGCGGCTTGTACGAGCAGTGACATGCTATCATGAGCGTCACGCCGACTAGACACCTAGGTTTTATTTCCGCATATTTTTTGAGAGACATGATGTCTCATGATGTAACCAAAACATGCATATTTTTTAAATTTATGATGCACATGGATGCAAACACTCGATATATATAGATACATCTATTTTCCTGTTGGATATTTTCATGTGATGATGATGATTTTTTTTTACAAATTACGCAAACGTCTATCTAATACAATATTAGGTACTATATCAGTTAACGCATTCATTCATCTAGGAATATGTTGATATGTAACATAATCAAAATGTCTTTCCAGTAAACGAATACGCGAATACAACCTTAAGATGTGAGGGTTTCTAACAAAAAAATGCCCATTAAGATGAAGAACAACAAGTTGTGAGTCTAGGTTAACAATCAATGCACGAATGTCGAGAGCAATGGCCTCAGTTAATAGTTCAATAATAGTACTATATTCAGCGACATTGTTTGTGGTTCGTCTTAGATAGATACCTTGAAGGTCTATCAACTCACCAACAAGATCATAAATTACCCATGCTACTGAAGACAGGTTCCAGGTACTGCGGGAAGCACCATCCGCGAAACTAACATAGGGGGTAATGGACATCTGCACAATAAGCAATGATCCAATAAGTAGGAAAACGCTCGCAAAGCACATCAAGCCAAAAATGTTACAAAAATGAAAAGAACACCCATGAATGACTCATGCATATTACTTTTTAAGATACAACCCATTTCTGGGTTGATCCAGAGGATGACCTTCATAATCAATAAGCTCATAAGTCCCATTCTGCAAAATGCACTTAAAAATGTAGGGCCCATGCCACATGGGTTGAAATTTTCCTGCCCCCAACTTATCATGAGCTTGGTCATACAGGAGGACGAGGTCTCCTTCTATAAAGGAACGAGGGGAAACCGACTAGTCAAAATGAGCTTTGACCCGCTTTTTCTATGATTCTATGACCATAGCAGCAAAGCGGCGAGTTTCATCAAGCCTCTCTAAATATAGAAGACGCTCTTCTTCTGGCGAAGTATTCGACAGCAATTCAACAACTAGTTTGAGAGAAGGAATTTCACATTCAATCGGAAGGGTAGCTTCCAGACCATAAATAAGCTGGAATGGAGTGAATCCGATCGCATCCTGCACTGAGGTTCGGTAAGCCGAGAGAACTATAAACAACATGAGTTGCCAATTTGGCTTGTGTATCCTAATCGTACGTTTAAGCATAGTGATGAGAACTTTGTTCATGGATTCAACCTGACCATTGGCCTAAGGGTAGTACGGCGTTGAGCTGTCATGACGCAGACCCAACTTGGAAGTCAACTCCACCACCATGTAATGCCGAAAATGGGAACCATGATCGGTAACAATGGCTTGGGGGACAACAAACCTAGAAATGACATGATTGAATAGAAACTGTGTTGTTGTCTTACCGTCAGCTGTAAGTGTAGGCATTGCTTCGGCCCATTTGGTGAAGTAGTCCATGGCTACGATGATATAAGCATGCCCCCCGGCCAAATGAGGGTTACGCGTCATAAAATAGATGCCCCACTTCACAAAGGGACCAACAGTAATGATAGGGTGAAGATGGGAAGGCGGCACGCGCATCTTGCATTGATAGATCTGGCAATCATGGCACTTATGGACAGCAACGATGCAGTCTTCAAAGATGGTGGGCTAGAAATACCCAACATGAATAATTTTATGAGCAATATCATATCCAGACATGTGACCACCACAGGCGGAACTGTGACAATCATTCAAGACCTTTTCAGCCTCCTCGAGAGTCAAACACCGGCAGAGAACAGAATCAACTCCGATGCGGTAGAGCGTATCTCCGACTATGCGATAGGGTTGAGATTGATGACAGATGCATCAGTAAGCATCCTTCATCAACTCAGCTTGGAAGGTGGAAGTCTGAAGATATATGATGATATCATCGTACCAAGGATCGAGGGTGCTAATAAGAAAAAGCGTATCGTCTGTAATGTGTTCCTCGGAACCAGACGGAGCGGAATCGGAAGGGAGAGAGAAAATCAAATCAGCGAAGACTAATGACTTCTTCAACTTGGCGATAGTGAGCTCTAAATTGAACTCTTGGAGGATGACAATCCACTTCGAGTACTCTCCCCCCAGCAATTAATGAGTCAATATTTAAGTCATATGGTTGCAATCAGAAATCACAGTCACTGTGCACAACCGGATATAGTGACAAAAATGTTGAATAGCTTGAAAAACAGCCAACACCAACTTCTTGACATGCACATATAGTGTCTCAGTATCAAGAAGGTTAGGAGACATATAGTAAATGACATGCTCATCACCATCATCATCGTCTTGTACCAAAACCATGGCAATCATGTTAAACGCAGTAGCCAAATTGAGGGAGTAATTGCGATGATAATTTGGAGGACACAATAGAGGAGCATTGACGAGCAATGTCTTCAGTGCATTGAAGCACTTTTGGGCGATCTCATCCCAGAGGAACGGGACGCCTTGCTTCAGTAATCGCGTAAATCCTTTGGCTACTTCGGCATAGCTAGGTATAAAACAGCGTAGGAAGTTAGATTTTCCCGGCAGACTCTACAGTTGATGTAAGGAGGAAGGAGAGGGGAGATTAACAATAGCTTCAACTTTGAGTGAATCGAGACGAATCTCATCTTTGGAAATGATAAACCCTAAGAGTCTACCAGAGTCAACGCAGAAGACGCACTTATGCGAATTGCGCTGGATGTTATAGCGTCGATAGCGGAGAAAAATCTGACGGAGATGATCCGGATGATCTTTACGCTTAGCCGAATGAGTCGAAAGGTCATCCAAATAAGGCTGAACAATGCACTTGATATCGTGGAAAGTATATGAAATTTCTCGCTGAAATGTAGCCCCAGCATTTTTAAGACCGAAAGGGAGCTTTTTATAAGCGAAAGTACTCCAAGGACAGATAAAGGCGGTCTTATGTTGATCAGTCGGAAAAATATTCAACTGGTTATACCCAGAAAACCCATCCGTAAAGGAAAAAATCTCACTTCCAGCATAGTCATCAATGATTTGATCAATAAAAGGAGTGGGATAATTATCCTTAGGGAAAGCACGGTTAATTTCATCGTAATCAACACAGACACGAATGGTACCTTGTTTCTTATCTACAGGAACAATATTGGAAGCCCATTATGTTAAGGGAATCGGATAGATAAAACCAGCTGTAAGAAGTTTTTCAACTTCTCCCTTAATAACGACAACCTTTCTAGGGTGCACAGGACGAAGATGTTGGCGAACAGGCTTCGCACCAGGATAGGTAGGAATCTCATGCACCACTATACTTGGATCAATTCCGGGCATCTCTTCGTAAGACCATGTGAAAACATCGTGAAACTCATGGAAGAGACTAGTATAGACCTGGATCTCATCGGGATAACAGGTCACCCCAATATGGATGTTCTCGACAACCCCCGGTTTAACGAAGATGTCGATAGGCATCGTCTGTGTGATGTTGCTCAAATTACCTTCCGCAAAGACTTTGTGTGTCAGGATAGGCGTTTGAAGTGGAGGAGAAGGAACTTGATAAGCGAACCCCTCGAGACACGTAGACAGGGCCCTAAGATCAAGCATGAATGAGGAATGATGATGACTATCGTCCCAAGGAGGATCCTCAAGAGACATAGTTTCCACGATGGCCTCATTAGAGCGAAATATCTCTTGTAAGGGATCTGGCGAATCTGAATCGCCGAGCTAAGGAGATTAAGAATAAGTGTCAAGAGATATGCCAAAGGAGCATGATCAAGAGGCAAAAGATCCGAAGCCGAAATAAGTTCACAATAATCAATCTCGATTGGACTTAACGGCATCGAATATCCAAATGAATCAATCTGCTTGGGCGAAGGGATGATCCACGGATCAGAAGAAGACCTGGAGATCATATTAACCTGAACAGTATTGAGTGGAGGAAGAGGGAAAATACCCATGAGGGCATGATATTTGAAGAGACCCGGCCCTATGCTCTCGTAAGGTGTAGGAATTTGATCTACGTATGGAATGTTGCTCTCGGAAGATGAAGAAGTGAATAAAGACAACTAATCGACAATAACAATCTTTCCTTCATGCATAAATCGCAAAACATGAAAGACAATGGACAGAATGCACAGCATGGCGTGAGTGAAAATGCGACCAAGGAGAAGATTTTAATTGAGCTTGGCATCAACTACTTTAACCTCGACGTTGACTGTTTTCCCTTCTAGAGTGATCGGTAAACTAGCGAAAACACCAAGAGGTTTAGATTCCCTTCCATCAAACGCTTCTAGAGCATTTGGAGACGAATTGAGAGCTGGAGAACCAATGGCTTTCCAGCAGGCAGATGACATGACGCACGTAGACGTACCCTCATCCACGAATTCTCGATGGATATTCAGTCCATTCATCCCAACTTGAATAATGAGTGCAAGATGGTGAGGGAGATGTGGGACGAAATTCTCCAAGTCGAAAGTGATAAGGCTCGAATCAGCAGGATCAACCCCACTGATGGTAGATAGCAAAGCCTTTGATTGATATGGACAACTCTGAAGTACTTATAATGCATACATAGTAGACGACGCCTGAGCAAAATCCTAAACAATACTGTAATGTTGAGCAGCATGGGCGTTAGGATTGTAAGAAGACTTACGGAGTACACCTTTGGAAGGTGGTCATAGAATGGGCTCAGAACTGGGCCTTTCAATCTGAAGAGGGCCAAAAGCAGGTGAAGGAGGAGGACCATCAGCGACCTCTTTCCCCGCTTCCTGACGTAGTTCGGTATAATATTACGACTGGGTAGCAATAAAAACGGATGCAGGACCGTTCATCATGAAAACCTGAGAGCCAAATGGGGCAAAGGAATGAGGTTGCTCTACCAATTGAGTCTGTTGTGACAGAAATGGTTCTTTGAGAACAACTCGAATTCCTTGGGTGCATTTGAGCAATTGACTCACTTTGGCCCGTCGAGCACAGTCCTTGGTGTAGTGCTCTTCGTCACAAATCAAGCAAGGATACTTCGGTATACATTGTGAACGATCATCAGCACGAGATTTTTGAGAATCCTGTTTCGGGGTATCGGCTTTGGCCTTACCTTTACCCTTATTTTTACCCTTGGAAGCTTTATCCATTGGATTGGCCTGAACGACATTCACTTATGCGGTTTTACCAGAATTCGAGGCCGGCTGAGAAGCAGTATCATTGGAAGGAGTGGATTTTTGCTTCCTAGTATTCAGAGGAGGAGAAGACTTTCAAGAAGTTTGAGACACGAAACTGATGATATCGTCGACTGATGGCATCGTTGGTGCTTTGGAAGTTCCAGGTCTAGGAGCATCAAGCAATATTTTGTACAACGTGCCAGACTGAGAGTACACAAGATCCAGGTACTGGGCACGAGCAATGACTTGTTCCTCAATGACGCATGCCCCCATAGCAATGTCCTTGGAAATCGAAGCAATGAAGGAGGTATTAAACCAATATGATCTGAGATATGAGTAGCTCAATCTTGCTTCAAGGATGTGAGGAGGTGCATCTCAATTTCATACCGAACCGGTAACTGAAAGTGCGTGAGAAACACCATGGCTAAAGAGTTGAAATCTTGGAAGACACCACGAGATAACTTAATGTACCACTTAGCAGTGGCACCAGTAAGAGTCTGTTGGAAAAGACAGAGTCATATAGAATTGTCAACCTAAGATTTAGAGGAACACCAAATATGGTATTTCATAACATGCGCTTGGGGGTCGTCTCCGGACTTGCCCTCAAACTTGGGACAATCACCAGGAATTTCGGTTGGAACTGGAGGCCAATATGGTTCATGAAGGATCGGATCGTTCATCAACTTTGACACATTAGGCAGTTCCAACATAGCGAGAAAAGGAAATTGAGGATTAAAAGGCATTGCAGGTCGCTGATAAAGACCAGTATTAGCATTCCACCCAGGTTGAGAGAAATTTTTTCCCCATATGTTTTGTCCCGGAGGATTCTGTCCATAGGGGTTATAAGCCTGATAGTTCTGCCCATACATGGGTTGAGGACCGGGATATTTATTTTGAGCATACCATTGAGGTCCTTGTTGAGAAACATATGGATTTTGTTGCGGAATGTAAGCATTTCCTTGAGGTGGATTATACACCATCTGGGATTGACCTTGAGGATAATAAGTGAAACCTTGGGGCGCACTATATACTGCCTGGGATTGACCTTGAGGAGGGTAAGTATCGCCTTGAGGCTGAGTAGGTTTTCCTACGGAGCAGGTTGAATCGGCTGCTGAGGTTGGACAGGTTGTCCCAGCGGGGCAAGTTGGCCTGGATACTGAGGTTGGGCAGGTTGTCCCTATGGGACAGGTTGGCCTAGATATTGAGGGCCACCGGGTTGCCCTCGTGGAAGAGGTTGGCCCTATGGTTGGGATGGGCTAGGTTTCCCCTGAAAACCAAGTTGACTTAGCGTAGGACCGTAGGGTTGTACTTGTTATACAAAAGTTTGGCCTTATTGAACGTAAGGTTGTTGTTGTTGCACAAAAGGTTGTCCCTGTGGTGGATATATTTTCCCCCTGGGAACATAAGGTGCTCCCGGTTGAAATTGAGGTTGACCAGCAGGACCGTAGGGTTGTCCTTGTTGGGCCGAAGGTTGTCCCTATAAGGGTTGTCCTTGCAGACCTTAAGGTTATCCCTGTGGACCAAAGAGTTGTCCCTGTTGGACTGAAGGTTGTCCATGAAAGGGTTGTCCTTGTAAGCCCGAGGGTTGTCCCGACTGGTAAATGATTTGATTGGGATCAATCAGAGGCAAATATATGGGATTACCGTATACATCATAATGATGCGGACGATTTCCAGAAACTTGGGGCTGCTGAGAACCCTGAGGTGTGGAATTCTATTGTTGAGGGTCTGGAGAGGGAGCATACCATTGCTGAATAGCTAACATATAGTCATCGAATGTATAACCGCTAGGAATAGAAGTAGAAACCATAGGCGCAGTACAAGTATATGGGATTTCCATAGAGCGAGGTTGTGATCCACTCATGGCGGGCCTACCACGCATCGTGGGATTGATAAATATAGACCTGCGAACAGTAGCAGACCCTGATGACGAAGTCATACAAACAACCGGTGCAGATGAAGCCACACAAATGGTGGGTCGGACTGGGACATATGTAACAACAACCAACAAGATGGGTGTCGAAGGTGATATTATCGATACAGGAATAGACGAGCTTCCTATGGGAGTTGATGTATCGGATTGTGTCATGGATGCAACACCAGAAAGGATCTCACCCAAAGTACAATAACTGGGTGGAAGAGACGCCGATTGTGGGGAAGGTTGACTAGAGACATACGAGAAATCTTTTGCGAAGAGTTGATACTCCTCGGTAGAAACATGAAGCTCTTCACTGCTGACAAGACTCGAAGAATCCATTTCTGACGAGGATGTAAGATCGTCGAAAAGACGAAGAGGACTAGCAGGTAAAGCAACGACTAATAGTGGTGATCCTAAAGTAAGAGGAGGGAATTCTTCCTCACTCCCAAAACCAGACCAAGCACCCTAAGGTTGCCTATTGATATCAATTGACCCTTCAAGAGGAGATCGGGTAGCGAGAGGTAAGATACTCGAAAGGACAGACTGCCAAAACTCGACAGACCTAGTGGACTGAGGTGTTTCCAAAGAAACATCAGGAGAAGGATCACCACTAGGAGGCAATGAAGAGGACGACGAAACTGGCAGTTCTGCCAGTGACAATGTTTCAAAACAAGAAGAAAATGAGATAGCCTATTCGAGGCTTCAAGATCAAACACTAAGGAACTACTAAAAACAAGCCAAGCAAAGATCTGTAACGGGCATGTGATCATAGGCAGTTAATCTTATGACATTGAAATGAAACTTTGTTGTTTCATGTTTTAAGAGTCGAGAAACAGGAAAAAGATGACTCTAGTCACTTTCAGATTGAACAAGTGTGAAAGGACAAGTGCTCGATGATCTTTTCACTTTTAGAGAGTCACAAAAAGACCAAAATGACTACTCAGGTAATCTAAGAAAGAGGGTGTACCAAGTTTCCGTGAATTTCCATATACACCTTGGTGATCAAATGAAAGAAAAATGAACAAGGACTTGGCGTACGTGCATGTAGTATCCCCAAATGTTGTGTTCGGTGTATCATGGTTACAGGGCGGCAGACTCAGCTTCCTATGGATAGAGGATTGCAATCTATGAGGGTCTCCCTTTATATATGCGATGGTTTGGAGAGCACAAGTCCATACTAGTGTTGTCTAATGCCAGATGGTGAATGACAACTACTAGTTTTAACGACGCCGGAACAAGTCACTAGCCTAGACGCCTAAAATATGTGCGTTAGGTTTCAATTCTTCCTTAGGTTGATTGAATTCATTTTAAGGTTGATCTTGAATTAATGTTGAGATTTCAAGGCCTTACCAAATGTGATCTCGAATTCCTAAATGCACACTACATGCAAAAGAACATCACTTCCATTCAATGAATTCTAGCTAAGAGAAGGATAGGAATCTATGACAAAGTAGAAATCAATTGAAACAGAAGAAGAATTTCACTAATGCATCCAATACAACCAAATGAGGAAACAAAAACTCTTTCCTAGTTCGCTAAGAGCCAGTAATGCAAAAGAAAATTTTCATTTTCAATTGAAGCGAAATAATGCAATTTTTTGTCCTTTTAGATGAATGAGGCATGCAATGCACTGTTACACTAAAAAGCAAAACAAATACTAGTTTTGAGTACTACGAATGTAACGATCTAAACAAAGATATCTATGCAATACAAACATAAAACGCACTCAAAACAAGGATGCACTCTTCCAAACAAACAAAGGGCTTTCAAAACAATCCAATGAGCAATGTAATCTATGCTCGAAGTGACGAATGGAGAGTCAAACGAAAACAAAAGTGATCATCCAAAAAACCAAAGACACGAAGAATCAAGAGAAAGACTAACACAATTAGTCAGTGAATTGAAATGACAAAGATCAAAGTGACTTGAACTTAACTCAGAAGGCTCAGTGAGGAGAGGGCCGAACAAAAAGCACAAGGCACCTAGAAACCCTAGGCTACAAACTCTGATGATAAGATGATGGACAAACAGCTGAGAAGACCGAGACTACAAAGTCAAAACAATCACAGTAGACCAATTGCAAGGCAAAAAACCAATCCAGAGCCAAGAAACACTAACAAAAACTCATAAAAGAGGTCAAATCAAATCCTACAGGATTCAGCACGACTGTTTAGCTGTAATCCGCGCTAAACATGGGTTGGCGCACCTATGACAAAAGCAACATGTGCCAATCGGCGCAACTTTTCTATGACGAGAAAAACATTTCCCACGACCACCCATCTATCTAGGAAAACTTGAGTGAATTGATGAAAATTGTTAATGCTTGCAGCTGGAATATCTTTAACCCATATTTTAACTTTTCCTTGCAATTATAGGGCAAACATTCTGATACGCACATCATCTTCTCCCACCTCAAATAGATCAACGAAATCCTCAAGATTTTGAATGTAAATTTCAGCAGTGATCTTTGCATTTTCTCCATCAAATATGGGTAGATTATTGATAAAATTTACAGGAAGGTCATGTAGGATAGGACGAAAAACCATAGGCTTGTATCTGTCTGGGAATTTTACAGGTATAGGCAGTAAAGCAGGAGGCTTATAACCATTTGGAGCTTTTTCAAGAGAAAGAGATGAAGTACAAGGCTCATGTGCCACTGGGTTTTATACAAGTGCATTAGGAATATGCATATGTGTAAAAGTATGTATATGGTCTACAATTTGGGGCTTAGCTTCTTAATGCTCATCAAACTGCCAATGGTCAATGTAAACCTCAACAGTCTAGTCTTGATCAGGCTTAAAGTGGGATAGGATATAGTTACAGATAAAAGCAACAATTTCTTGAATCCAATTTGAGCTTGAATAATTTCTCCTTCTAGGCTGACTGGTCATGTTTCAGGTCCTTCCTCCAATGGAGTCTTTGAATGGAACTGGTTTGAATTGGATTCGCCAAGTGGATGCTTTCAACTTCTTGTGGTTGGTTGTTGTCCGCCGTCAACAACCAGATACCAATCTTGGAAAATACTTGAATCATCTAATTTTGACTGGGGTTTCTGAGTTATGAAGAAACACTAAGCTTTTTCAATAACTCACTCCCTAGTATGGTCGCCATTATGTTGTCAACCCGTAATTTGTAAGATTGGCAAGAACAAACGATGGAAGAAAACATCAAACCACTTTAGAGTCCAGGACCTAGCCTTACTAGACTCATAAAGGGCTCTCTCTGTTTTTATGATTTAACTTGATAAGTGTAAGTGCTGATATTAGGCTAGTTATAGAAATTGTGAGGGTTGTTTGTTTGATTGATTGTGTGGTTGGATAGATAGAGCTGTGAGACTTAATCCATTGGGATATGGATTCATAAAGTTTGAATTGTGCATCAACTTTTCAAGGGAATTCACAGGGCAAGCTAACTATGCAGACTAGATCTAACTGGCAGTGTGAGTATGAAATGGGAGAAAGTAGTGAGTTCAGTAATAGCTAAAGAGAATTTAAGAATTTTTTAACTAAAATTCAGAGGAAAACATTAAGATAACAAACACAAACATAATTAAGGTTCTCTCTTAGCAAATATTAATCTAAATTTTATGTTTTGCAATCAGAGAAATTGATGCACAGCATGAAAATACAGAGGAAAACATTAACACAGAGGAAAGAACATCACCATTAACATAGCTCAAGAATCATGTGAACGGTCTCTTATTATTGATGCCCAACTCAAACAGTTACAGTGCTCCGATACAATGATCTTCTATGACGTAGAATCTAACAAGGTCCAACCCTTGATACTGCTAAGGCAAGTAGTATTTATCTAAAAACTAAGTCGGTTGCCCTATCTTACTTGGCAACCTTTCATTTATTAAAATTTAATATAAAATTGACAAGTGTGGCCATGCAAGGCCTGATCAGACATCTCTGGCAACAACACCGCCTCTAGAATTAATTCTGGGCAACTCTTCATGGATCCAATCGTTTCGATGGCTCTTCAGAAGATCAAACAATAAGCTTGGAGGTGGTTGTGATGATCACGAGGAGGAAACTAATGGTGGCTTTGATATCTAGCTCTATTTTGCAAAAAATTGGTGTTTGGTAATCAAATCCGGTGCAGTGCTAGTTACTTTTCATTATTTGGGTGATTATGTTGATGTGTTCTGTATGAATGCCCTTTGCTCGAATCGACCTCCTGTGCTTGCACACCTTATTGGGGCTTATTCTATTACAAGTCCTTCTGTCATGTTTTGGCCTATTTATTCATACATTGGCGCACTAACCTCACAAGCCCGGATGTGAAGGGATGACGGTGGACGTGGCGCAACAGCAGTGGTAATGGTCAAATGAATGTGGTGGAGGTTTGGAGGCCAGCGGAAACGGCTTTTCGGAGGTGATATTAGGTGGTAAACGATAATAGAGAGGGGGGGGGGGGGTGAGAAATTGAGAGGGTGTGACACGTGGAGGAGTGGGTGGTAATGGATACCACTCACTTTGTTCCCCCATACAAAGCTCTGCACACAAAGGGGGGGGGAAGTGACCAGACAAAGACAAGCATGGCTTGATGTGAGAGAGAGGAGAAGGAGGCAAAGTGGAAGGCGATTAGAAGTGGAGTAACATAGCACACGGGTGGGACCCGACTCAACCTTTGGTGTATTTTTTCTACCCGAGTCCTTTCTGTCATATTTGAACTTTATTTCTTCATAAAATGAGTTTCAAACCTCATATGCCCGAATTGACCCTTTTTACACAAAACATCGTAAAAAACTCATTTACCTGGACCTAAAAATGTTTAGATTTTTGTTATGAAGCCACATTGCATCCGCGTCGGTATCGCATTTCACATGTTTAACAACTTAAGTTATGAAGAATGTAATCGGCAATGTGATGTGAAATGGGAGGTGACATGGAGGGAAAGTGGGACCGACCGCATTGCAATTGTAAACCTCAAGGTTTAGCCGCAAGCGGAGGAGGTAAACACTGAAAGATGCGAAGTACGAAGTGCAGGGAGAAAGAAAGTGACGTGGCAGGGGAAAGTGGGACCGACCGCATCGCAATCGCAAAACTTAAGGTTTTTGTTATAAGTAGCGGGGGTTAAACTCTAAAATATGCGAAGTGCGAAGTGCGGGGAGGGCAAAGTGACGTGGCAGGTAAGGTGGGATCGAACCGCAGCTTGCAGATCGCAACTCTTAACACTTAAACAACGAAGGTAAACTCTAAAGGATGTGAAGTGCGAAGCACGGGGAGAAGATGGTGACATGGAGGAAAGGTGGGACTGGACCGCAGCTCGCAGATCGCAAATCTTAACATTAAATAGCGAAGGTAAACTCTAAAGGATGCGAAGTGCACTGATTGGAGGATGATGTGGCAAGACGGAGCCCACTGCATCGGCAGAGTTTATAAATTGGCGAAAGGTTTCTGCTGTAAGTATACAAGGTTTCATATTATATGATACGTATTACAAGCGGCCAGAAGTGGGGGGCGGAGCTGCTGTGGTGGGGCCAACCGCATCGCAAGTTAAACTAAATACGTTGCGGGCGCTTCCTATTTGCGATGTGAAACAATGGTTAAATAGGTAAAGTAGAGAAATGAAGCAGAAAGGCGAAAATGTAAGGTTTGATGATTTTTAAAGGAAATGAAATGAAAAAAAGGGTTTGTAATGCAATGATGTGATTCAATCTCCGCCGTTGATCGAAGCTCAAATCCACGGTCCTTACTCCTCCTTCGTTGTGGTTTGTTGATTTTTTTTCTATGGCCATGCATGTTATTTTCTTGGTTTGTTCGTGGAATACTTTGGCTCCTTCACTAGCTTTCCCACGTTCACAACTTGCCCGCGTTCACGGCTCAACCCAAATGTGCATGACTTTACCCAATCACGTTCATGACCTGCCCGCGTTCACAGCTCAACCCAAATGTGCACGACTTTACCCAATCACGTTCACAACTCTGCCTTTGTTGTTTTTCTGCCTTAACTGCTTCTCTACTGCCTTTGCTTCCTTTGATTCTTTCTTTGGAAAAGATTTTGAATATTGACATCTATGTATAGTATGAAAATTTTGTAAAGAGAAAGTACATAGTCACCTTGTGATACTGTAAATTACAGGGTTCCAACACCTTACATTGTTTCCTCTATGTTCCTTAGTCACACGCTAGGTGCCACATGGTGTTCTGTCTGTTTTGAATTTTTTTTGTTCATATTTTCTTTCATATTCATATTGATTATATAATTGGGTTGATTTCCTCAACTTCATTCACCACTATCTTCCTTATACCTAGAGCACAACCTTTGTTTTCCTGAATTTCAATATCCTTGTTTTATTGCCTCGAAATGTGGTTGGATTCGGAGAATGAAAATTGATCTAGCATCCCCAAAATTTTAACATAATAGCTTTTAATTTTATATTCCTTGGTAATTTTTTGTTGTTTAGACTCTATATTACAATTTTAGAGTCTCCCATGATTGAAATTTTTATTTCCTTTGCAAGATGCGAGTCTTTGAGCAGGGCATAAGTTTATTCTTGATTATTCGATCTCATTCCTAGGCCCCAAGCAAAGGTTGTTTCAATCATTTCATTGAGACAAAAAATAGCCCCTCTCGCTCTTTCCACCCCTGGGTTATTTTTCGAAGCACCATAAAAAAAGGATATGACAATTTTTTGGAATGGATCCATTTTCCTCTTCATCCATAGAACCTCAATTGTGCAATTTTTCATAAGTAGTGAGTTTTCCTTTAGAATGTTGTGAAGTTTCACAAGGGTATTGGAGTATACATTTAATCCATTCCAATCCATTCAATCTAGATCTTCCTCGAGGGCGATGGGAGCATCTCCTGATTTCCAATATTCCATCAACATTGATAAATATCTCAAGGCTGCTTCTTGATTTTGAGGTTTAATGTTTTAAAAGATACTTCTATTCCTACTTACCCATATCTTCCGACAAATGAAATTATGGAGGGACACCCAAATTTGTTTAAGGAGGATATTTCTATGGAATCATCTAGTATAATTTTTATGCCATACATCAAAGATTTTTTGAATTGTATTTGACCAATTTACATGTTTAGCTAAAGGTTGTAGCATCATATTCTTGACTTCTTTGGCGGAATCATATTCCATAAAGAGATGATAAATGTTTTCTTCAAATGATAATAATAGAAGGGATTTGGAGGGGCCTTGAATTTCCTTTTTTAAAATATTATCTACCTTAATAATCTTCCAATAAGTGAGAAGATAGAAGGAAAATTTTATTTTGGAAATGTTTCTGGGAGGCCAAATATTCCTTCATATCTTGATTTGGGAGGCTCACCATGCAGAAATAACAAGGCCTAATATCCTGCTTTAACTATGTATTCCGTCTCATTCCATCCCCTAGAGTATTCTTCCTCGAGATGATTTGGGGCGCATCCTGAAAGCTTGTCTTCAAGAAGGCATTTCACTTCATTGAGGTAATTAGGGGCTTCATGCAAATATCAATCTAATGACTTCCCGTCTTCATCCTATACTGATATATCAACTAGAGAGATCTTGTTGTGTTGCACTAGACATTCCCTAAGGGAATAAAAAGCATCAATTTGCTTAGGGGTGACCGACCCATGATGCTGCAATTCCAAATATTTATTAATTTTCCATTCCCATGAACCAAAATTGAATGATTTGAGATCAAAGAAGTTGTTGAAGTGAATATCTTCCAAATTGAGGAGCCTCCTCAATGTGAAGGAAGAGAATCATGACACGTCAACCTGTTTCCATTTAAATATTTATGAATATTTCCACCATTCTTCTTTTGAGGAGATGAGACACTAGGCTAATTTCGCACCATTGGAAAGATTCATTAAAGATGGATCTTTTATTCCTAGAGGACCATGACTTTTGAGAATGCGCATAGTTTCCCATTTAACAAAATTAATTTCTTTTGTTGTCTTCAATTTACTCCCTTTCCAAAGAGATTTCCTTATGATTTGAGAGATTTTAAGGATGACATTTTTTGGGGTTAATAATGCAAAAAATTGGAATATGGGAAGAGATAAGGGAACTGATTTAAGTATAATTATTATTCCTGCCAAGTTTAAATAGATGGCTCCCCATTGTTCTAACTTTTTCCCCAAATTTGGATAATATTGGAGTCTAAGATGGGTGGGGAAATGACTTAATAATGAGAGGCTTTCCTAAATATTTAAACTCTTACCAATTTTCCACCACTTTGAAGCCCATCAATATGTTTAGTTGTATTTGTTTCCTTTTCTCGGTATTCCATGTACAAATTTTATTTATTTGTTTCTAAATTAATTAATCCTCCAAAGGCCTTAAAAAACTTGTCTAAAATAGTTTTGAACCTTTCATCTATTATGATTTATGCTCCCCTTTCCCAAGGGACGTAGAATAGACAGTGATGGGGTGTATTGTTAAGTCACTACATGATGTGAAGGTCACCGGTTCGAAACTCCATGGGTAAAAATTTGGTCATGTTAAGGGCTAGTGTGGCCTAGGTCGAGTGCGATACTTGGGTGATTTTGACAGCTTAGATGCCCTTGGGTCACGGTTTATTAAGTGAAAGGTTAAGCCTTTAGTCATCTCTAGAGGACACATACAACTTGACAAAAAAAATTATGATTGATGCTCCCCCAATCAAAAAAGTGTCATCTATAAATTGTGATTGATTAATGTTCTTTATATTTGGTCCATATCTTATTCGCAAAAGAATTTTGCTGAGGGTGTTCACCATGAGAATATATAACATTGGGGAGAGAGAGTAAACCTTTTCTTAATCCTCTTGAAGCTTTAATAAACTTCATAGGTCTCATGTTGACAATAAAAACTACCCATGGACTAGTAACACAAGTTGAGATTCACTGTAGGACACAATCATCAAATCCGATCTTCTTTAGGGTCTCGAGAATAAATTTGTGGTCAAATGTATCAAAGGCATCGTGCATATCCAATTTTATTACCATTCCTTTTGCGCCCTTGTCTTACTTGAGTGTATTACTTCTTGCGTCAAAATAATTTTATCCATTATTTGGTTCATTAAACAAACCCCCCCCCCCCCCCCCTTGATTTTTAGAGATAAGCCTAGACAAGTAACATTTTATTCTTATAATTTTTGGGATTAGCTTGCATGAGACATTGCATAAGGAAATAGGAATGAAACGACCAAAACAAGATGGATTCACTTCTTTGGGTATTAGAGCTAAGAAGGAGGAGTTTGTTCCTCCCCCAAACATATCCATGCTTCAAAGAATAGTAAATCATTCAACATAAATCTATTTCAAATATTCCCAAACATTTTTGGTAGAAGTGTGCTTAGAAGCCATATGTACTGGAGCTTTCTAGCCCAAAAGAGGCCATCAGTTTTAATCATTCTTCTTTTGATGTAGGTTTGAGGATCACTTCATTTTCTTCATTGGTGATCTATTTTGAGATCTGCTCTAGTATGTAATGAACCTCGGTTGAATTGTTGTCTTCAAATTTCCTGTATAAATTTCTAAAGTAGTTAAAGGTGACCTCCTTGATTTTCCAAAAATTAGAGATATGATCCCCTTCCACTATCCATAGGCTTAATTATTTGATTATCCACATTTCTTCCTCCTTTTTTAAGGCTATTCTCTCTTCTTGCAAAAATTCATATGATATATTTTCATTTTCTAGTTCCTTTGTATATTTTTCAAAATTGTTTTGTGGAGTTTTGTTGCTTGTCTCAGTTCGTTTTGTTTTCCTTGGCCCACTATTTGAGAGCAAGCTTAGGATTTTTTAATTTTACATTCCCATGTTGAATATGAGAGCCAATAATCCATTTTCTCTAAGTGGATGTGATAAGATCCATGACCGCTTGCTAATGTAACCATTACAAATCAAATCTGAATGGTAGAGGGTCATAATCAATCTTTGAGCACATTGAGAGGCATATTTTCCTGTGATTTGTTCCTCCCCGAGTGAGAATATTTGAGGATAACAAATTTTCCTGATTTAAAAGTTCATTATCGATTATAAATTTGTCGAGGTGGGAAGCTATATGTCCCGACCCAATTCTTCTATTACTCCATGTGCATTTTTTGAAGGTTGGTTTAATATCCACTAGCTCAAATGATGAGATAAAATCCTCCATATTTCTCTAAAGGAGTCTCTTACCAAGGAACCCCCATTTTTCCCATGGGTGGAGGGTGAGATTGAGATCTCCTCCAAAGATATTCCATTATTATACTCAAACTCCTTTAGATTATTTAACACATTCCAACATAGAATCTTTTCTTGATAAAGAACTAGTACATACACATTAACAATAGAGCATACTTGTTGGGAAGGAGTATGAAGACGTCTAGTTGCTATAATCTTGTGTAGTTTTTCATAGCTATTCATATTTTAAGATGCTTTCTTGGAAAATAAATGTGTTTGTGAATTTATTTTGTCCAATGTTTTGGGTGGACACTCCCAAAGCATTGGACAAACTAAATTTGCAAACATAGTCCTTTTCAAAAAATTCATCTTACAAAAAATGTCTAGTTGCTAACCAATGAAGTGAGTGATCCATCAAGAGGAGTTGGAAATGAGTCAGACCAGATGGTACAAAAACCTCTAGATGCCCCACACGAACTTACTACTTGAGTTGTATTTTTTTCCCATAAAAATCTACATTTCTGGAGGACCTCTTGTTCCCCCATTTTTGTCTCTTGGAGTAAAAGGATTGAAGGCTTTTCTTGATTAATCAGACCTTTAACTTATACCATTATTTTTTCCGAGCCTAACCCCCTACAATTCCAGGAGATTATTTTCATTATTTACTAAGAGATTTTTCTCCCCCATGCACAATGGGAGGCCCTCCTTTTCTAGTAGTTCTTTCTCCTCTAGAGAAGGCTACATCTATTCTTTGTCGAGTCCCTAACTCTTTGTCTTTATCTTCTTGCTCTCTCATCAAGTCGTTATGTGCTTTTCAACCTACTCTTTTGAATACTTTAGGTTGCCCCAAATCCTCCTCGCGGTCTTGATCCGAATTTATGTAGGAACACAACATAATACAAATATAAACATGGACACAGAGATGCAACATAAATGTAACTTCATTTCCTTAATATCAAAGACTAAAATATGCTTACATACAGAATAGAAATAAATTAGCTCGGGTGATGGTATCTTATCTTTGAGAAGAGATGTGGAAGCTACATGCCTTTGAACTATATTACAATGAGGTTCGAAGGCCTATTTATTATTGAGAAACAATGGAAAACCCTAAACATCCAAAACCTAACCCTAGGAGATGAAGTGCCAAAATTATGGGCCCCGTTTGGGTAAATTGGTACATCAACTTCCCCAGGAAGTAACTTTGGCATGCAATCTTCATTTGACGTGCACAATACCTCGTTAGAAATATCTATCCGAGGACTACAACTTTCGAGCGGCCAACATTTGGCGAGAACCTATGTTGGCCACGAATTTCCCAAAAAACGTAGTTTAGGGCCTCAAAAAGGCTTTGAAAGTTCGGGACCCGAAAAAACTGCCAAAAATAGTAAATTATGCCACAATTAAAAAAACTGAAAAACTGAAAGAAACATTGGTGGGGGTCTAAGTGAAATAGGCGGGTGGCCACCAATATCCAACTGGATCAGTCCTCCCCCCTTAGGAAGCAATGGTCCCCATTACGTTGAGTTCTTCCATGAGATGAGGAAACTTCTGTTGAACTTAGTCCCTCGTGAGCCACTTGCCTTGGTGCAGAAGTTGGCCAACTTTGACCACCTGATTTAGCTGGATATTCTACTAGTGAGCGTTCTTGATCTGTGTGTCCATGATCTGATCAGTTGTGGTCTGTTCCATGCAATCGGGGTTTAGCTCTGTTGGTGTGAGTTGTTTTGCAATGTCTGATGTGTCAAGTAGTGGTGGAAAGTATGGCAGAAGGTGGTCCACATTGAACACTGGGTGCAAACCAAGGAATGGGGGAATGTTGAGCTCAAAAGCATTATCTTCCATAACCTTGATAATGGTGTAAGGCCCATATCAGAGTGGTATGAGCTTCCGATGAGCTCCGGTTAGGTGTTCTTTCTGCAAATGCAACCAAACTTTGTCGCCCACTTGAAACTTGTGTGGCACCCGATGTTGATCATGTCGCTGCTTGTACTTGGCATTGGAATTCTCCAGGATGTCGTGAACCTGCTGGTGGATGTGATGGATACGCTCAATAAATATGGTTGATTTATCAGCCTCAAACAATACATATGTAGATTCTTTCTATGTATTCGCATGAGGTATGGAAACATCAATCGGACACAATGCTCGAAATCCTAGACCCGCTTGAAAGGGACTACGACCAGTCGAGCTATGGAGAGCACTGTTATAACTGTGATGCACATAGGGGAGGCTCTCATCCAAAGCTCATGGATGCTTGGAGTTGTACATGCGGAGTATGAGCACTATCATCCTGTTGATGACCTATGTCTGGCCATCAGTCTGGGGATGGCATGCAGTCGACTTGGTGAGCTTGGTGTCCAATAGTGTCCAGAGGCTTGACTAGAATGTGCTCAGGAACTTGCTATCTCGATATGATATAATGGTATACGGGATCCCAAAATGTATCCACACTCATTAAAAGAAGAGTTTGGCAGTGTCCTCTGTTGTGATACTCTTCTTGCAGGCTGTCAATATAACCATCTTAGAAAATTTGTCCATGACGACAAATACACAGTCATTACCATGCTTGGTAGAAGGGAGGGCAGACATATAGTCCACGGAGATGGATCCCCATGGCTGGATGGGAGTAGGCAGAGGAGTGTACAGGCCTTTCTTCTTGATGGTTGGCTTGGGGATGGTGCAGGCAATGCAGGATTTGATGTATTTTCCAACATCCAGTTGGAGTTTTGGCCAATAAAAGTACTTTTGTAGTAAAACCATAGTTTTCTCCACACCAAAGTGTCCTACGACCCGATTGTAGTGCGTCTCCAAAATAATCTTGGCACGCTCGCTTGAAGGAACACAAAGGTGGCCCAGGTAGCATAATAATGCATCTTGGAGGTGGAGATCAGGAACTTGCTTTCCATCTACTAGCATCTGGTATGTGGATGCAAAATCTGGATCATTTTTATATAGTTGCGGCCATCCAAAGGTCTCATGCCCACAATAGTTGAGAATAGTAGTTAGTGCTGCAAATGGGGGCTGAATGAGGCAATCTACAACATGATTGGTGCTGCCCTTTTTGTATTTAATGTTAAAGTGGAATTGTTGCAGATATGTAGACCACTTTTGATGGCGATTGTTCTGCAACTTCCCTTGTGTTTGTATAAACTGAAGAGCTCGGTGATCGGTGTGGATGACCATCTCCTTACCCAAAATGTAATGCTTCCATTGCAGGCAAACTTGCACAATGGAATACATCTTTTATCATAGGTGGGGTACTTCTGAATTGTATCGGAAAGTGTCTCACTATGATAGGTCACTGGATGCCCACATTGGGTGAGGATTGCACCAATAGCATAGTCAAAGGCATCTGTCTCAATTTCAAATGGCTGCTGCAGGTTTGGCAGTGTGAGTACCGATGCAGAGCAGAGGCAGTGCTTCAACTCAACGAACGCCTTTTGTTGAGATTTGGACCAGGAAAACTTTTCTTTCGCCCTGCCCTTAGTATTTTGACTCAAAGGCCAAGTGATATGGGAGAATCCCAACACAAACCTCTGATAAAAATTTGCAAGGCCCAAAAATTTTCATAGCTCTGTTAGAGTGGTTGGGGCTGGGAATCCCAAATGACTTGGATCTTAGTCAGGTCCAAAATCATGCCACGCTCATCTATGATGTAACCCAGATATTGGACTTGACTCATTGCAAAGGTGCATTTCTCCAAGTTGGCACATAATTTGTGTTGTCGAAGGGTTTGAAGGACTTGCCGAATGTGTTGCAAGTGTTCTTCCCAACTCTTGTTGAAGATGAGATGTCATCCAGATAAACAACCATGACGAGTTGGTGAAGGGCCACAATATGTCATCCATTAACCTCATAAAAGTAGCAGGGGCATTTGTCAACCCGAAGGGCATAGCCAACCATTCAAAAAGGCCTTCCTTGGATTTGAAGGTGGTCTTCCATACATATGCGGGCTCTATTGGAACCTGGTGATACCCAGGCTTCATATCGATCTTGTTGAAATACTTTCCCCCCTTGAGTTGGTCCAGAAGGTCATCAATCCGTGGGATTGGATACCTGTTCCTGATAGTGATTTTGTTCAGTGCCCTATAATTAATGCAGAGCCTCCAAGTCCCATCCTTCTTTTGTACAAGTACAATAGAGCTCCCATAAGGCGAGGAACTTGGTCAGATGTGCCCTTTTTGCAGAAAATCTTGGATTTTCCACTTGATCTCTTCATTTTCCATAATGGAGCAACGATATATCGACCCATTGGGTAGAGGTTCTCTGAGAGTCGGATCGATTGAATGCTTGACCTGACAGTGCAAGGGTACCCCTGTGAGTGGGGAGAAGGTGTCCCTGTATTCTTCCACAACTGTATCCACCTGCTTCTACTGTGTGGAGGAACCCTTCTTGGGGGCCATGGATGTGGCTAGAATTTTCCCCTTACTTTGAGAGAGAATTAGAAAGAAAACAAATTTCCTGGTCTGGGAGATGATCTTACTACATTGCTTAGCAGAGATCAAAGAGATGCCAATAGGCGAGGCTACCTCTGGTATCTTGTATAACTTATTACCTAAAGAAATAATAACAGTTCAAGGCCTAGACTCATACACGGCACGATGCTTCCAAAAGTATGGTTGGACTAATAATACATCAGAAACTTCAAGAGGAGCTACATCACACAATACCTCATTCGTGAAGGGCTTGATGCTATAGGGAAGGCGACACTGCTTGCTGACGTGGAGATCTTGTCCTTGGTGAAGCCACCCGATGGTGTATGATTGCGGTCATGGTGTGGTTGGTAGGCCCAACCACTTCACGATCTCTTATGAAATGAGGTTCTTTTGGCTCCTACTGTCGACAATGAATTGTAGCAACGAGTCCTTCACCCACATTTGTGAGTGAACGAGGAGCTCCCCCTCCTCTGGATCTTAAAGTTCCGCCTTTTGGAGCTTGGTGGTGGCTACCGTTGTAGTGGGTCCTGCATCAATGACCTACTTACCCTTGTTGGTTCCCTTGTCAGGTTCCAAATCATAATCAGAACATGCATTTGTCTCTGAGTCTCTCAGCTTGACCACCAGTGCCTGCTTTGCGCGACATTCATGCATGTTGTGAGGGGGGATTTATTGAAATCACACCACTTTCTGGTGTCCTTCTTTGCCTTCCTGACATCCTTAGCTTGCGGCTTCGAGGAGTTTCCCTGGGGTGTCTCGGTCGGGTTCTGTCTTTTTCTCTATGGCTTGGGAGCGCCTTTGATATTCTTTGGGTTCAAAGATCCAAAGTCTTGCTTCTTTTGCTTGAATTTCTGCTCAATTTTGGCAGCATATCGATATGTTACACCAAGTGAGGAGATGTCTAGGAACTCCATTTCCTCTTTAATGTATTTTTGCAAACAAATGTGGTACTTGAGAACTGGATGTTTCTCAAAATATTTGATATCGAGCTTTGTGCGTAGGGTATGGAAAATATTTGTCAGCTCATGCACATCTTGATCCCTCTGCCGCCACAACATAGTCCATTGTATGTACTTGTCTTCATAGATCCCGACAGGGTAGTACCGTTCCTTGATGGCGTCTTGGAAAGAATTCCCAGTGGGTGTGCCCGAGAATAGTGAGGGTCCCCCCTCATCCTTCTACTCATAGTAGGTTTCCCACCAGTCCTTAATGTGGGTGGCGACTTTCAAGAGTGCAAAAGTAATATTTTCCCTATTGGAAAAATCATGAACAAAAAAATATCCTTCCAACAGATTTAACCATTTATCTACAGCATCTACATCTATCTAGCCTTCAAATGTGGGAATGTCAAAGTTGACTTGTACCTTAAAGGCAGTGGCGCCTCTAGAGTGGCTGCCAGATGAAGATGTGTCGCCTATGGGCATCCGCCAAAGGATCTAGGCAAAGTTATCTATCATTGTGTTCCTCTGGTTCTCAAGGGCCTCCTTGAGCAATATTTTGATATGATCTCCTGCTCCCTCATCTTTCTTTATGTATGCCATGGGAGGTTGTCGGGGTTTGCGAGGCTGATCTTGCAAGGGTTCAACCAGATCAAGCCCTAACTCATACCCTGACCTCGTTGGGGACATCCAAAGAAAAAGAAAGAAAGAGAAGACCACTCTGATACCATTATTCCAAATTTATGAAAGAACGCAATAGAATACAAATATAAACATGGACACAGAGATTAAACATAAATATAACTTCATTTCATTAATATCACAGACTGAAATATGCTTACATACAGAATGGAAATAAACTAGCTCGGACGATGTTAACTTATCTCTGAGAAGAGATGTGGCAGCTACATGCCTCTGAACTATGTTACAATGAGGCTCAAAGACCTATTTATTATTGAGAAACAATGGAAAACCCTAAACATCTAAAACCTAACCCTAGGAGATGAAACGCCAAAATTACGGGCCTTGTTTGGGTAAATTGGTACATTAACTTCCTGGGGACGTAACTTTGGCATATGATCTCCGTTTGATGTGCACAATACCTCGTTAGAAAGATCTATCCGAGGACTACAACTTTCGAGTGCCCAACATCAATCAAAGCCCCATGTTGGCTTCTAATTTCCCCAAAAATGTCATTTAGGGCCTCAAAACAACTCCGAAAGTTTAGGACTCGAAAAATTGCTAAAAATAGTAAACTATGCTACAATTAAGGAAACTGAAAAAATGAAAGAAACAACGTTGGGGGTCCAAGTGGAATAGGCAGGTGGCCATCAATATCCACCTGGATCAAGTTTCCTTTTGGTCTCTCATCTACTGATTCTGTTCAAATTTCTTCTTGATCTGTTTTTTATTTTTTGGGGATAGAAATTTCTCTTCTTTTGATTTGGATTCAAATTCATCTTCATCTTGTTCCCATTTAGGGATATTTACCTTTTGTTGCCACATCACCTTGTCTTTTTTGAGTGAAACTTCAGATATATCTTTCAAATTGTTGTTTTCTTTGAGTTATGCATCCTCTTCTTTGTGGCTTAAGACTTCACACCTATTCTTGAGATAAGAGGGGCTATTAGTTTTGCCAGAGGATGATGCCCGAGTTTCTTCAAGTGGGACCACAATTTTGGGATTTTTCTCTTCATTTATTTTCTCTATGCCTTTAGCAATAACTAGTTGACGACTTGCGCCTCTTATTCTCTTTGGTTGCGTCCATTATTAGTTTTCATTCTCCTCCAGCTTCTTATAGTTCCTAGCAAAATTCCCACATTCATGGCACAATTTACACTTAAATGGTAGTTGATCATAGTCTACCTCTTGTAAGAAGGATTAGTTATCCAGAGTTAACGTGATAGCTAAATGAGACCTTTGTATAAACCAAATTCAACATAGATCCTCACACAAGCAAGCATACCTTCTCTTGGTTCTGCTCAATATATATATTTACCTATAACATTTTTTATAGATAAAAAGGTTTCATCATTCCAATAGTGCAAGGGTAGATAGGGAAGTTTTACCTGGACTAGAACAATTGAAGGCACAACATTTTCTAGGTTGAAATCCATATTCCACCTATCTAAATATGGTCATTGGGTTCCCATGAAATAAGGCCCACTCTTTAACATCGTATTTCTTTTAGATTTATTCTCAAAGAGAAAGGTGAAGAACCCTCTTCCACAAAAGGAGATAAAGATTTATCCCTGGATGAGAGGCTTCCAATTCTTGTCTATCCAAGAATTTAAGGATTTGGGAGAGTGCCATATGTCTGTAAACTAACCCACCAAACCCCTTTTTCCCAACTTGAGTGCCATCCGTCTACACTAGGCTGCATGGACCAAAATTTTGGGGATTTCCTCCAGCGTTTTTACAAATCTTGCTGGATTTTCTTGGGAGCATTGTGGGTGTTAGATACCAACGTTTGGAACATAGTTATAGTTGGCTTGAGGGAAGGAGGGGGAGGGACAAGCCCTCCTAAGCCAGTGTCCATCAACTCCATGCAATTTCTCAGGTTGCAAGGGCATCCTTAGAGTGCGCGGAGATCACAATCTCACTCTTGGCATTTAGCATAACTTTCCATAGATATAAAGCCACACTATCTATTTTGGAACATATATTATGTTTTTTTCCAAGGATAAAATTTTACACATTGGGTACCGCCAGCAGATGAAAGTTGAACTCTCTCTCAGTCCAAAGGCAAGAGAGAGGTTGCTAGTACTAGGCCAACCCTTAATATAGACTCACTCAAGAGCAACATAATTACTCTATTCTAGAGCGTAAACATGTCAACTTACAAGATTTGAACTTAGGTGGGGAGGACAACAACTATTCTACCCAACCACTCAAGCTAAACTAAATTGACTTAAATTTTGGGCATTGGGGACCGCTCGGGGAAAGAAATCAACCTCCCTCTCAGTTCGAAGGCAAGAGAGAGGTAGAGAGAGTTGTTGGTACATGACCAAACCATAATATAATTACTCTATCCCAGAGCTACAACATGTCAAACTACGAGACTTTAACCTGGGTGGGTAGGATCACAACGATTCTACCCAATAACCCAAGCTAAACTCAATTGATGAAACATTTATATGTTGCATAATTAAACTAAACTTATTCTAATTATTAAACTTATAACTAATTAAAAGTAAAATGTAAATGCTATAACCATGAAGTATATGTATAAATTGAGCCATCACTTGGGCCTAATGGTAAAGAACATGTGTTTCCTCGTAAGAGGTCACATGTTCAAAACTAGAGTGGGGCAAAGTATACATGCCTTCATATACCTTGAGAGTAAAATCGATGCGCACAAGTGGGTCCCTTGACCCACAAACAAGAGACGTCTCATACACCAATTTGATGTCTAGCTTGGCTGTGACCTTAAAATCTTCTATATATATATATATATATAATTGCTCTTTTAAGTACTTTACTAAAGGATTCTCCTCTTTTGACATATAGATTTAGAGTTATCACATGTCTTTGACTTTCAAAAAAAGTATCAAAAGACATCAACTTATTAATGGCTAAAAGTTTTTTGTTGTTGTTGTTGTTGCAAGGATATGTAGATAAATATTTAAATTTTTACTGTCTTTTAAATAAGATTATGAGAATTTTTTTAAGGAGGAGAAACCAACAAACTTTTGTTTACCTATATTCCATATATTCTGCTAAAAATATGTATCAAAATATACCCCATATTCCATATATTCTGCTAACAAGTTTAAGTTTATGGGATCTTAAAAGATGATATCCATTTTAAAATGGCCAAGGGCCAATCCGTCACGAACAGAAGTGCGAGGAACTTCGACTCTCGTCATTTGTTTTAAATATGATTTGTTATTTATTTTATTATGTATATATATATATATATATATAATTCACCAATTAAGACCATTTTTGTGCAATAACATAGCTTTTTCTAAAGAATTTGCTGCCGAGGATCGCTTCTTACAACATATCACCAACGGAAGCACTGTTTGGTCTCTTTTGTTAAGGGCTTCCATTGCCCAACCCCAGTTCTGAAGGGCTTGTTCTGTCAGTTATGGTGGTTTAATGTTCAACCAACAAATTGGAGTATAGACTGTGAACATACTGATTTCCACAGGGCGGAAAAACGATGATTCCAAGTGGAAAGTATGGCCTGCAACTGAGAACGCCTATTCAGCCCAAGAAGCCCACGAGACCGCCTCGTCCACCCCCTCCCGGTTTCCAAGATGACGAGGAAGATGACGTGGAAGGAGAAATCGCTCGTCAGGCCTCCAAGAAGAAGTCCCACAGAGATGTAAGTAAATATTTCTCCGCAACTCTCCCCTCAGATTTCACCCATTTCGAGCACATTTGAATGATGCCCATTAAGGTATTTGAAATGAAAAATTAAACCAATTTCATGAAGTGGAATATAAATTAACAGTCTCATCTAATCCCAGAGCCTGGTATGCACCTTCGAGGTTGGTAAGCACGAAGTTGCGCATCTCCAATTCCCACATCTGGTGCCTCGGCGATTCGTGTGAAGCTAAATTATGCATGCTCGAGCTTCGCAAACTCGAGTTGCATACCATACCCGGGTTTAAATTAATTTCCATGTTCAATGCACGCAATGCACCATCTGGATTTACTGTATGACTTCATCCCTATCCGGGATTTTGAATGAACCTTGTTTCTCTCGGCGCAATTTGTTTCCTCCGCCCGGTCCCTCCATTTTCAATTGCGGAGATTTTGCGAACTATGTGTCGAGTGAGGATGCTTTTGGTTTACCAGGACTGGGAAGAACTACTTTCCCTTTTTTTTTTTTTGGCTGGAAGTGCTTCAAGAAACATGTCCGGAGGGGCTGCACCACGAAAAACAAATTTCTTTCGACTTTGAAGTCGGGTTTGAGGCGCATCTATCGTCGCCCACGACTTGCACCCGCCCTCACCCCTTTTCCAAATCCATGCCATGAAGGCAGGGCAGATCCAGTGGTTATGGAACCCTTTTGGATGCCGTGCCACCTAAGTCACCTGGATTGTGTTTACGATTAAATTTGGAAAAAATTTGCTGGTTTTTGGTTTGGTCATTAAGTTCTTCACTGACGCAAAATCAAGTACAAATTAAAAATATTAACTAGCCACTCAATACGCAATTCTATTATACGAGAATTCTGTCTTGAATATAAGAGATCTATATTTTAAGTATGGGATTCAGAATTTCGTATATTAATCAAATTTTCTTAAGATTCCGCATTTTTTGATCTTGTTTGAGAAAATCTCCAAACGTGATGATTAAGCTCATCAATCTGTGGATCTCATCAGTGAACCAGTGCCTCTTTGGCATCAACCAGGCAGATTAAGGATGCTTTTGTTTTACCAGGCCTGTGTGGAACTGTTTTATTCTTTCACTGGAAGAGCTTCAAGAAACATGTCAAGGGTTGCACCATGAAGAACGGACTCCTTTCAGCTTAGAAGTCAGATTTTAGGGGTCTCTATTCGTCAAAAACTGCTCATGACTTGAACCTGACCTGATCCCTTTCTTGGACTCAGGTGGCGTGTACCCCAGCTATACAGGAACCCTAGTGGACAGCATGTCATCTGAGTCACTTGGTTTGTGTGCAGGTTCTAATTGGACAAAAAAAACTGCTCATGCGTTTGGCAAAGTGAATTAACTTATTAAGCGTACGTAATTAATTTTTTTATTGATTCAAAAGTAAGAGCAGAATAGAATTTTAATCATTCCTTTATCCCAAAATTCTATTGTAAGATAAGCCTATTTTGAAATTCTATTGTAAGAGAATTCTATTTTGAATATAAGATATCTATATTTCAAATATTAGACGAAAATTCTCTTATATCAGTCTTTTCTTTATGAATCAGATTTGTGGGTATTTAAATTTTTTGAGTTGGCAAATTTAACCACCAGTGCTTGAGTATCGGCAAATTTTGTTAAAATGTGGCGACTGAGCTTGTTTCTCTGTCAACCTCACCAGTGAATCAATGCCATGCAGGCATCAAGAGTTGTTTCAAGCCTTTTTAAGGGACTTATTCAGAGTTTTATGGTGCTTGTAGCTTGTAACATTTAGAATCCAGCTATAAAATATCTCACTGGAAGAATACTTATTTGCGATTTCTACGCAGAGGAACTCTCAATCGTTTTGTTTGCTGCATGTGCTTATGGAGTCCTTGAAATAGGGTTCTCCAGGAATCAAGGTACAGAGGTGGAATCTTCGATAATGTGAAGGTCTACTTGCTTAGTTCCTTTACCAGAAAAATTCAATATGAGCTGTGGGATGCATCTCCAAAATCCATTTAATTTATATAGCAAGTCTAATATGTTTCAGTTTATTATTTGCTTGTTTACCTCGTTGCCATGCTCCTACACTCTAGTCTGTAGGTGAGAATGAGATTGTTGGTACCTTGCCAGTCCCAATCAACATGAGCTTCCTATAGGAAAGAACGAGATTACTGGTACCTTGCCAGCGCCGATTAACAATTAGCTCACGAAGAGTCCCAATCAACAATTGGCTCATGGAGAGCAAACATGCCACATTTGGGATTTGAGCCCAGGCATAGAGGATAACAGCTTCACCTCTCGAACTAGACCCAATTGACATGTTCCAGCCTCCAGGTTATATTTACACAAAAATTATATATATTGGTGAGTATTTTCCAAGAAATCTTGGGTGGAAGGTACTGCATTTATGGGATTGGGTAGCGGTGATTCATTTTTAAATATAAATTAAAAAATCATGATAAGATGGAGAAGTTATTTAATTGCATCATTAAAGAGCATTTGTAAGTGGCCACTGCGGAATTTATAAGCATGTGCTGCAGACTTCCTAAGCCGTGGTGAGAAGATCCGTGCCCATAACCTAATATTAAATCAATGATCAAGGGATTCTGCTTGGAATTGCGATATCTTCCATTTCATTGTTAACTTTAAATTTATCATTTTCATTAGAAAGTCTCTCCCAAAAATTAATCATCTTCTGGTAACAGTTATTACAACTTTCTTCTTCCTAGACTTTCCCACTTGCTGCAGTTTTCCTGCTTATAATCCTCAGAAAGGTTTTATTTCATAAAATACTAGTGTTCAGGATTACCTGGCTTAATCTGGTCCCTTCTAGAGGTGTGCAAAAGCATATCATACAGGCTTGAAGTTCTAACCACATACGCTGAAGACTGGTGGTGGCATAATAGCCTACAGAAGGAATTCATAAAAGGTAAACAATGTAATACCCCAGTTTTGATCCCATGTTCAATATTGTGTATGTACATGATGAATGGCTATAAGCTGAACAATGAATATTAATAAAAGGTATATCAACGGGGGAGCTATGACTTCACAGGAGGGGAAAGACAAGGGGGCTTAAATAGGCTAAGGAAAGGGCCTTACCACTTAGTAAGAGAGTTAAAACTGAACTATATACCTTGATTATTAAGTAATCAATGCTTAATTAAACCTTTGGGTGAGATTAATGCATAGAAGAATATGTGGCCTCTTCCTGCCATGCAACTAGAAGCCTTACCTTTGCCATGTCAGCGAATTATTTTTTGGTTTTAAAGGTTTGAGAGAGAGAGTTCGAAGATTGATTGCCATCCAATTATTAGAGAGACAAACTTATCAGAAATTGGGAATTCACCTTGTGAACTGTCTTTTGTTTGGAATCAGGGAAATGTTTCTTGAGCGAACTGCTCTGTGTATATTGAATTAAAATTGTGAAAGTTATAGCCAAAAATTAAGTTAGAATTGTGGCTGCATGGAATGATAATGACCGTCATCAAGGGAATTAGCTACCGCTGATAATTCCTTTGAAACCCAGCAGTAAGATTTTCTGGCCAGCCTGTGTTGGAGCCCTAGCAGGATGTGGGATAGCTTGAGGGTCTGCTGAGCAGAGAAGGGAATTCCATTCCTTGGGTTGTGCAGTCTCATGGGGAAGAGGGCTGTGGATTCAGAATTGCTGTAGGTGTAATTCATTACTGTGAGCCTGGGAATTGGGCTGTGAGAAGAGAAATTTAGAGTCATCCATAGGAAGTTTATGCCCCTTGTGGAATCATAATCTCATCTTGGGGATGCCCTATGTTGCAGAGAGAGCTGGTGCAGCAGGGAACCTATGGTTGGCTTGAGTCACGAGTGTCCCTCTTTTGCAGCTAGTTGTTGGACTGCTCCAGACAGATAAGTATTGCTAAATGTATATGTGAATTATGTTGAATTGATACTGAATTGTTATGGTTATGTCATGGCTGAATTAATTTCCAGTTCGTTCTTCTGACTGCTTGTGTTAGCCTATATTTGTGATTAAATAATTGAATGGTTACATTTAGGTTGCATAAATCTGTAGTGTCATGTATGCTTAAAGTAAATAGTTAATAATAGAATAGTGAGTTTGTCTCAGTCAATCGGTACGAATTTGGGTAGATAGAAGAAGTGCCCCATATCTTCAAAGGGCAAAGTTTTAAATTGTTTGTGGTGGAAACAGAGGGCAATGTTTTAAATTTTCTGTCAGATTAGTGGGTGATATAGTGTTCTGAAGGGCCATACTTTTGTAGTCAAATAAAAATTGATAATTAAATTTTTTAAACTAAGAAAATATCTGCAACTAGAAGGCAGGGCAGGTAAGATATGATAAGATGGGCATGAGAAATATGAATTATCTTCTATGGAAATAGATGAAAGGCTAAAGCCCTTTAATGTAACATAGAACTGTTATTGGAGAAACTAGGAGGTTTTTGATTGGCATATATAAAACAACAGATGCTGAGTAGGAAAGAGTATTTGCAACAAAGGTTAGACTTCTTGGGCAAACTACAGATTGAGACTTCTGAGGAAGATGTTGTAAATAAAATATTGAGGCAGGTTCAAATGTCACTATTGCTTGCTTCTTCTATGGAGAATTTGAAAATATTTTTTGGTGATGTTGAGTTTTGCAGCACTGGAATCTTTTACATTAATTTTGTAAAATTATCTCCAAATATCGATACAAGGCCACCTATAACTACAGCCTCCAGATTCATGCAGTGGAACTGACAAATTATTGTGCAAGATCAGAAAGAAAATTTGAAATTATTCTTGATACCAGGCCAACTGGATTAGCTGTTGCTCAGAATTTCTGGTAGTTAAATTTCACATGGATTTTTGAGAAGCACAAGACAGGGTTGGTGGGATAGAGTGTTAGGTCCAGTCACTGTAACTCTGAATTTCTTGTTAGTGGGTCTAGTAAGAGAATTATCAATATGTTTAATGTAATAATATAAGTGTTTGAAACTAAAGAAGATTAAATCCCTTTAGTCTGCTTCGTTTCCAACTTATCTGCCCTGAAGTAGTATAAATGATTCTCTCTGATAGATAACCATATAATTGGTCTAGATTAGCCTTTGTGGTGACGTTGTGATAGGTTAGTGATGCAAAATATATGCGCCCCTTGAAGAAGGGTCACTGTCATAGTATGCCCAGTCAAGATATCTATTTAGATGGACAGGCAACTTTTTTCTCAAATCTTGAGATTGTGGGACATTTCTTTCCACACTGTTTAATATTACTCAGTCTCATCTAGAGGACAGTCAGACATTACTGTTGACATGAACAAGGAACAGTTTCCAGAAAATATTGTATTTGCTTTTGAAGGTAATGTGGATTAGAATAGTCAGAGGTCTGCACCCTGCAGGATTGAATTTTTTATTAACTTTAGCTAGTAAATTTTATATTGCCCTAGATTTTGGTTTTGAACAGTCCACAACTTGAAACACTGACAGGAAAGATAATGGTTAGTTGCTTGTTCTTATTGTTTAGTTGGAAAGGCCGCAATAGATAGATGAAACACAAAGCATCGGTGGTTGCTAGCATTCTTTTACAGACTTATGTAAATACATCAGGAAGTCTGTTGTTCCAGATCTGTTGTTACAAAGTGGATCTAGGAGTCAGGACCTATCTAATAGAGTTGCTTACCTCATTTGTAGGGCAGAGCACTCTGGAGAGGAGTATGATATCAGATATGTAGGTTTTAACCCTGCACAGATGATTCCTGCAAACAGTTTCCCAATAAAACAGAAAATATTCAATGACAAACAGACACATTAACACAGATGTTTTACCCTGGAAAATTAAAACCAGGAAAACCAGCAAGGTTTTTTTCAATATATTATATTTACAATGTTACAATACAATATGTATATGCCGCAGCATTAATAAACTCCCAATCCATTAACCCTGGATTAGAATACAACCATAGTTCCTTTGACTGGATCTTCAAAACCACGTGCAAAACCACCATGCACCCTAAAACTGCCAAAAACGAATGCAAAAAACTGCCCAAATTATTTTTTTGAGGCACTGCCTTGAACCCCATGCAGGGGGGCTACTGCCCCCTGCATACCCCCCGAACAGCAGGGGCTGGCTGCCCTCACTGTGACCCCCTACGTGCGTGGTGCATATAAGTTGTGCAAAGAATATAACACAAGCTGAACATGATGCACACCCAGGCTTGTAACAGAGAAATAATTGAAATTACTGATTCAAATTCTGTTTAGATTAAAAGTATAGTTATTATCTTGTTTGTTGTCTTCAATATCTATCCATGAAAAGGAGAATTGTAACGGTTTTTTTCTTGATACAATTCCTATCCTGTTTTTGAATTATGCGATCATAAGTTCTGATCATAAATGGGTTTTTCAGTTTAGAAAACACTTAGGGTATGGTCAGTGGTCAGAATGGATCAATATTTTTCCATTTATTGAAAAAATAGGCAATAATGTAAAGTTACTGTCTTCAAGGGTTCCAAGAAACAGAGCTTACCTCTGTCATATCAGGACCAGTCAGTATAAGTCTGAACTTTAAATCATGAATTAAAACTATTTTCTCTTAGGTTTTTTTTCCGCAAAAAAATTCACTATATTTTCTTGATGGAAAATATACATTGTGAGGGCAGCCTAAGGCCTGATCCTTCCCAGTAATTTACTTCCTAAAAGGACCAGATAATATGAGCAGACAGCATCTACAAGCTGTTCTTGATAGCTACAACCACTGAAACAGTTCATAAAAATTACAAAAAATGTCCTAAAAAAGGAACAGGGTCAGAGGTGAAGGGAAACAACCCCCACAAGTTGATTGTTCATGAATTCTTGGCATTCCAGAACCCTTGGGATGACCTGCAAAGCTTCCTTTGGCTGACTATCTGCCAGAGTGTTGAGTTCTCTGTAGATATGATTGCAAGAGAACTACTCCAACTTGTTCATAACCTGTTTTATTCCTTGCAGAATGTGTACTAGCTGAGGGTCCTCTATCCCAACCTGGCCACATACCCAGTCTACGACAAGTTTTGAATCCCCCATTATCTGCATTTGTTTCACTTCTTTTTGATCTGCCACATAAGCAAGCGCCCAAAGTGCTGAAAATTCTGCTCTCATAGTGGTCCAACAGGAGCATACTTAATATGAAAAAAATGATAATCATTCAAAAACAGTACAGCTCCAGCTCCACATATGGAGGGGGTCCCTTGACGTGCCCCATCGAAGAAATCCCAAGGGATAGAATTGTCCAAATTAGGCTTAATGGGAGCTCTGGGATTTCTGCATTTTACCTCAACTCAAAAAAATTTGCAGGTAGAATCAATGATATGCATCACAACCTCCGCTGGAATGAATTTATTCTTGGAACAAAGCCATATTCCTGGCCCACCACACAGAGTGGACAAGAGAATCCGAGAAAACTGGAAAGACTGACATGGCTATGTCATTAACCCTGTCCTAAACACATTCGACCAGAGACTCTTTGTCCGAAGAAGCAGTCGAGGGATTGAATATATTTTTAGCCAAAGTCCAGACCTGCTGGGTGTAAAAGCAGGAAACAAACAAATGATAGATGGATTCCTCATCCTTTTTGCTGAGAGGGCATCATCCAAGTCCTATCCACTCTCTCTTTGTTGAGAAATGTAACTAGTATTGGTATTCATAATTGTATTCGAGTCATGATGTAATTGTCAAAAGAAAAAGAAGAATTTATTGAAAAAGAAAAAATATTTTAGCATGGGTTTCATCATCATGCTTTATTATTTTATTTCTTGGTCAAAGCCTCCATTGAAGGCTTCTAGGGTTGAGTCATGAGTATATATCCTTGTCATTATGTTATAGACCCTTATTGGGCATATTGCCTCAAAGGAATAAAATTATATTGATGTAATTTGATCATCTTCTCCATCTCTATCAAGTCGGCATACCCTCTGTTCATGTTGGCCTAAAAGAGGACACTCAAACCTGTTGGACATTAGATAAACCAATGCTCCCTGTGTGTTTCGTGACATGGACTAACTGCCTCTCGTGGATCCTTATCTCTGACGATGCGATCGTTGACTAACGCTTGCAGGTTTTGGTCTAACGGCAATTGTGATTTCCAACAAGTGGTATCATAGCGTAAGTCACGAGTTCGATACACACCCGACTCGCGTTGGGGGGGAGATTGTTGGACATTAGATAAACCAATGCTCCCTATTTGTTTCGTGACATGGAATAACCACCTCTTGTGGATCCTTATCTCTGGCGATGCGATTGTTGACTAACACATGCGGGTTTTGGTCTAACGGCAATCGTCGATTCCAACAAAACCACTATTTATACCCATGCATTCGACCCAGTTTGGAATAAGAGAAAGCAGGATTCGTTCTACAATTACCTAGTGAAGGAAAGGATGCGAGGAAGTCTAAGAATAAAGGAGAGTCCTAGCAAAAGAAGGGACACTTGTAGAAACCGAAATATCTACCATTCTGCCATGCGAGTAATTTGAAATGTTGCAGGGACAAACTTACTACAGGGCCGAAGATACAGGATTACAGAGAGGGTTGAAGGTATAGGATTACAGAGAGGGCCAAAGGTACAAGATTACAGATAGGGTACACTTGATCTTAAAAAGTTGATTAACGTTGACTTGTATGAGCAAGAAGTTGGCTTGTTTGAATAGGAGGCTGGCTTGAGGGATGGAGGAAAGTTTTGGTCTTGGTCAAAGGGTCTTGATTGTCTCATTGGATTTGGTTCTTGAAGAATAGAAGAGTTTTTGGGTTTTCCCCTCAAAGAGGATTTTTTCCCTGGCTGCGTGTCAACATCTTGTGTCCTTGATCTTCATGCATTTACTGTTTTGATAGTTGCTTGATGAATAGAAGTAAAAAAAGACATAAAGAGGTAAATAAAAATTAAAGAACATCACAAGTAATTATCAAAGGAAGAAAATCTTTCTGCCTTTTTGATTTTCCATCATGGTACCAGAGCAGTGAAGAAGTAGAAGAAGGCCAGCCTTGAAGATCAATTGCTCTTATTAAAATAAGAAGGGATTCAAGATAGATCAGACTCACAGTTTGACTTATAAATCAGTTAAAGGGAACCCAAAATTTTTAAACTACATGTCTAGACCGAAAAACATATTTACCTCTTGATGTGATCCGGAAAGCAAAAATTTTAGAACCAAGATCTTGTAAGGTAGACCGAAGTCTGTAACCAGATCTGGAAGGGATCAAAAGAGACCTAGAAGAAGTCTGATATGATCAACACGAGAAGGGAATTTGATACATGATTATAATCTATTTAGAAATTCAAGGTAGTCCATATAACTATTAGGCCGAATTACAGAATTATAGAACTTGAAAAGATGGCTGAATCTCCAAAAGGAGTATATAAGAAAGTTCAATTCAGTTCTAAGCATGACAGTTAATTCGAAGGTGAAGATTATACTGCAGATCCAAAATCATTAGTCGCAGATGGTATCGTTGCTATGAAACACATCTAATCAATAATCCAATCCAACCAAAGAACTCTGTTAGACAGATGATAAAGACAATCTTGAAAGCTACCATGACTGTCACCTTGAAAGTTACATAATAGTCTTTGCTTTATGTACTAGACACCTTGGTCTAAATGATGACTCAACAATAATCTTAAAGTTGTTAGATGGTTTAGAAATTGTAACTATAGTGAGCTATACTTGGAAGGATTCAAAATAGCATGCAAATGGAAGGAATCATGTTTGAAGAAATTCCCTGAGATAGTCCTTGAACTCGACATCTTTGGGAGAAGAAGACCTTGATCTTAACATTTTTGGAATGTTCATGGCATCTTGAAGAAATCATTGCAACAGACTTATTGGACTAAGGTAAATAGTCCTTAAGATACGTACAATCATTAACTCAATTTAGATTAGGGTTTTCAAAGCTCATTGTCTTGATTCTAGGGTTTATAGTTTTATTGACATCTAAGTTGTAAACCCTAGTTAAGAAACCCTAACTCTATTCTAATTGTTCTTTAGCTTAATAGTCTCTAGGGTTCATAGATAGTCTAAGGAAAAGTTGGAAACACTAGTAAAGTATAGAATTGAATTCAAAACCCTAGAACTAACACCTTGAAAGATGACTTAGGGTTTGGAGTTTGCTATCGTACTCTTACTCTTGTATACTTTTGGTACTTGTCAAGTAAATGTTGAAGGTACATATAGGAATATTGAAAGGAGTCATTCAAAAAGAAGCTTCCAGGTTACAAAAGATAAGTATTATCTTTATTATCCTTTCTCTTGTATTCTCCTTGGAAGGACTAAGCTTGTAGATATGAAGATTATGGCTACATTCAGAGGGAGCCCTTCAATAAGGAAACCCTATAAGGTTTGTAAAAGAAACAACTCGAGGTATCTAGCTAGCCTTCTTTATAAAAAGGTATGATCATTTTGAAATTTGCTTAAATTGCTAACTCTCTCATGTCCAGGGTGTTGTATCATCAAGATTCTTATTTAGGATGATTAATCTTTGGATTAAATCAATTCTTACTATACCATCTATCTTTTGTTCACTTTAGTAAAACCCTAACCTTTAGGTTCACTATAAAAACGCTAGCCTTTTGATGTGTAGGGTATATTGATGATAATAATGAAACCCTAGTCTACTTAGGGTTTGTTGATAAGGTCTGGAACCTATGATGAAATCCTACTTTTTTGATGTTTAGGGTTAGTTGATGTCATGGAACTCTAGCTTTTTAGGGTTTGTTGCTGATGTCTAGGTTATATGATAAAACCCTAGATTTTTAGGGTTTATAAGAAAACCCATGTAGTAGTTAATATAAATTCCTAGGAATGAAACCCTAGGTGTATGTGCTTTTGTATGTTTGAAACTGTAGCTTGGTCGAGTAGTTGTATATCCAACATTGAAGTTTTGATGTTTGTGCCTAGTGTTTACGACAAAACCCTAATAGAGATTGATATAAGTTCTAGGGAATGATGATGAAACCCTAGATGTAAAATGCTTTCGCTACGATTGGAATTCTAACCTGATATAGTTGTTGACATTAAGGCTTTAGTCTTGATAAATGGAATCTAGGGTTTGTGACAAAAACCCTAGCATAGATGGTTGTGAAAGTTTAGGGAATGAAAGGTGCAACCCTTGTTGATTATAAACCTAACTAGGATTAGGTTTTGGATGTCTAAAGTTTGATTTCTTGTTTTAATAACCTTAGATGCTCCCATTGTGATGACATGCTAATAAAATTGACTTCATGCTCTTGTACATATATATGTGTTTGGTTTGTTGTTAAAAGTTTGCAGATACTTAGTCTTCAAGTTGTTGAAGATGCTTAATTGATGATGACTTAATGATGATGTTGAGCATGATGGAAAGAGGGAGCTGTAACAATCCTGATGACATTGAAGTTTACATTGGTAATTGATAGATGACCTTGTTACCATAAGAAGATATATAATGATGTTCCTGAAGGACTGAAGTTTTAAAAGGTCAAAGTTCTTCGATGATATGATGATACGAAAGAAATAACCTATATGGCTGGAAGAATAAAGTTGTTAATGGACTTGTCCTCTAGTTGAGAGGGAGCTTGGTTGAAAAGTAAATCTCCTCCAATTGATAACTTGATGTAAAGACCATGAGGATGTTTGAGATTGGAGAATAGCTAAAGCATTACAAATGGTTATTCATGATGAAGCTGTGAGCAAGATTCAGATGTTTTGAAGAAGTGCTAAGGCTGAGTTTGGTGCTGTTGGATAAGTTGAAGAAGGAAGCTTTTGTTAAGATGTATTTGGATTATGTGATGAAGCAACATTAGAATAGTTGAACTATGTGATGAAGCAACATTAGAATAGTTGAAGACCTCGAATTTTGTATATAAGAACATATATATTGAAAGTATATTGATGGGGGTTGTGAAGCTACTGGTTGAACACGTATGGATCTCTCCCTAATAAGTTTTTGAATATTTGATAAGCATGCTTGATAATTTGATAAGGAGAGATGTAGTACCATGAACTGCAGGTGATGGTAGTTCGGAGGACATCTTGGCCAACTTGTTGATGATGTCTGGATCCCGATGAGGGAGGGTATTATTGGTCTTGTGGAGCTTAGACCTTGCATATGATACCTAGATCCCTGTGGGTTGGTGTTAGGGTTGAAGCTTGATGGTACCTATAATGGCAGAAGCCTGCATAACACCTTAGTCTTGTTAGTGTCTTAGATCCTTGATGAGTGTATGGCACTAGAATCCTTGAGTTGAATTCTTTGTACTAGTGTCATGGCACTTGGATCTTTGATGAGGATATCTTTGCAATGATGGTATCTTGTAGTACTCTTCTTGAATTTGGAACATGTGAAAATTTCACTACTAAAATCCTATTGCAGCAGCTAGAATTATTTCTTCTAACTGTAAATTAATTTATCATTTTATTGCTATGACAACAACAAAATAATCACACTGTAATCTTCACCAAATTAAATTTTGCGGAAGATAAAAATAGGAACTGAGAAATATTAGCGCACATAAAAATTGACGCAATTATTTTTGGACAAATGTCCTTGAAAAAACCCAATGTGGGAAAACCAGTGCAACAGATGAGGGTTTTATTATTATTATGCAGCAGCAAAAATTCTGAGTACAATCCATGGATGCCCAACTGACAATCCAATCTGAGAGAAATATTGGCAAAAATATTCTAGAGAAATTTTCTCCTTTTTGCAAATCCACTACGAATTCCTGTAACTACGAATTCCTGTAATTGCGAATTCCTGCAATTACGCGCGAATTCCTTTAGTGACGCACGAATTCCTGTAATCGCAAATTCCTGCAATTACACGCGAATTCCTGCGATCACTTGCGAATTCCTGCATTCACGCGCGAATTCCTGTAGTATGGCCCTTTTATGTAGAAATATTTGACCTCCTCTCTCCTGACTTTTTCGGAACTGGAAACTCCTCCTAAAATCTTCTACTCTGCCCCTCTGACACCTACTACTTGATCTCATTGTTGAATCACCTGCTATCGGAGAATCGATCTGCCTTGATAACTGAGTATCTGCAATTGGTGTGTTATCCATCTACCCATTGAACTCCTCATATAATCTCCACTTGGGACTCCAACAACTAAGATTAAAACATAATTTATGGCTGAGATCATATTTGGATCGATCCATGTGAGTTTCTAGATGATTCACACCTTTCTCAATTAATACTGAATAATTAACCCCTTTTCCTAAGTTTAGACTTAGGAAATATTTAAAAATAGGCTAATAATCTAATTGAGACACTTCTAGGTGGAATTTCCAGAAATGATTTCTAGGTTATGGAGAACTCTTGTGTTTTAGCCTCTCCACAAAGTTTCGAGACTAGAAAATCTCCGATGCTACAAAAACTAACATAACACTTCAAATTGAGGTCAATCTTGTACCAGTTGAACAATTATGAATACCTCCCTAGTTAAGAGGGAGTGTTGAGAAATGTAACTAGCATCGGTCTTCATAATGTTGAGAAATTTGGGGCATTAGGATTAGGTGATTTCTCTTGTAATCATAACTGCTTGTGAATTATTTTTACTTCTTTATATTAGGTTCTTCTTTTGACTTAGATTATTATTGTGTTATTCTCCATCAAACAGTTACCAATCATAAACAACAAGGAGACAAGAGACACTGAATATAGGCGATCAAGCAGGGCCAAAATCTCTCCAGCTTGAGGGGAAAACCAAAACGATTTTTTTTCTTATAGAAACTTCATTTGACGAATACCAAGACCAAGACCCTTGACACAAAACTTCTCCAAGACCAAGTCACAAGACCCTTTTCATTGCTTCTTCTTGCCCAAGTCAACACAAATCAAACTGCCTTCTTCATTGCTGATCCCGGCTACTCAAAAATTTAGGTTCCTTTCCACATACTTGCAATCTGTACCTCTGCAATTCTGCATGTGTGAGCTGATAGAGAGTGGTTTTATGATGCTTTCCTCCTTCGCTTGACTTGAGAACTTCTCTTGGTGATCTCAGCTAGCAAGGTTGCTGGACTATTGACCTTCTTGATGACTTCCTCAAGCACTGATATGACACTACTGTAGAAACCCTATTTTTTGTCACACGTGCGAGAACTAACCCAAAAACAGTGCCAAATATCTTTGCTCTTCTTCTCTTTCTTCTCGCTCATTATGAGGCTCCTTTCCTTGTGATTCTCGCACTTCTTCTTATTTCAGATTGCTTGACCGAATTGTATCTCAAGTGATGTCGAGTGCTCCTATATATAGTGGTTTTTCCATGTGATATAGTTCGACTTGACCTTGTGCCTAGGCTGACATGTTAGTTTAGAATCATCTTAATTTCCTTTTGTAGGCTGACTTCAAGGGGTGCTTGTGACAAGGTCTTGGAGGGTTAATGACTCAAACAACTTATCTTTTTACAATGTGTAACATGCCCAAATGGGTCTTCAATACATGACATTGACTCAATAGACTTTATGACTTGATGACCAAACCTAATAGCTCTCAATGAGAGCTTCAATTGTAAAATAAAATTCCTTGAGCATGAAACCCATGACTCGAGCATTACAAAATAATTTATTTTCTTCTTTACATCAAATACATAAAATCATGATTACACATGTCATTATGAAGACCGAACCTAGTTACACTTTTCAACACATTATTGTATTTGAGTCGTGATGTAATTGTCAAAAGAAAAAGAAAAATTATTTTAGCATGGGTTTCATGCTTTATTATTTTATTTCTAGGTCAAAGCCTCCATTGAAGGCTTTTAGGGTTGAGTCATGAGTCTATATCCTTGTCATTATGGTCTAGATCCTTATTGGGCATATTGTATCAAAGGAATAAAATTATATTGATGTAATTTGATCATCTTCTCCACCTCCATCAAGTCGGCCTACCCTCTGTTCATGTCGGCCTAAAAGAGGACACTCAAACCACTATTTATACCCATGCATTTGACCTAGTTTGGAGTAAGAGAAAGCAGGATTCGTTTTGCAATTACCCAGTGAAGAAAAGGATGCGAGGAAGTCGAAGAAAGGAAAGTCTTAGCAAAAGAAGGGACACTTGTAGAAATCGAAATATCTACCATTCTTCCATGCGAGTAATTTGAAATGTTGCAGGGACAAACTTACTACAGGGCCGACGATATAGGATTACAGAGAGGGCCGAAGGTACCGGATTGCAGAGAGGGTACACTTGATCTTGAAAAACTGATTAATGTTGACTTGTATGAGCCAGAAGTTGACTTGTTTGAATGGGAGGCTGGCTTGATGGATGGAGGAAAGTTTTGGTCTTGGTCAAAGGGTCTTGGTTGTCTCATTTGATTTGGTTCTTGAAGAAGAGAAGTGTTTTGGGTTTTCCCCTCAAAGAGTTTTTCCCTAGCTGCGTGCCTACATCTTGTGTCCTTGATCTTCATGCATTTACTGTTTTGATAGTTGCTTGATGAATAGAAGTAAAAGAAGACGTAAAGAAGTAAATACAAATTAAAGAACATCGCAAGTAATTATCAAAGAAAGAAAATCTGTCTGCCTTTTTGATTTTCCAACACTCTTGATGCAGTTATCCCAGGAGAGCAACTTGTTGGATAAGGCTAACTACAATGCTAGTTTTCCTTTGAGCGGACCTTTGTGATACCAAAGGAATTTCCACTACCATACCGACTCGCCAGTCGACTGTCCCTCCATGAGAGCTTGATATCCAAGCTTTGCTGTGAAGAAGCCTGAAGAAGGATTCCCGGACCATATAAGATGATCCTCATCTTTGTTTGATAGCCTTACCATTGCCAAGACTAAGATGTCCACATAGTTTTCTTAGAATTTAGGTTACTCATTTGTGGTAAAATATTACTTGATCAATTTTTGATATCCAAGCTTGTTTACATGGAGACCAGCCAGAAGCTGATTGTTGAAGAGAAAAATATTCTCAGGCAGGAGGTGGATTGCCTGAAATTGGTAGGAAAAGAGATTTTCTTTATCCATGGAAAAAAGAAATTGTATATTGCATTCAAGTTTAAAGAAAAATATATTTTTAGATGCTTTGAACATTGCTAGAGAGAGTCTTGATATTGGTCATTGCTGGTAAATGATAAAAAACTTAAAAAGGGAGTTTTGTCTTGTTCAATACACAGGGGCTGTCATAGCTTGTCTTCCACATGAGAATTTACAAAAGTCTGGTCTTCAGAAGTTGAACATCTGTTAGCTGTGCACACATAAAACTGTCATATTTCATATTTACTCTGAAACAAAAGTCTCTATGACAAAAATAATATAACCGTCCATAACGAAAAACTCATCAATTCTACAGGCTATGCTACATCAGTTTAAATCCTGAATCTTCTCAGAAGATTGACTGTTATAGGAATCTCCAGTTATGTATGGGTGTTCCTGTGGGATATTACCATCCTTGATTTCCTTCTGGTGCCTTGAGCCGTCAACCAGCTGTAGCCCCTCAGACAGAGGATCTGTTTCTCTTGAGTTTGCGTAGACATTGTTGAGAAATCCTTTAGGACAGCATGGTTAGGTTTTTATTATGTTGATTTCTCTAATTTTGACATTTTCTTGTGAAGTTATTTATTTGTTCTTCTAATTATTAAATTCTTATCATCAAGACAAATGCCAAACAATGTAGATTAGAAACACAAAAGAGAACACAGGATGTAGGCACTCAGCCAGGGCAAAACCCCTACGAAGGGGAAAACCCATTCAAACTTTTCCACTAAAAAATTCAAATCAAATTGAGACAATCTTGACCTAAGACAAAGACCTTACTTCCATCCATCAAGCCAGACCTCCAAACATCCATCCAACTAGTCAATTATGGCTTGGGTCCTTCTGCAATTCATCCTATAATCATAGTCTTGTACCTTCGTCCTGCAGACCTTCAATCCCTTCACACATTTGACAGAACAGAAAAATTTCAGGCTTCTTCCTTCTTTGCAGGGTCTTTCCTTCTCTTTCTTGTTATGGGATAGGCTCCTTTTGATATTCACACACCACACTTCCTTCCATTTATTGCAGATATGAGTGCACCCACATGGTTTGAGTTCACTTGCTATTTATAGTGGTTTGTCACTGTACTTTTGGGCTGATATGAACAGTAGGCAGGCTCACTTATAGAAGATGGACCAGGAGCCGACTTGATGGTGGAGGGGTTAACATGACAAAAATAAATTTCTTTCTTTGATACAATGAGCCCAAGAAGGGTCTTTTACATAATAATTTTGACTTTGACTTAGTACAAAAAATGCTAGAGTACTCAATGGGTGCTTTGACCTATTGACCATTGACCCAAGCATGGGTTTCAAATTTCTTTTACAATATTTTTTTCTTTCTTTCTTTTGACAAATACAATTATGAAGACCGACACTAGTTACATTCTTCAACAGACATGTTCAAAGAAAACTGATAAAAAAATAGATGCTTAAACTTCCTCATAAATTGGGCTCAGTGCCAGGTTTACCATTCTGCTTTTTCCTTTCATCAAACTGATTACAGTCATTGAGTCACCAAACACTTGAAATTTCGACACTCTGTTGGGAAGCCAATTATAAGAGAATTTTTAGCGCAAGGAATGTAGCAAAGTTGCTTGTCCCTTAACCTAAACATGCCTTGAAATTAATTTTGTGGGTGTCATTTAGGAAGAGAGTACCTCCAGCGCCACTTTTTAGTGGGTTTCTCTCTGTGGCTTTGTTGAAATATCCCCAAGCTCCAGATTTATCAATCAAAACATGTGTGAACTGTCTTGGAAGAGAGGTTATCAAATTAGATTTGATGCTTGAGAAGATAGACTATCCTTGTGAAGCACATTGGAGGGTTGGAATATACCTATCTTCAAAAATTCCTACATTCGTAGCTAGCCAGATACCCCAAGAGATGATTAAAGGGATCCCCTTTGAAATCTTAAGTTCTGGCTTTTGCATCCAATTCTTGAGGCAGTCAACAACTGTATCTCCTTGACAGGTGTTCTTCATCTATGCCAATGACTCCATTGCAGCCCATACTTCTTTTGTGTTGGGATAGAATATTAGTAAACGACTTGTGTCTTCTTCCACACCTTGACATAAGGTACATATACTTGGCCCATATCTCCCTCTTTTTTGGAGAACTTCCCAAGTGAGAGCCTTATTTCTGGTTGCTTACCACAAAACGATTCCGAACCTTTCAGGGGGATTTAGTTTTCCATCTTGCCTTCCACCACCATTTAGGTTCTTCTGGTCTGTCTGATGAATACATTGCTTTATAACCTAATTTTGGCTTGTAGGTCCATAGCATTGGGTTCTTGGACTAGACAAGTTCTTCTGTTACTTTGATGTGGACATGGCTTAATTTAAGTTTGGCTAAATATTCTTCCCACTAAGTCTAATCTTGCCCTCTAGGCCTATTTGCTCCACCATCTTCCAATCTTGTTGCCATATAGCAGAGGCTTCGGGGAGGCTGCTTAGGTTAGATTTTTGAATACTCATCCGTGAAAGGGGTTTATAACTGCACCTGATAAATTAAAGTCATTAATATTGCTTACCCAAGGATCCTTACCAATACTAACCTTTACCTCGTTTCTGACCCTCCAAACTAGCTAGTTCCCTCTTAGTCAGTGGGAAGGCGTATATCATTGCTTTCCAAGAAAAGAGAAACTTATACAACAAATTGGATATGTGTAGTTGTGTGATAAACAAAGACGGGCATGAAGATTTTTTTGGAGTTACACGTGGCAGCTAAGCGGATTAATAAGATACCTTGAACCAGTTTAAGTGCAACAAGAGTCTTTAAAATAATTAATAGGGTAATACACTACAATGAATGATAATCACCTTATGAGTTGGAACAAATTCTCCAATAACAATAGTGATGGCTCATTTTCACAACCAATAAAACAAGTCTCACTTCTAGTAGTATATACCCTATTACATGAAAATCCTTTCAAGGTAGAGTAAGATAAGATTTTATTGATGTCCAACCACATGAGCAGGTCAATGGAACTAAAAAGATATTTCCAATGTGAAAGTAACTCATATAAATGCTGTAATAAAAAAAGGAAAAGCGAAAATAGAACATCATAAGTGCGTGTCTAAGTGAATATCTAAATATGACCAAAGAAACCCAAAAGGTACAGTGGTGGTATAAGTGCAAAAATAGAAATGGAGGGTTTGAGATTGAGGATCTTGGTATTGGACAAAAGGGAGAGAGAGGGATGGAGATGATGTCAAGGTTTCTTGGTCCTAATGACCAAGGGCGATTGTGGCACTGGTTCATTGTTGGAGACCTCTGGTGGAGAGGGACGGAGATGATGTCAAGGCTTCTTGGTCCTAATGTGTTGATTTGGCAGCTCATTGACAAATTCCAATTATAGGAATAGATTCCTCTTTTTGAGAGGACCAATTTTGACCTTTGAAGCACTTGATTTGGACATGGGAAAGTGGATTTTTGAAGTGAAGCCCATAGTTGCACAAATAGTCAAGGTCGGCCTAAGGACAAATTGCCCCTCCAAAGTTGCATATAAATACAAGTGACCTCAAGCTCATTTGAACAACACAACACATCGTTTCATCTTCTCTCTCTCAATTTGATTGGTTCGTATAGGTCTGAGGCAACCTTCTCTCACACATGCGAGGTCTCTTGGCATCTTTGACTGCAATGTTGACTTTTCTGTTTGGAAGTCTTTGACCAAAATTGACTTTGGTGTTTTTGGCATGGTTTGACTTCGTCCTTCGGAGGAAAATTGTGTTTCTGTAGGCCGCATTAACTCGCACATAAACTGAGAAATTCTGGACAGTTTGACTGGAGTTGACCGCAGGAAAATTGCAGACTTTGACCTTTGGAGGAGACTTTGACCTTTGGAGGAGAATTTGACTTCGATTTTTCTGGGGTGTTTCTGTCTCTCTAGGCTGCATCTTTTGGCACAAAAATCGAGGCATTTGGAGCTGTTTGACTGGTGTTGACCGCAGAGAAAAGTGCAGATTTTTGATTAAGTTTGACCAGACTTTTGACTGTTTTGGGCTGATTTTAACCAGCAATGGAGGCCGAATTTATGGGCTGTTGAACGAGCTGTTAGAGGCAGATTTTGACCATTGACTTTGAATGGTGAGGGCATGTTGACTTCTGTTGACTGTTGACCAGATTTCCAGATTATAGCAGTTGACCAGATTTGACTTTGGTGGATCATCTTTGATTGGTTATGGTTTATCTCTATTGATAGTCAAAGTTTGACTTTGACTCATTGTTGAAATTGGACTATTGTACTCTCTGCTGAACATTTTATGACAATCTAATAAAAGAAGAATTACAAAGGGTTTTGTCCCTTGTGGGGTTTTTCCTTGGTCTTTGACGAAACTAGTGTCTCTTGTTAGAATGTCTCCTATTTTTCGTTGCGTTTACTGTTCTATCTTCAATCACTGTTGATGAATGGAATTATTAATTACTGTTGAAAAGATTGCTAATTGAAGAATTGAATTTGGGCTAAAGTAATTGATACAACATAGAGAAATGTAAAAATTAACATGGTATCAGAGCTAAGGTGAAGGACAAAGCCTAAAGGAGACAAGAGTTGAAGCAATGATCTTTGGAAAGTTGAAGGAGCCCATCTAATCAAGTCAAGATGTCTACCTCTTACTTCAAGGAAAAGGAGAAGCTAGGTGGCTCATATAACTTTGCTGCATGGAAGATCAGGTTGGAAATCATATTGGAAGACAATGACGTTTTGGAGTACATACAAGGAAAAATTCTTGAGCCCTCGAAAAGTGTCCCCGCCGCTGCCAAGAACAAGTACAAGAAAGGTGAGTTAAAAGCAAAGAAAATTATAGTTGATGGTTTACAAGATCATTTACTTGCCTATGTTGGAAATTTGAAAAAGTCTAAGGAAATGTATGATAAGCTAGCTGGCATGTATGAAGTCAACAATTTGAATGAAATCACCACCTTGAAAGATCAACTAAAAGACATGAAGATGAATAAAGGAGAGACTGTGCCATCTTACATTATGAGGATATATTGTCTTAGAGAACAATTGTAGAGATTTGGGGACACTGTCCCTGACAGAGACCTGGTGGCTGTAACCCTTAGAGGTCTCCCTCCTATTTGGGAAACCTTCATGACCACCATAAGCAATAACAACGTTTTCTCGTCATTTGATGAACTTGTTGGAAAGCTCACTCAAGAAGAATTTGGGGTGATTTCAAGAGGGAGAATTCATAAGCATGGAGAAAAAGTGCCCGCTGCATTTGTTACTCAAGATAAGAAGAAAAAGGGAAAAGGAAGGACATCTAGTTCGAATAGGCCCTCTCTCGAGTCAAAGGAATCTAATAGAAGATGAAAGGATTTTGAATGTTACAATTACCACAAGTGTGGTCACCATGCCCGTGACTGTCCGAAAAGGAAAGATGCTCCAAGATCCGATCGAAACTACAACAAAAACAAGTATGGTGATAGAAGAAGCAATGATGGAAGAAGAAGTGATGATAAAAGGCGACGAGATGATAGAAGGGGGAGAGACGATCGAAGAAGAATAGATACTTTGGATGATGGCGAAGAGAGTCCTCGTCCTCAAAAGAAGTCAAGAAACTCCAGGTACGAAAGTAACGTAGCTACTAGTCAATCTGAATACATTCTTATTTCAACCCTTTCTAGTTCTCCTCCGAATTTGTACAATAGCTAGCTGGTAGATAGTGGGGCTTCTAGACACCTCACTAAGTACAAGGAAGTCCTCTCAAATCTGGTTGAGAGGGAGACAAGTTTGAAGATTATTCTTGGGGACAACACCACATATCTTGTGAAGGATTTTGGTACTGTCAAATTTAATTTGGACTATGGAAAATCTGTTATTCTTCATGAAGTGATGTATGTTCCAGAAATAAAGAAGAACCTGGTATTTGTTTTTGCCTTGTAATACAAAGGAATGAGAGTAGCCTTCATCAATGGAAAGGTCCTCTCCTGGCCGAAGGGATCTCGACTGAAAGATGCCTTTATCTTGGGATCTAGAATGGGAGGACTATATTGAGTCTCTGGAAGACCTCTTCTATCAATGGTTCTCGACACATATCATCAAAGTAAGCTATGACACCAAAATAAAGAGAAGTCTAAGGGACCATTCCCCTTTATCAGGGTCAAGGCTGATTATAATTTCGAACAAAATGAAGTAGCTATGAAAGAACAAGTTTGGAAAGGTACTATGGCCGAAGAATCAATTATGAAGGATGATGTATGGGATGGTGCATCTTTAAAATGGCTGTACAGGATGAAGTATGAAGTAGATGGAAGCGTTGAAAGGTTCAATGAAGAAGTATGTGTTGCATAGCCTCAGTGGTTTGACTCACTTTTGCAGATTGAAGAAAGCATTATGTGGTGTGAAACAAGCTCCCCGCTCTTGGTATGCCCGAATTAACAGTTACCTAGTGAAGCTTGGACTCACAAGAAGCAGTGCCAATCTGAACCTCCATATCAGATTGGTCCAGGGTATGACTTCGATTTTGGTTTTATATGTTGATGATCTATTCCTGACAGGTAGTGAGCCTCTGATAATCAAGCGTAAGAAGGATTGTGGTTTGAGATATACTTCCGGAGATATGAGATTATATATGGATGTACCGATGATGATTGGGCTGAGAGACTCCATCATACTTTGACTAATGAGTAGATTGCAGAGCAACATGGATTGATGGATGTGACCCACCTAAGTAAGGGTCCAAGCTGATCGAGGACATTGAGCTATGCTCTTCCTTGCTGTCTGAGCTCCCAGGGTGAGGAATTGAGCCTTAGAGCCCTTGGGGTTGAGGGACCTCTGGATTTGCTAGAGTATACCCCAGTTGGCATCTGTCTTTCCCACCCATCTGGCCAATGGGCGCTGGTTGCTTGAGTTAGGCGTGATCCTTACCACTTATGGTAAGTGGTATCTCGCTCAAGCTAGAGATGCAGGTGTTATACCACTGACTCTTGAGGGTCAAGTTGGGAAGATCAACAGATAATAGGATAGGCGCGATCCTTATCATTTATGGTAAGTGGTATCCCTCCTATTATTGCCAGGCATTAGGATAGGCACGATCCTTATGATATAAGGTAAGTTGCATCCCTCCCATTGTCTGTAGGTTTCCTGGGTTCAAGGTTACTTGGGAGCGGGAGCGGGAGCGCCATTTTTAGAAGCTTCCGGTTCGGAGCGTTTATATATATATATATATATATATTATATTTTGATGCATATATGTCAACAAAAACATGTAGAATGATGAATTAGACATAAAAAACATAAAAACATAGATTGAATCATATAACATCAATCATCTAGAAGTTATAATCTTCATCAACCATGCCCACAAGTTGGAAGCATACAACATATTGACTCTTGAGTCTCGCGAATCATCAATCTGAAGGTTTCAAGCTTTCAAAATTCAATATATAACATTTATCATCATTGATTTCAAATTTCAATATCTAACATTTATCATCATTGATATATAAAATTTATTGTCATTGTTTCATTGATTTCAAATTTCAATATATAACATTTATCATCATTGATTCATTGATTTCAAAATTCAATATATAACATTTATCATCATTGATATTATATAACATTTATCATCATTGATTCATTGATCACCATATAACTTTCATGAAGCATCATATTCATAATTCATAATGACTTGTAAACAATAAACTTATAAATGCCAACTTCTTTCAAATTCAAACTTCAAACTTAAATTGTCATTAAATATATGAAAGAGTCAAGTTTCAATTGTTCAATTGTCAACAACAAATAGAAAAGACTAGTAAACAACAAATCTATTTTATCTACTGGCTGGCCCCTTGCCACGCCCACGAGAAATGTCTAATTTGTGCAAGCCACGAGGAAATGGTGGTCTTCTAGTACTCTCAGGAGTACCACGACCATGACTAGAAGGTGGAGGCTGGATTTGCAAAGGAACAATAGTGTGATATCGAGAACTGGCGCTGGCACTGGCACTGGCACCCGCACTGCTACTAGTAGATGGTGGGACTGGCCCTGTGTGTGGCGGTGTTGCTGATGCTTCATCATCATCCCTAAAAAGTTCTGCTTCCAATTCTTCCATATGTACCGTGCCGTCCTCCAAATTATCATCCTCTGGGTTGTTGTCCCAGACTCTGTATGATTGATCCTCATTTGCTCGATCACAGTAATGGCTCAACAACCTCAAGTTGTAATGCACATAAACCAAGCTTTCAGCTCAGTTTTCATTCAGCCTGTTTCTTCTCACATTGTGTATGAAGCTATAGGTGCTCCAACACCTCTCTGCAGAAGAAGTGTTCACAACCTGTGAGAGAACTTTTTTAGCCAACTTTGGCAAAAGTCCCATGCCGCCATATGCTTCCCACCATGTAATAGCATCAAATCTGTCCTCGTCTTCCATTGCATGGAAAGAACCAAAGTTAGCAGTGCAACTGAAGTATTTGCCTAATTCAAGGCGCAATCTAGCACACTCCTCCCTGTCAGGTACCAACTTGTCCAATGCCTTCATGTACCCCTCTTGTACCTCTGGATCTGTATGAGCATAGTTATTAAAACTGGAACCGGTGACCGGATCGGTGGACCTAATGAACCGGGTTTCTAACCGAAACCGGTCTAATTGGGAGTGGTCAGATCTCAATGAACCGGTTTTAAAAAAAATACATTAAATAATTATTTTTTAATAAAAAAAACTATTTTAAAGATTTGCAACCATGATTCCAAGCCAATAGAGACAAAATATGCAAAGTTTGCTCATTTATATACCATGCAAAGGTGAATATATCAAAATGGCACCGAGTGCAATACATATCATCGAAAAATACATAAGAAATGAGGCTCCAAATGGCCCATAAAGTCCAAAAACAATGCTACAAGCTATGAGGCCATTGGCCTAATACAAGACTACGTATTAGTGATCAACAACATGATCACTCCTCATCATGATCAAAATCATCACCACTACTAGACAAGGGATCATCAACATGAGCTACATAAATAATATGGCTCAAAGTTTGAGGACTCCTAAAACTCCTCTACAACTTTAGTAGTAGTAGTAGCAGCAAAAATAGACATCAAAACTACAAATCACTGAGCAACATGGTCTCTCATGAAACTCATCATTGATTCATCGCTACTAGAAATGGGATCATCAACAAGAGATACATAAACATCATCTAGCTCATAGTCTTCAGACTTGGATTGCTCAACCTTATAACATGCCTAACCAATGATTTTGGTTTGAGTGAAGGGTTCATCTCCTCAACCTTAAAATGCGGTAGAAAAAGATTAGCATGCCTAACCAGTTGTTTTCCTTTGATTGAAGGGTACATCAAGGTTGTTAAAGGACTTCATGCTCTTGATCAAATGCCAATATCATACCCTTACACATGATAGAATCAAATGGAAACATTGCAAATTCCCAAACCATGAAACCCTGAAAACCATTAAGTCTGCTGAATTTTGAGTGAAACCTAAAATTCTAGTTTCTCAATATGAAATCCAATGAGGTCGAAACCACTTTTAAACATCCCGAGTCATTTCATGGTAATGTTAAAAATTTAAGTAAAAGGATGACATCTTTTTACTTTAAGAATTTAACATTACCATGAAATGTCAATGCTTCCCTTACCTCCACATCAGCCCTAAAACCCATTTCTGGCCGTGCGTGGGTCCGCGTAGGGAAAGAGTAGCTAAATGAACCCCCCCCCCCCCCCCCCATAAACAAATCGTTTTTTCATTGAAAAAAATTTCCCCCTGGAGGGAAGCATTTTTTGTTCCGAGGAGTGTTCGGGAGCGAACGCTCCCCGACCACTTCCGACATTTAAAAAACGCCCCCGAAGCGTTTTTTAAACGCCGGAAGCGCTCAGGGAGCGTTTGCTCCCGAGCATTTCCGGAAACACTCCCGAAAAGGCAGGGAGAGTTTTAACAGGTTCGGAAACGCGCTCCCGAAAATGCTCCCCTCAGGAAGTGTTTTCGGGAGCGCATTTCCGAACGCTCCCGCACGGAGCGCGTTTCGGGAGCGGGAACGAGGGGGGGGGGAAGCTTCCCTGCAACCCTGCCTGGGTTGTAGCAGTGGCTCCCCGCTGGCAGAGGTTTCGCGGGTCGTAGCAGTGGCTCCTCACTGGTAGAGGTTTCCCAAGTCGTAGCATTGGCTTCCTGCTGGTAGAGATTCTCGGGTAGCAACATTGGCTCTCTGCTGGCAGTTATTCTGGGTGGTAGTAGTGGCTCTTCGATGGATAGAGGGCGGTAGCTGAAGCTCACCTATGATTCTTCTTCTTTAGATTCGAGAATGTTTTTGTAGATAGAGTTGAGTAGAGATGGGAAATGATATGATGACATGATACTTGCGATGATTATAGATGTAGTTGGAATTTCTCCCTAGCTAAGAGGGAGTGTTAATTTGGCAGCTTAGTGACAAATTCCAATCATGGGAATAGATACCTCTTTTTGAGAGGACCAATTTTGACCTTTGAAGCACTTGATTCAGACATGGGAAAATGGATTTTTGAAGTGAAGCCCACAACTGCACAAATAGTCAAGGTCGGGCCAAGGACAAATTACCCCTCCAAAGTTGCATATAAATACAAGTGACCTCAAGCTCATTTGAACAACACAACACATCATTTCATCTTCTCTCTCATTTGATTGGTTCATACTAGTGTTTTAAAAATCGGACTCGGGTTCCGAAACGGCCGAGGGTTGGCTCCGACTCCGACTCTGACTTGGTATCGACTCGTTCGGTTTGGTTTCAATGACTTGTTCTTTGTAAAAGATACATTAAATATTAATTTTTTTAATAAAAAAACATAATTTTAAAGATTTTAAAACACAAAGCATGAATATATCCATTATATCAATTTTGCACCCAGTGCACTGTCCAATACATGATGATGATATAGAGATCAAAACAAAAAGCATAACCAAGGAGGCTCTAAATGGCCTCTACAACAAAACATGAATAGTCACTACTGCTAGACATCTGACAAGACAATATCCTCTGCCTCAAACTTTGAACTAGAGGGGGAAACCGCTTGCTCCTCCTCTGAATCAACATCCTCAACTAGAACTGTTGCACGTTGAGTCTGAGATATACGAGTTATGTGCCTCCGTCGTGGCTGACTAGAGGAAGTGCCTGCGGCTGCAACTAGAGGACTTGGAGTTGGGACTGGGTCTGCTACTAGTGGATCTGCATTGGCTCCAAACGGTTTCTCTTTTTTTTGTGAATCCTCTCAAAGACAGACCAATTGCGCTCACATCCAGAAGCACTGCAAGTTTGACTCAATATGTGGATTGCAAATCTCTGCAATTCAGGACAATGGCTTGGTTGGCTTGGTGTACGGCTCGGTCGGCTCGGTGTACGACTCAGTGGGCTCGGTTGGCTTGGTTAGCTCGGTCGGCTCGATGTACAGCTTGGTGTACGACTCAGTGGGCTCGGTTGGCTCGGTCGGCTCGGTGTACGACTTGGCCGGATCAGTCACAAACCAGCCTCCGGACCGGTTTTTCCACAGAGTCGGTCCGACTGGGGGTCTAGCTCGGTTGACTTGACCGATTCTGAGCTGGTTCGGCCGATTTTTAAAACTATGGTTCATACAGGTCTGAGGCAACCTTCTCTCTCTCACATGTGCAAGGCCTCTTGGCATCTTTGATTGCAGTGTTGAATTTTCTGTTTGGAAGGCTTTGACCAACATTGACTTGTGTGTTTTTGGCATAGTTTGACTTCGTCCTTTGGAGGAAAATTCTGTTTCTGTAGGCCACATTAATCGGTACATTAAAAAAGAAATTCTGGGTAGTTTGACTAGAGTTGATTGCAGAAAAATTGTAGACTTTGACCTTTGGAGGAGAGTTTGAATTCGATTTTTCTGGGGTGTTTTTGTCTCTCTAGGTCGCATATAACCCAGTGTCTCTAGTTGATGTATTGATTGTCTCCTATTTGTCATTGCATTTACTGTTCTATCTTCAATTACTGTTGCTGAATGGAAGTATTAATTACTGTTGAAAAGATTGCTAATTGAAGAATTGAATTTGGGCTAAAGTAGTTGATACAACATAGAGCAATGAAACAATTAACATAATGACCAAGGGCGATTGGGGCATTGTCTGATTGTTGGAGCCCTTTGGTGCTGTGAATGATTCGATTGCACGATCTTGGGGGGCATAGGAGTGAGGAGGCCCTACTCTCTTACCATCCACGATTGAACGAAAGAAGCTTTGGATTAAACCCTAGATGCTTGGTTGAATCTGGGGGTTGGCAAACACTCTTCTCTGTACCCATCTAGAACTAGTCCATCTATCTCTCTTATGAAGCATGGTATGTGGCTTGGTCTAGCAACGTCTTATTGGCGTTGAAGATGTCGATCGATCGCAAAGTCTCCCAACTCGAAGTTCTCGAATGACGTGTTGGTGCTCTCTTCTTGCTTCGATCTAATATGAAAAACTAAAAGTATGAAGTGATACTCCTGATAGACATAGGTCAAGGTGGTGCATGAAGGAATGACGATTTGCTATTGAGCATCATTTTCCTGAGGAGAGGTAGGCATCTTTGATTCAAATATCAAAATAAAGTGGAGGAAGAGATCCCTAAGTCCCTATGTAGGCAGTAATATTGCCCTTTGATCTCATTGTAGAAGGGCACTTGAAAATACGATGCATCTTTGTCTCTAGTTCTTGTAAGTGACACATTTAACAGATCTTGTTTGGTTGTGGGATATGGTGGTTGGTCTCAATTCGGAGTTTGTGAGACCCAACCTAAAATTGACTTAGGGGATCTTGAATGAGTGCATCATGTGTCTAATGTGTATGACGGATGCACAATGAGGCCCTCCCTCAACTCTAAGAAGTAAGGTTTAGACTCTCTTAGTCTGGGGCCAGTTGGTTTGTAGCAAACTTAGTCCCCATATATTTGAGCCATATGGTACTATAAGTTTGATGATCATCTTTGGGAGATGAAGCTTGGGTGGATGTCTTGAAATTGGTTTTGGAAGCACTGTCGCTCGAGGAGGGCGAGGGAGTCGTATCCTTTGGTGAATTGGGGCTGGCGGTCTTATTGCATGCCAAAATGAGGCCCTACAAACCAGACCCCTGAGTATGTGTATGTTGTCATGATCTCGATCTCCTTCTCCAAAAAAAAGAAATGCAGGGTGGTCAGAAAGCTCTTTGATGCCTTGAAGGTTTTAGCCATGTTCACTGTCAATTGTTGAAGGTTACAAAAACTAGCTAGGGCATTAGTCTATCCTAGTAAGCCCTTAGGTGTGGAGTCCAATAGGATCAAGTCAATGGCAAAGGGGAATATGGATATCAGCACTCGATGAAGGAGGAAACCTTCACCCTCTTGAATGTACTCATCGAGAAATAATTCTAGCTCATCAACATCGATTCAAAGAGGGTTAATGAGGGGGCACCCTTTTTCGACCCCAAAAGTACTTTTGATGCAGTCAAAGAGGCCATTTGACCTGTAGATACAACAAAGGGCTTACTTGTATAATTATTTGATGGCGGGTAGGAGGATCTTTGAGATGCCAATGTCATAGAGATTTTGAAATAGAGCCTCTCTTGGTACTTTGTTGAATGCTTTCCCAGAGTCCACACAAGGAGCATGAGACTTTCGAAGAGCTATGGAAAGCCTCCTTGATAAAGGCTTTGAGTGTGAATATTTTATCATTCATCTGGTACTTCGAGTGGAAATCAACCTCCCTCTAGCCCTAAGGTGGTGACTCTCTAGCTCATATGAAAGCCATAAATGCAGAATTGTGGCATATAGCTTGGAGGATGTGTGCCTAGCCATGATAGTTCGATAGTTGCTTGTTTTGGAAATGGTCCTTGATTTGTGGATCAGGTGAATGATGTGTTTGGTCTAAGCGTGGGGGAAATCAGAGCAAACCACATGGCTGAATAAGTTACTAATGTTTGAGTTGAGAGATTGATGTTGTGCTTGAATAAGTCGGCCTAGAGGCTTCCTCGTTAACTGCTCTGTTGGCGCTCATAACCTTGATTGCTTTGTTGATGTCTCTTTCAAAGAAGAGATGGCATGAAGGGGAGGGCGAAGGGATACTAGTGGGTGGTTGCCTTGGGTTGTCTTAGAGGGAGGTCATGTGGGAGAGAATGAATTGCGTGTGTTGATCCAGGTGGAGGGCATGGTGTTTAGGGTAAAGTGTATGCCAAAAGGTTTTGGGGGATTAGTAGATGATCATGCAAAGTTTGCATCCCTTCAATGAAGGGAAGGTTTGCTTCTTACGTCATAGGAGGTGACAATAAGTTTTATAGAGTTGAGGGAAAGATTGGGGGGGGGGGGGGTCGCGTGTGAAGGTGAAACAAAGGTGTCAATGGAAAGTTGTGTTCCTTATTAAATAAATGGCCCATGGGGTGGGAGATAGGGGTACAAGTGTGGGTGTGTTGTTGGATGGAGTTGGTAGGAGTCAAGGGCCAACTCCCCCAAAACCTTGGAAAGAGTCTCATACTTGGTTGTGGCATACTCTTTGTTGAAAATGATAGCGGTGTGGGGGGGCCAATGAGGCAAAGTATTTTGGTCCTTTTGTTAGCTTTTGGCTTTGTAAGTGTTAAGACCATCTAGGGGTGCACTTCATGTTATATGGGGTGCATGATGAAACTCTGGTTGCTTGTTCTATCAAATATTGTTTTGCTTGATTAAATTTGGAGAGTTTGCTATATGTAGATGCTTCTCCTTGGGACACGTGTTAGAGGAGACCCACTTCTTATGAGTTAGTTATCTTAGGTGGCATGGGTATCTTCTTCATGGTGTATGTGTCGTGGTGGAAGAGGCCTTGACATAAGATGTGGAGTTATCTTGTGGAGGAGCACTAGGGTTCTTAGCCCTAGGAGCATTTTGGGACCACATGGCACATAGGTTGAGGTAGAGCTCTTGGCTTGAGGGAACCTTTCGTAGACGGTGCTCCATTGGAGGTTGCTTGTGGACCTAGTTACACGTTGGAGGGGTGTTGAGCTCAGGATCTTAGCTAAACATGTAGCCTTGTGATGAGGAGTGCTTGATATGTGGAGGCTTAACTTGGAGAGTGCTTCACATGGGGGGTGGTGCTAAGCCACCTAGTGAAAGTTTACCTATATTGTAGAGTAGCGCTCCACTTATGGACCTAGTCTAATGACTTAGATTAGTTTGTTGTGGACCTCATCCACTTTCCTATTGTTGACCTCCTTCACCCATCATATATAAAGGGAGGAGACTTTGTATAATTTGGTATTCAAGTAGGTACTTGTAGTCTTCATGTACTTGTCTTGGAGTCTTTGTGCTTGTGTGATACCATTAGAAGGCTTGGTGTTTTTGTGAAGTAAACACTAGAGAAGACTTGGAGTTCCAGGGTTTGTTTTGAAGTTTTGATGTGAGCTAGACTTATGACTTGTGGGATGCAACACGAAAGCAAGATTAAATGAAGTTTGTGTGATGCATACTTAGTGAATCTCTTTGAAGCTAGTGGGATGCAAGTGGGAGATTGTTAACTCTCAATTGTACTTGTGCAATTGAAGGGTTAAGGTCTATCGAGATTCGACGAGGTTGGTTCCATTGTAGGTGCATCTAGACATTGACATTGATTAGAGCTCATTCCAGAGTTGATTTCATTAGATTTTGGGAAATTAGATTTTAGCAATTTGCTTTTTCTAGTATTTGGAGAACTAGGATTCACATGTTAGAGATGATTACATATTCTAGATAGATTGGTGCTTCCTTCCTTCATGATCAATCTTTCCTATTATTTGCTTTTTACCTTTTTTTTGGGTATGTCTATAATTAGCAATTTCTATGTATATGACATGTATAGATTTGGTGTCATGGTTCCCAAGCATCCTATGGTGAGGTCCAAAGTTTTGGTTGTTGAAAGTGTGAGGAGTTATGAGTAATGTTTGAACAGGTGGATTATTTTTTAGATTAACTAGAGCAGCTGGTGGGAGAATTTCATGTGGATGAGATTTTGTATAACCAGGGCCTAAACCCTAATTTGCCTTTCATTATGGTCATGGCCAAAGTGCTAATTGGTTTGCTTAGCCATAATTATTAATTTAATCAATCCACCAAAAGCAAAAGACAATTAGTGAAATTAATATTCTAAGTTGAGTTAAGTTACACGTGCTATTTTGTATATCAAAAAAGCCAAGTCGAATTGATTTACTTGTTATTGGCTTAAAAGGTAAGTCTAGCCAGCCTTGAACCAAGTTATTACCTCTACTAAATTTATCAAAGGAAAGCCTAATTCACCTTGATTCCTATTATGGGCCTCTATGATGCCTTTGCCAAAACAGAGCATGTTTTGGACCTCATTTCCTTGCTAGATTGCTGGTCTTAGAAACCTTTTTGTGAAAATGGATAGCTTGACAAACATCAGTTTCTGAATGACAACAACAACAACAAACTCAGAAAGCAAGCTTAAAAAGGTTGTATTACACATGCTTACTCCATGTCCCTAGGACGAGTTCATGGGGTTAGATTTGGAGCATATTGAGCACATAAAATACAATCTAAACAAATGAATGTGTGAGGACATCAATATATCATTCTTGGTTTTCTTGGAAAAGGGTGCTAAAATTAGCACAGACCAGTGAATGCCTGGAGGACACAAGTAGGTGGATAATTTGTTGAATTGTATTGCACAAGAACAGTAGTTATTGGTGTGCAAGATCCATCCAATATTATCAGAAATGGACCATCCACCGAACTGGTAGAACCCAAAAATGTGAACTAGACCAGAACCAGAAAAAAAACCAAACCAAAAAACTGTTCAATCAAAAGATATACATAAATATACAGATTTTGAATATATATATATATATATATATATATATATATATATATATATATATATATGTGCATCCAAATGAATCCAAACCATTATACACAAATATGCAAAGCTTCTCATATAGATGTCAAATAAGGGTGCATATGACCAAAATAGCACATAGTGCAATCCATTTCTAAACCAAAAATACATCAACAAAGAGGCTCTAGATGGCCTCTAGAGTCCAAAAATATCATGCTGCAACAAATGCGTATATATCATCAAAATCATTGCCTATATTGGGATCCTCATTATCAATATCACCCTCTAAGCATTAAAATAATAGAAAAAAAAACTTAACATGTCAAATCGAGATTTTGTTTTAGTGATGAGTACATTCTTAATAGGGTCATGATAGAGGAGTTCAACAATCAGTGCCATCACATCGAGGTACATAGAGGGTTTGGTGATCTTCATTAAGTGCTAGTTCCATGCCCTTGCACACGACAGGATCCAATGGAAACGTTGCAATCCCCCCGATCTTGAAATCCTGAAAACTGTTAGGTCTGTTGGATTTTGAGTGGGATCTAAAATTCTACTTTCTCAATTTGAAATCCATTGAGGTCAGAACCACTCTTCAACATCCCGAGTCGATTAATGGTAATGTTAAAAATCTTTTTACTTTAAGAATTTAACATTATCATTAATTACATAACATTAGTAGGGACCTTTGGTTGAATATTATGCTTCCTCACTCATACATTACTGCTCTTTAAAATAAAAATTGCATTCCAATGGTCCTTAGTCACATTGTACAAAATTGGGCGGTTCTTATGGAACTGTCTGGTTCACTGAAAATCTGCCAATTCGGTACCGAACAGGCTGGTTCAGGCCAGTTTCGTACAAGAACTGGCCAGTTCAGGTCAGTTTTGTATTGAACCAGCCTTTTCTGCTCTGTGGCAGTAGTTCAGACCAGTTTTGCTAAAAAACAGTCAGACCGGCTGGTTCAGTGTGGTTTGGTCTTGTTCTTATAACACTGGTGACTGGATCCATCCTGAAATTGACCTCAGTTTGGCAGCAGTGTTATTACCAGAATTTTGAACCTTCATGACATGCAACAAGTCATACTCTGTTACTCTTTGAAATGATTAAGACTGGGTTTCGATTGGGAAGCCATGTGGCAGCAGGTTTTGGGTATAATTGTCATCAGATTTTCTTTCATAGCAGGAAATCGAGCTGGGAATGATCCTTGAAGCTATGAATCTCAAGCAGTGGTCTTTAATGATGGGAGAGTCTCTTGATACTGTGATGTTTTATCTGCATGGTAGTTCGATGCATGCAATGGTCTTTGAAATTGTTTGACCTGCTGGTATAGATTGTAATATTTTTAATTTAGTGTTAATAGAAAGCTAAAAGAGAAGGGAGGGGAAGCATGGAAATGGAAAATTCTCAGTAGCTTTCCTTACCAAAGAAAAATGCTACTCTAGCTGAAACCTTTGGGTTTGGAAAGACTCATTTAAAAGGGTGAAAGCATCATTGTTGGCAGTGAAGGGAAGTTATAGGTTAGTGGTCTCGGTTATTAAAGTAGTGTTTGACCTATAATAAAGATTGCTGTTGGTTAGCCAAGCAAAGCACGAAAGTTGCCTTTAAGAGCAGAAAAGTTAAACAGTAAGGGAAAAACCATTCTAAAAGCTAAAAAAAGAGATCATGCCTAGTGTGCATGTAGAGCTTTTGCCTTAACGAATATTTTCCCTTCTCTCAGTTAAATTGGGTGAATTGTTTCTCCGTCATTGAGGTTCTATACTTCTATACATACATATTTGAGAAGCGTAGGAAGAGTTGAATATTTGTTGTATCTAGACAGTTTGTAGACACAGTTCCTCACTCTTCCATCCTCTGGCCCTTGTACCATTACCTCAACTGCAAGCAAGGAGATATATAGCAGCCTGCTACCTATGACTATGATGCAACCAATCTTTTGGGTAACAAAAATTTAAGCTTTGTTCTAGTTCTTTGAATCTGTTGGCTATCGTTGATTGAGTTGTTTTGTAGTGTTATGGTAGCTTATTGTCCACTTGCTTTGAATTCCTCTGACTCAAGGTGCACACTCATTTCATTCTTTTCCATTTACGTTATTGTTACATCTATTTGTAGAATTTGATCTCAACCACTAACTTTTTATTTGAAATTTACCCTTGCGTTTGAATGTTGACAGCCCAAGAGGGAGTTCTTTGTGTGCAGATCATCTTAGAATTTATGAATACTTTTAGATTAGATGGCCACATACTTCTTTTAGGGACATCTCCCGAGATTGGAAAATCACCAGTTCAAACGATGAGCTTCCAATAGTTACTAGGCAGGGCCACTAGTGCAGATTTTTGTGATAATAGAGATTCAAGGGTGGACTTGTTGACGTTGATGCTAGCTTGTTGTGTAGTCTTTGGTGGGGTTAGATGCCTTGGTAGGAGGCCTTGCAAGGCCTTTGTATCATTGGTTAGAGTTTTCTAGTTATGGTGAATACCTTAGCTAAGGTTTGGGAAGCAATTGGAGAGTCCTCGCTCGCGATAAGCCAATGAGACTTGTTCCACTAGCCCAAGATGAGCTAAGTGATTGTACTTCATCTTCATTTCTATAGAATATTGTAATGAATAAAATATATACAAATAATATAAATAATAATAATAATGAATAATAATTAATTGACTAATAATTAGTAGTGAATAGACATGTCTCTAAAGCTAAGTTACCAGGATTCAGATACGGATACAGATACGGATCCGGATTCGCTAGTTTTTTGAAAACTCAGGATCCGGATACGGCAAAGATACGTCAAGTACAAAAAATATAATAATATTAATAATAGACACAATATATACTTTTTAATATATTTTTGTCTTTACATAGCAAAATGTTAAAATGCATACCATATGCCATCATAAATTAATAAATTATAGAAGGTCAACTAGAGTTTTAAAGGTTCAAAGCTAAAAAAAAAAGGAAAAATACTATGATCTTAATTTGATACTTAATTCTAACATCAATTAAATTACAATTTAACTTTTTAAGTTTTTATTTTAGACAAAAATCCAATATTTTAAATAATTACATATTTTAAAATACTACATTTAAATATAATATTTCATTTCTTAAATACCTTTCCCAAAAAACTAAGACTATTCACACCCTGTCACGTTACTATAAATGTTATTATATACATTAACCATATATCATTATCAATATTCCACTTACAATTATAAATGTTATTACATACATTAACCATATATATCATTATAAATATTCCACTTACAATTATAAATGTTATGCATACCTCAACCATATATCATTATCAAAATTCCCCTTGGCATTATTGCAACCTTTAACTTTATCGACCATATCTATTTTCATCGTACATCTCCATCACATATTTTTTTCAGACTCAATGACGCTAATTATAAAGAATTAAAAATAGAATGCCGCTGGAATAAGAGCTAGTTACGCTGACTGTAAAAAATTAAAAATAGAACGCCGCTGGAATAAGAGTTAGTTACACCGACTGTAAAAAATTAGAAATAGAATACCGCTGGAATAAGTGTTGAAGCGCTGCAGTAGACAAACCTCCGACTCATTTGACTCAGCTAGTTACGCTGACTGTCTGTATGCTAACTGTAGAAGAGGGGATAACGTTTTTTTTTTCAAACTTCAAAATATTTCAGGAACTAAATTCATAATGCGGAAATTTAAGATCCCTTAAACACATAAGAAATACCTGCTTCCGTATTCCTGTTTTATTTCTGCATTCTGATGTTTAAACGCATCCGTACAACGTGATCAAATTTAATAAGGTATGTTTTAAGTTTAATTCCAAATTTATTAAGGCACAATGACGGGGACTGTGAGGTGTCTGTCATCCTGTCGAAAGCAGTGTTGTAGCGACTACTGCCAAATTTATTAAGAAATTTAAAATTAAGATACTTTAAAAACATAAGTTAGGGCGATTTTAGCGGGATCCGTTTCCGGCAAGCGTGATCCGTTTCCGAAAAAAACAATACGCCACCTGCAGTTTCTGATCCGTATTTCTGGCGGATCGGATCCGGATCCAGATCAGATCCGGGGCTCCGAGGGATCATGGCCCTCCCCTGCCGGATCCGGTAACTTAGCTCTAAAGACTTGACCTTTTGTGAAGGGGTACTTGCCTAGGTATATAAGTAGGCCCTCACCCTCAATTGTAATCATATCTCATATCTTTTGTACACTCTTATATAAATACATATTATCCTATGATGGATACTTTTATGTTTCAGATATTCTGAAATTCTCCGTTGCGTATGTGAACTTTGTTTGTTACATTGGTATTAGAGCATTCCTCCGAGTATATGAACTTTGTTCGTTACGTTGGTATCAGAGCATTCCTCCGAGTATATGAACTTTGGTCGTTACATTGGTATTAGAGCTATTTGATCCTTTGGCCACTCAACCGCTGCACAAAGCCACTTTGATTTGGTCTGTGGCCGTTAAAATTTGTCAACCTTGTTTTCGTTGAAACATATCACTACATAGAATTTGGAGCTTTTCCATTTTGCTATCAGGCCTTTCCATTAGAAGAAAAAAATTATAAAAAAAAAAGTATAAATATATAGAAATGAAAAAAAGAGTATAAAAAATTATTAAAAAAAGAGTAAAAAAATTATTAAAAAGAAGGAAAAGAAATAAAATCATTAGAAAAAAATCAAAGGGAAAAAAAAACAAAATGGTTACATTAAAAAAAATTATTAAAAAGAAAAATTTAAATTTCTTTATATAAAAATAATATATTTTATTAAAAAAAATAAAATTTTTTACCTGCCGCAAAAGGATCCACAACAGCCAAAGTCCATCGTCATCCCATTGCATTTTATTTACCACTGTCCGTATCTTTCTCAACTATAGCTGCTACCATCAACACACAATCACCTACCAGCCACTACCGTCTGACTGCACCCACCATTATGCACGACTCGATGGAGTTTTCGACCACACTAAAAGGACCTGTCTATTGTACTCGTCAAACCTGCCAGAACCCTATCTACTATACTCGTCAAACCCATCAGTATCCTATCTTGTGCCGCCGTTCTGGTGTAGCCACAACTCTGCCATTATCCGTACGAGCCACACCATACATCCATTTTTGTTTTAGTTTCGTACAGACATAAATTATGACAGCTACCATACAAATCAACTATCATTTTTATAATCCTTATGAATTATAGCATCAATTGTGCATTTTTTCAGATGCCCTACAATCAATTAATCAACTATTGGACTATACAGTGCTTAAAGCGGCATACAAGAAAGGTTGTGACGTTTGACCATTCATATTATTTATGTTCAAATTGGTAATATTTCTTGAAAAGGGGGTTAATTAAAGTTTAAGAAGTTTTGGTAATGAAGGGAAGGTCTAATATAATAATAATAATATTTTTTTAGTGGAGACATTATAAGTTATTTATCATTAAAGTACATAGTACAAAGGAAATTGTATGTTGGATCAAAAAAAAATTATAAAGCCCTTTAGTAAATCACTAAAGGAGAAGGGGTATTTATTTAAAAAAATTTATTATAAAAGTGATTTGAGAAAGGAATTCAAGAAAAGAACAGAAGATGAGTTCCACACAACAATCATTATTTTGGACTAAATGTCTGTTTTGTAAAACATTAATTGAATATCCATGGTTTCATAAAAATTGCGAATTATGTTGTCCAACACGTGGAAAATTATTTAATGCGGAAGAATGTCAAGATGATGAACTGCTGCAAATGATAGAATGAGAGGAATAATTTGCAAAATTGGAACATAAATTAACAAAAAAGGACGATGAACGTTGGAAATTCCAAGTGATGATTCAATGGCCAACTCAACAACATTAGTACATGAAGGAAATCAAGAAACTGCCACACTCATGACAAGGAAAGGTCAAACCAAAAGAACTCCTTATTGACATCCAAATCACAAGAACAAACATCACTATCAGTCTATGTATTTGTATCACTCAGAACATAAACAACAAACTCATGTTTTGAAGAATAAAGATGTCAGCACAATCTAGTCTGACGATAACTATTCATCACAAGTTTCCAACAACCGCAAGATTCCACAGAATATTGATTTAGTATGGTCAGATCCCTTCTTTGTGCGACAATTTTATATATCACTCTGAGGATCTTATCATCTTGTATCAATGAAGATGACAAATTGTAGAATTCCAAAAGATGCGAATAAATTACAAAGACAAAGAACAAATGATATGCCTTGTCAGCAATAAGCTTTGAGGACAAAGCTCTTTGAAGAAGAAGGCAATGTTATGAATAAAATATATACAAATAATATAAATAATAATAATTAATTAACTAATAATTAGTAGTGAATAGGCATGTCTCTAAAGACAGGACCTTTTGTGAAGGGGTACCTACCTAGGTATATAAGCAGGCCCTCACCCTCAATTTTAATAATATCTCATATCTTTTATATACTCTTATATAAATATATATTATCCTATGATGGATACTTTTATGTTTTGGATGTTCTGAAATTCTCCGTTGTGTATATGAACTTTGTTCGTTACGTATATTTAGTGTACTATTGCTGTCCTAAATTTATATGTAGCAAATTTGAAATCAGAGTTTGGTTTCTGATTGTTACAAGTAGTTTCATGGCTGTTTTAATGAGCTGTTTTATTGGGACAATTGGGCTGAAATGTCAAGTGTTTTAGCATGCCTAGATGAAAATAGAAATCTGATCTAGTTCTGTTACAAGGCTGTTATAAAATAATTATTCAGATTTGTGTGTTGGTTAAGTTTGTATAACGTCTGTATTATTCATTGCTCCTTCATGAACATTTTTGATGTCCACCTTCTTGAGCTTGCCAAGTGAAATTTTTTGACAGAACTTGTTAGGATATTAAGACACTAGGAGTTAGTAAAGGTCAGTTAGGTCTAGTCTAAGATAAGGTTGATGTGTGCTTTTAACATCTCTTTGATCTCAATGTCACTTGATTGGTGGCTTAACATTCAATTGATCCATTATCTCTATTTAAAGAGCATGGAGGGTCATTGGTCAATATTGAGATATGTTAGTGTAATATATTTTATTTTTTCATTAATATATTGCTTCAAGTGGCCATGTTGCTCAGGGCCATGGTCTGTTTCTCTTATTGGGGGTTTTAACATATAAAGCACTAGTGTATTGATCTTTGGTTTGTGTGTAAGTGTTTATCTTAAGATCTTTTGACTTGTGTGGATATACCTTGTTTTTTGAACATGGTATTAGAGCTCTTTTGAAAATATGATCCTTTGTTGATTGAGATCTTGATCCAGTTTTATTCCTTGCAAGAAAGGTGTTGTGTTTTCTTCTTACCCATAACGATTTCAATTCATGCTTGATTAAGTAGAGACAAAATTTTAATATTTAGGGAGTGCCATATGACTTTCACCTATTGATCATGAAGACACAACCCGTATTTAAGAATTGAGAATCAATTTAGGATGTTGTAGTTCCCCTTTGGTAAGGCCAATAGGGATGATTTCTCTTTTCAACAATATAAAAATAAAAGGAATACCAAAAGGAAGAAAATTTGTTGTGATCATCTTCTCATTGGACAACCCTATGTGTCAACTTCGTCCTACATTTTACAGAATTAAAAATAGAGGTCATATGTTTGAGATATCACCATCTTCCTCGCTTCCATTTTTATCCATTTCCCAATCATTGTTTTATTTATTATTTATCCTTTATTTTCAATTCATTATCCATTTTCCCATCCATTTCTCCACATCCATTTTCTCCATCCATTTTTTGGATTTTTGACTGTTTGTTATTTTCATGTTGAGTTACTATACCCCTCCTCAGTACATACTTTACCTTCACTTTCCTTTTTACTTAGTCATTTTTCACTTTATTTTACCTCCTTGTTATTTAGCCATTTGACTGAATTACTCATTCTTCACCTCTTTCTTCCTCTCCTCATCCACTTAGTCTTTTTTGCAACTTTTTTCTTCCCCTCTTTTATTTAGCCATTTTTTGCAAATGTGGGTTGTGGGAAAGCCATTCATCTATTTCCAAGCCTGCAAGCCCACATCATGATTCAAAATGCATCTGCATTTTCGTAATCACCAAATTGCATTTGCATCTTTCTAGGCATCATATTGCACCCTATTGATTTTTCGAGTGCAAATTATACAAACACTTATTTCTGAAACTTGATAATTAATTCCAATGATGTCGATGTTTATTTAGCACTTCAATGTATCATTAAGCAATTACACATTCAGATATTCAACCATAAGGACAATGAAGTAGTAGAGATCACAATGCACAAGAGAGTGACACAATGTTTACCCTAGGAGAACCCACTTGGGGGAAAAACCCAATGACCTTCTTCTTAGAGAAATATTCAGTTTAATAGGAGATACATCAAAGTCAAGGCTTATGGTCACACTCATAAGATAACGAACAAGATGTCAAGTCCAACCTCTTTCATTTGTCAACAAATGTCTAGTTTGAGCAATTGCTTCTCCCACTGAAAGTCTCATCCTAGATCACATAAAACTTCAGGCTTGATTACAACTTCATTTCATAGGCAACTTCGACGTTCACTACACAAGAACTAGGGTTGCTTCTTCACAAGAAACTCCTATTGTTATACAGACTTCTTGGACTATGGTCAAATTTCTTACAAGAAACTCAAACAAAAGATCTCAGACTACAATTACATAGCAACTTGGACCTGTCTCTGAAAAGGTCGGATTATGATCACAGAGATTTCAAACTGTAGTTCATAGTGAAGCTCAAACTATTCCACAGAATCTTAGACCTATATTACTGAGGAAATTCAAACCTGTACCACAAAAGAATCTCGATTGGCTTTTCTCCTTAATCTCGGATTCCTTATCTTCTTATTCCTTCACTCTAGATCAGAAACAAATGCATCTGTTGTGTGAAATCGAATGGTGCTTTTGGAGGGAGCATGAATCTATTATTTATCTCTATATTGCACAAGTTTGCGATACATCGATACTTTGGGTACGTGGGAATAAGTATCCAATACGACTAGAAGCTTTGCCAAAATTTACAGGAAACATCAAGTTGGGAGTGGTAGTAATATAATAAATTAAAAATAATATTTAATACATATGATTTTTTTAAAATAGTGTAAAGATTAAAGGTTTTAATGTACATACCAAATTGAAATTTTAAATGATTCATCATTCAAGAGACAACCATATTAAGTTAAAGCCAAAACTAAAAGCCACCCAAATCATATTGATGTTCATACTAGAAAAAAACATAAAAAGGAAAAAACCTAAAATAGTACATAATTCAAAATGCCAAATAGCCAAAATATAACAACAAAAATACAAAGCTTATGATCAAATAGTACGCTCTTTAGCATCAAGGAGATCCATATATGCTTGAGCCTCACTAGGTATTGGATCAATGTCATCATCATCATTATCAGATGCAACAATGTCATCTAAAGGTATGCCAACTAATCCTGCATTTGGTAAAGGATTGTCATCATCATCGTCAATTTGGGTAGCATCTTCAACATTCACATCCCATCGTGCAACATGTCCTTCTAAATATTTAGGTAGCTTCCTTGAACAAAGTCGAAGACTACTATGCACATAAACAAGTTTCTCTGCTCTTTTAGAGGTAAGTCTATTCCTCTTAACGGAGTGTATGAAACTATAAGTGGACCAATTCCTTTCAGCAGATGAGGAACTAGCAACTTGAGATAGTAAATGTGAAGCAAGATTTCGGAGCTCTGGAACCTGGCCCCCATACATTCTTCACCATCTAAGCGGTTTCTTCTGAGCATAATGCTTGATGTCCCTTTTTACATCTTGGCTGAATGTAGGAGGGCTTACTGTACAAAAATCAATAAATTGCTCCCGTATCATACTTGCTTCATCACCGATATACATCTTAGTTATAGCATCAAGAAACCCTTGTTTTACCTCTTAATCATCAATAGGAAGAATTCTATTTGGTCTTTCCATATACCACTTTGGATTAAGGGCATATGTAACCATGTGAAGGGAGGTATTGAGTTTACGCCATCTTTTCTCTATCAGCTTGTGGATTTCATGGAAAAACTCCAAAGAAGGGTTTCTTTGGCGAATGATGTGCTTTACCTTTCCCACCATGGTATCAATACATTCATATATTTCTCCAAGAGGAGGAGAATTTGAATCAACATACCTTATCAACTCCACAATTGGAGCTGTGAAAGAGACAACATATCTACAATCAGCCCACCAATCCTCATTAAGAAGCATTTCTCTTATTTTCTTTGCTTGAGGTGACTTGTAAAGATGCATAGACCACAACCATGCGCTCAAGCAAAATAAAGTATGTCGCATATCTTGTTTCTGCAGGTTTTAAAAAATGCTTCTTTGAATAATCCTGTAAATTGCCAAGGAAACATGGTGGTTGCAAATGAACATTTTTGCCTCCCTCGCATCTGAAATGATTTTTGCAATCCACTGCATTTGACCAATGTCTTTTAAGAGATTGTTAAGGGCATGTACACAACAAGGAGTCCAAAAGATATGCCTATATCGAATTTGGATCATCAATCCCGCTGCTCTACAAACAGGTGCTGCATCTGTGATGACATGTACTACATTTGAAGGACCAACCTCATCATTTGCTTTTAAAAAATAAGACCCTTCTGGTGATGTGACAATAACATTCAACAAAGGTCTTTGTTGAATATCTGTCCATCCATCCATGACAATTGAACAACCTGAATGAACCCAAGATTGTTTGAGATTCTCCATAAGTCCATGCATTCTTGTCACCCCTCTATCTGATAATGAAGTCCTCATTTTGTTGTACCCTGGGGGTGCATATCCTATTCCTGCAACTATGGTTTTTTTCACCATTTTTTATAGTATGGTGAACGAGTGGCATTAAATGAAACTCCATTCGCCATAAAATGATTTGCTATGGCATCATCTGCTTCATCCCTATGCAAGAAATTGTACATCTTTTGAATGAATTCACTTACACTAGTCCTCTTAGTGGTAGAACTCCCTTGACTAGTCTCAATTTGGATGTGACTTTGTTCATTCATACATTGGGATGAATCTTCATGTCTACCTCTCTTATTATTAGGAGATACAATGCTACTATCACATTCATTGTTTCTATTTGCTTTCATGTGAAGCTTACACATCTCCATTCTTTGTTCAAGGTTACATGTGCAACCCTTCACTCCTAACCCAGATATGCCCAAAAAATGATGCCATACTCTTGTATAGCTACCCTTAAAAACATGGTTACAGTGCATTGCCATTTCTCACAGCCCTTGCTATTTTTTGCTTTGTTTTGTGTTATTTTTTTCATGAACTTCATTAACAGCTTCTTGGAAATGTTGCTTGATTGCTTGTGGGTACCTATTGTTGCCTCTGCATTATGTTGTTGAACTTGTGGAGCTCGTGGAGGTAGTGGGGGTCTCATCTTGCTGTTGTTATTACATTCATTGCCCAACTCTCTATCCATGGTATCAATACTGAAAATTTACATTAAAATACAAAAGAACATTGGAAGTGGAACCAAAAAATAATTTTACAATGTACATAAATGACAAAAAAATAAAACTCAGAATCCTAGTATTTAATTTGGGTATTCTCATAAACTAATAAACTAGTCAATGATCAGTGCATCTCACACAGTAAAATTGAAATAAATTATTATGGATTATAAAGTAGTTATGGTCACCAATCTGCCTTATCTTTTTAGGATTTTCTGAACCGAAATCTGAGAATCTCCATTGCTTAGTCATTGCTCTGAGTGTTGGACCCACTGCTAGATAAAATTTCATAATCAGCCCTTCTTAATATACTGCTGTTATTACAAAAATAATAAAATTATAGCTTATTCCTAAAATTATAGCTGTTATTGCTGAATCTACAGCTGTTAATAGTTATTGTAGAAACTTTGTTGTTTTGAAATTTTATTCTAATCCTGCTATTAGCTCACTGCTAGTGAAGTCCTTGGGTTCATAACTTCATATTGGTTTTCAGCTCATAACAGTAGGGTCCCTAAGGAATAGGCTCTTAACATTGTTACTTTGACACAAATGAACCTTGCTTGGCAGAGGTGTATGACAGAATAGAGACCACTCTAAAGAAGATGAGGGATGCTATCCTTGCAAAAGAACATGACCGAAAGAAAATATCTATAATTGAAAAAAATATACTTTTATTAATAAGCAATGAGCATAAAAATTCAAATTAGGAATCATTCGATTAAAAATTTAAATCTCTTTGGTTCCTTACTAAAAGTAAGTTCTATTTCTATCTGGTCCTACTTCTAATTCAAAGAAGAATACAAACACGTCTCCAGAGTCCACATTGATAATATTAAGCATAGAACACAGTAAAAACATTACTGAAATGAAATGGAATGGAATGTGATCTTTCCCTGAAGATTTATGGGACGAGGATAGAATAATTTCTTATTTTAACTGGCACGAAGAAAATCCAATAAACAAAATAACTTATTAAAACTTAAGCATGTATGCATCTATATACCATGGCCTACAGGGAATATTGTAAAGAATATGAAGAAAAAATGACAGTAGTAGTATAACACATGAAAGGAATGACTGCATACATACTGAGAAAACCCATCTGACAGAGCAGAGTCTCTTCTCCAAGTCATACGTTGACTGCCAGGGAGCTTGCCTGAGCGCTGGCCTTCATAGAAAAGTATGGCCTTGGAGAGAGCATCTCTATAGTTATGGGAAGCTCCATGGAACTTGGGCTTTGGGTGCTTGGAGTGCTGATAGATCTCTATGGTATAAATAATAATTTGCATTACCATGCCCTACCCAGAACAGAAAAAACAACCCAAACACCAAGGAAACATCACAAAATGCCCTCATTGTCGAAAGGGTAGACCCACAAACTAAGACCACTATCATCTATGTCTTCAATGCAAAGCTCTGGACTGAGTGTAGTGCTGCTTCTCAGCCATCAGGCACATTGATTTATAGGCTGGGGGGTTAAAGAGAGTGTAAAGCTCCTTGGGCATGGACTCCACCACACGTTCTTAATGCCTTTGCATCTCACGGGATGGGTTAAAGCCTAAAGGCATTAACAAAAGTGTAGGCTTAGCAGTTTAGCGAATGCCGGAAAACACTACCTGATGATATTAGCGAATGCTGAAAAACAATGAACAACAATGAGAGAAGTTAAAATTATTTTACATGTCGACTTGATAATGTTCACCTGGAAACACTAGCAAAGTCGAAAAATACGGTATACCTGAACAGTGAACGACGAATGATGAACGTTGAACAATGGCAATGCTTGAACACAACGCTTACTCTGAGTCGAACACAACTCCTCACAACGTCTTACTCCTCAGTCCAACACAACAACGCTTAATCTGAGTCCAACACAGCTCCTTACAGCGTAATACTACAACCGAAACCGGTAGAGGGATGAATTCAGAGGTGAGGAGGGACAAATATATAGAAAATCTGAGGGGTTTGCCGTCAAATCCGAGTCAAGTTTGCCGCCAAGAATAGAAATCCCACCAATATTTTCTCGGGCTTTTTGGGTACGTGTGGGAGCTCCGATCCATCGAGTTGAGTATAGATGCTCCTTGATGGATTAGAGCTCCCATAGGCTCCAGATCCACGTTCCCACCTGAAACCCGCTACGAAAACCTCGAAATTTGCAGACAAAAGCTCCCGGAAAGCTCCAATGCTCCTACCAAGGTTTCCGCTTGTTTTGGAGCGTTTCGTACTAGCGCCAAAGCTCTTAGGAGCTGCGGAGCTTAGGTTACTTTCCCTTCCAAAGACTTGGAGAGGTACCCGTGCAATGTAGATTTATATGCACTGGAAGGGCCGAATGGGTGCCTCTTGGGGCTGATATGATTTCATCACTAGGGAGGCCGGCTTGACATCTTGTGGTGTCTAAATTCCAAATTTTAAAAATTTAATTTCCTGCTTTTGAAGAGGCCATGAAGAACATGCCTCATAAATTATACTTTTTGACAAATCAATAAATAAATATTCTTTTCTCACAAGCATGAAGAACATGCTAGATAATTTTTTCTTTGGTCACAAATATAATTTATATTTTATCATTACAAGTATACAATTGTACATTATGAAGACCGACTATAGGTACAAAATTCAACACACCCTACATTACTCAAATCTCACCTTCATCACTTAGCATTCTTAGACATGTTACCGGTTTCCCTTCTTAGTCATTTTTCATGCATGTGGGAGACATCTCTTTACATCACTACATCACTTCACCTTTGCAACCTGCATTATCCTAACACTTGGAATATTTCCATTATTTTAACCACCACATTTATACTTAGTCATTTTTCTTATTTTTATTTACTTCACCTCCTTGCATTTTTCGCTTTGCATTATTATCCACACTTAGAATATTTTCAATGCATGCATTCTCATATCCTAAGTTCCCTCACTTTTGTTTGTCACACCTTCCGATGACATGTGTTAGTGATGCAGAGGCAATGTTTGCCGATTTTACCGATATTTTGGTGGCATCTTAATTTTGCCAATGTTTGTCGATTTTTATTTTTATTTTCTCAATTTTTACAATCTTTTGGTTTTTCGGACCATTGTCGATTTTTCCTAATGCCGATGTTTGCAACTTTGAAGCAGGCCTATCTTTGGGTGACACTTTTAAGGTATGGATTTGAGATGAATTATTGGGTAGTGACTTAGCAGATGTCTGGGCATTGTGAGGGTGACCAAAAGTTTACACTATGCTCAAGCTACACAGAGTTCCATGCCACTCTTAGTTTCACACACAAATAATATTGGGATGTCATTTCTTTATAAACATGTAATTAGTACCCTCCTATGATGCATGTGTTATAAATAAGGCAGATTTGCGAATCGGGGTTCAAGGTTCATGTGGAGAATAGATCAATGGTTGTTGAGTCCTATCTTCTGGAGGCCATATCTTAAGTTCTCAATATTCAATTTCAGCAAATGAGAGCTTGTTGGAAATCTAGAGACATGAAGAACAACTTGGAAATCTTTTCCATGCTTGGAATGATATTTTATTTATTTATTTACAATGTAACAAAAAACTTCACCCTCCAGTCTATAGGCAAGGGTAGGACATTCTTCAGGGCTCAAGGTTGTTCAACAACAAGGCTTGAAGCCATTACAATAATATATAATTTGAGCTCATCCTGTTACTTGTAGGGATTGAACTTGGGTGGGGAGGATAATAATCATTCTCTCCAACCTCTTGAACTAAACCCAATTGACAACTGGAATGAGAGTTATCATGCCCAAAAAATTAAAATATGTTTGTGACTATTTCCGGCTTGGCAACATTTTTCTTTTGAAAAATGGTTTATTAAAATGAATTTTTGAATCTCTAAAGTGGGCCGCTGATCACGGGAACAAATATTAAAGTTCATATTTACCAAAGGGAGTTAATTCATTGCCCAAAGTGGCAAAAATCCTAAATATAAAGTAGTTGCAAGAGGATGCAGAGAATATTATAAAAGGAGATATGAAATGCATTAAAAAAAGGAGAGCAAGAAAACATATTTTGCTAGAGGCAAGTTTTTCCTTTGCAAAATTTGTGAATTAGCCTGCTTGACTTCCTCCCTCATCTTTTCTTCTGTATATTTCTTTCCATTAAGTTTTCCATGTATGTTTTGCAACATGAGGATTTAGGGCTGATTAGCTCTTTGTATTCTTCCAAGCATTTCCCATAATATTCCAGGTCTAGCTGAAATCTCTGCTTGTAGGAAGCAAATGTAGTATTATTTCAGTTTATCTAATTGTCATTGAGTCTTGTTGAGGCTGTTTTAGTCCTTGTTTCAGTCATTTTTAAGCTTGTTATATTTGGGATATTATTACTAATTTCTTCCACAAATAATTATTTAAGTGTCATCTTCTTTTTATGATTTTTTCGCACATGATTCTCTACAAACTCATTTGATATTAATGAAGCAATATTTTAAGTTCTTTGATGACCTGGCAATTTTATTTTTCTTTCATCTTACAAAGTCATAGTTGATTCTCAATTCTCATAATTTTAGAAGGAAGGCAAAATATCAATTGAGAGCAAACCCTGTATAAAATATTTTGCAATTATGTTATTTCCCTTTTCTTTCTATGAATATGAAGGTGTGCTTAACAAGTAACTCTGCTAAATGGGAGCTTTATTGGAAGATTAGTTGGGGTTTGCTGTTTAGCACTCACTCATTACATTAATGTGAGAACATAAGAAGAATCTTCCATATATCAAGAGGAGTACCCCCTCTATAGATATGGGGAGAGCCTTTCTTGTTCCCCACAAAATTTTCTCTCATATTTGGTCATTTTCTGTTGACAAAAAAAGTGATCAACAAAAGACAGGTTGTTTTTGTAGTTTCTAAGCTTCTGTAGGAATACATATAACTTCTAAAGCTTTTTTGGGTTGAGTGAATTACTCTGTTTTTTCGTAAGAATAATTTCTAATTGGAAACCCTCTTTGTTTTAGTAAAAAAGGTTTCGATTCACCCAAGATATGGTCATTTCTCTCATATTTAGAGGTATAAATTTTTGTTTTCGAATTTTTTACCTTCGTGCTTATTTATTATCTTGACTTTTGCTTAAAATATTATTGGGTTGCTTCCTTTTCAATTTTTATATGCTCTTTCCCTAGTGCCTGATGCAATCTTGGCAAATTAGAGATAAGAGGATTTTTGTTTTTTTGTTTTTTAAATTGCGTATGCTCTTTGCCTTGTATCTTGAGTGATTTTGGAAAATCAAAAGTAAAAAGGAAAGGTTGAATTTTCGAGGTAGGTTAATTGAAGTTTAATTTCAAGCATATAAAAATCTTTTTGGAGATATCTGTTTGTTTTTATACGCTGTGATGTATAGGATTGTATGCAAATAAAAACATGGGTTTCTGGGGCAAGCATGCAGAGGCCAAGAGTTAAAAATAAAGGCCCCTTTTCTCTGTTGTAATATGATGAAAATGTAGCAAGAAATGGATTCTTTGACTTGTGCCTTAGTCAAAGATGCTAATTCGAATTGAGTCTCATAGATATTTGAGTTAGCTGTCAGTTAACATGTGGGATGTAGACCATCACTAGTTTATTGTCAGTTAATTTGAGTTAGATGACTTTCAGTGAGTTGTGTACTAGTTGATAGCTAAAATTTAGCTATTTAGTGGAGTTAAACTCTTGTGTCTGTCAGTTAACTGATCTCTAGTTTCTAGAATAGAGATATGATTTGAGTTCTTGAGTTTAGTTGTTTAACTTTTGTTAACTCAACTTACTCTTAGTTAACTAGTTGCAGCTGCTAAAATTAGCCCTAGTAGGTCATGCAATTCGAATTTTTCCCATTGAGATTGAATGAAGGCACAAATTTTATTTATTATGGTACACAGGTTTTTGTGTGGAGAGGCTTGAGAAGCAAGCAGGGCAATTTTTCTTGGGAATTGTGCAAAGAAATAGGAAAAATTCCTATTTTTTAGGGGCAGATTTGTGCTAGGAAATAGGAGCTCCTAGCAGGCCTTATTTTCCTAAGTGTTGGGCAAGTCTTGTGTAGAGTTGATCAATATTGCAGGGAGCTTCAGGCTTGAAGCAAATTCTATGTAATATATAAGATTGTTTAGCTAAGAAACCAGATTTGTTGGTTGGGGCCCATGAATCTCGAATCCGTCGTATCCCATACGATACGTACGGATTTGTACTGAAATCATTGGATTCGATCGTATCCGTACAGGATACGTCGAATCCCGATCGTATCCTGTATAGATACGATCGAATCCTGTATAGCCGGATTCGAGCAGCCGAAAAGTGCGATTTTGACAATTGTATGATGTATCAATGTATCAATGTATAATGTATGAGTATCTAAGATCTTAAATCTATGTTTGAATCAATGAATTTGTATGAATTTGTGTAAAAAATATCTAATTTTTAATATATATATATATATAATAAAATAATATATAACCTATCGTATCTCGGATGTGTCCTGTTCCGGGGGTCACCGTATCCCGAATCCAATTCTCGAATCCCCGTATCCATCGAATCCTGAATCCCTGTATCAGGTGACTTAGTTGCTTAGTTGTTTTAATACAAGGAAGAGGGGTTTTTCGCAGTTGGGTTCCCCAGATAATTTTTTTTGTACTGTGTGATTGTGTTTCTATTCATTGTTTTCTTTCTGAAATTTTTTGGTAGAAATCTTGTGTCTTTTGTTATTAGTTTGATCACATTAGCAGTTGCAAGGTTTCAATGATTTTCTACATGGTATCAGAGCAAGAAACAAGATAAAAACTGAGTTCCTTGATTAGATTCAAATCCCATTGAAGATAAGATCAATTAGTGCAGGAATTCTACAAGTGCAGGAATCATGTCATCCTATGGCTTGAGGACAAAGCATGCACTGGAAGGGACTTCGATTTTTTGTGCATGGAAGGACAAAATGGAGGAAGTGTTAGATGATAATGGGATTTTGGAATACATCAAGACTAATATTCCTAAACCTCCTGCAGCAGATGCACAGTAGTTGACTCAATGGTGGAAGGACACTGCCAAAGCTAGGAGGATGGTCGTAGAAGGAGCTAGAGAACATATTGTTCCAAATTTGCTTGCGAAGGAAACTCCATTCCAGATGTGGAAGGCCCTTACTGATCTATTTGAAAGTAGTAGTGATGCCAAAAAACTTGCTTTGAAGAACAAATTGAGGAACATTCGAATGGGCAAGGTACATATCTATCCAGGTTTGCTCAAGTGAGGGATGAACTTGGAGGTGTTGCAGAGACAGTTCCACAAGCAGAGCTTGTGATTCTTGCTCTTCTTGGGCTTCACAATGTTGAGAATTCAATGCTGGTAGGATTTAGGGTTTGATCCCTCTTTCTTGATAATTACTTGTGAATTATGTTGGCTTCCTTTACTTCTTAATTAGTTTATCTTTCATTAAGCAATTACCAAACTATTTGTGTATGAAGATCACAAGAACAAGAGACAAAAGATGTAGGCGCTCAGCCAGGGAAAAACTGCTATAAGGGGAAAACCTAGTAAAAAAATCTTCTTCCAATAGATTCAATTCAAGATGAGACACTTCTAGACTTCATAGACCTAGACAAAGACCTCCTCCAACCACCAAGTCAACCCATCCTTGCAACAGATGATCTTGACAAAATACTCCTAGTGACATCTTTCCAGTAGCACCTTCAGTCCAGAATTTCGCCCCCACCTTTAGAACTTCGACCCCCTACTTCAAAATTTTGGACCTGCAGTAGATATAGATTTTCGACCCCAGCAATTGCCCAAAAAATTCGCACATGAGAGAAAGATAGCCCAAAACTCGTCTTAGATTTTCCTGACAAACTTTGACCTCTTCTGACTACTTCACACTCTTTTTCTCCTTCTCTTGCTTGAAGATCGAACTTTTTTAGTGAATGTGACAAATAGGTCAAATTGCCTCTCCTTGTATAGCCTTTCTGCTTGATCGAATTGCCCTCATGTAGGCCAACTTCTTGGGGATAAGGTCGACTTGGTGTGGAGGTGACAAATTGCCCTTTTGACTCAAAAAATAATTCTTTTTACATGATACAAAAGCCCAAGAAGGTTCTAATAAAAATGAAAATGACTCAAGTGACTCAAGACAAAACCTATAAGCCTTCAATGGAGACTTTGACCTAGAAAAAATTGACCCAAGCATGAAACCCATGCTTTAATAAGTCATTTTCTTTAATAATAAATTTTCTTTTGACAAGTACAATTATGAAGACCAAAGCTAGTTACATTCTTCGACACACAAAACTTGGCAAAATTTCCAGGATGCAGTGAATGGCAGAGATAAGCTCCCTGAGTCTGTGGTCAGATCTTGTGAAGGAAGAGATAAAGAGGAACACAAGGGATGGAGTCTCATCTAGGATGAAAGATGAAGACTTTGTTTTAGATGGCAAAGGGAAGAAAACCAAGGGCGAGAAGGTCCAAGGAAAAATCGAGTCTAGTCAGAATGGAGGCAAGGAAAAGAAGGATCTTAGCATGATCAAGTGTTTTCATTGCCATGAATTTGGGCATTATGCTACAAAATGTCCAAACGAGAAATCCAACTAGCATGTTGCAGCAACGACATGAGGAGAAGCTCTCTCCTCTCAGTTCAAATTGGATTTCTCTCTAATAGCTTGCATGTCAAGCTCAGTTCGAGGTAGTGTGTTGTATATTGAATCAGGGTCTTCATTCTACATGACAGGGAATAAAGAGTTCTTCAACAGCTTGGAGGAAAACGACATACAGTTACATATCGAGCTTGGAGATGATGGCAGATTATTACCAAATGAGATGGTATAGTAAGCTTTAAGAGGGAGTCTGGTTCCCTTCTCCATCTCAAGAATGTGATGTATGTTCTAGGATTGAAGAAAAACCTTCTCTCAACAGCAATCCTTGAAGACAAAGGGTATGATTTAGTATTTAGCAAAAGGAAGGCCCACCTCAACCATTCTGCTTCAGGACAGGTCAAGCAGATTGGTGTCAGGATCGAGAACCTCTACAAATTTGAGGTTGATGCATGTGTAGCCTTGAGCAACAAGGCAACGGGTTCTAAGAGTAGAGATGTGGTGGTTGAGCGAGAGCAGGATAAAGCTCTCAAGATGGAGCCTCAACCAGTATCTTAGTTTCAGTTTAAGCTGGTTGGCAATTGAGCTGACCAACAGGATGATGATGAGGACCATAGCCAGGGCAAGTGGAGGTAGCCATTCAGTTAGAGACTTCCAATATAGGGCAAGTTTGAGCCAATTGGGAGGAGGATCTGGTTAGGGGAGATCAGAAGAGAGTTGAGTCTCCCAACTTCAAGAAGCAGAGCATGACGACAAAGAATGGGTCTTCAAAACAGGTTTTGCAAAAGAAAGTAAAGAAGTCTTCTAGTTTAGAGGGAGCAACTACAGCAACAAAGAACTTGGTAGAGTTGAAGATAGATCCAAGTGGACAAGGTTCTTCCAAGAAGCCCTTCCTCGCTAAGAGGGAGTGTTGAAAATGTAGCTAGGAATGGCTTCTTTGACTTGTGCCTTGGTCAAAGATGCTAATTCGAATTCAACCTCATAGATATTTGAGTTAGCTGCCGGTTAACATGTGTGATGTGGCTTATCACTAGTTTATTTTTAGTTAATTTGAGTTAGATGGCTTTCAGTGAGTTGTGTACTAGTTGATAGCTAAAATTTAGCTATCTAGTGGAGTTGAACTCTAGTGTCTGTCAGTTAACTGCTCTCTTGTTTTAGAATAGAGATAAGACTTGAGTTCTTGAGTTTAGTTGAGTAGTTTAACTTTTGTTAACTCAACTTACTCTAAGCTAACTAGTTGCAACTGCTAAAATTAACCCTAGTAGGTCATGCAATTTGAATTGCCTATTGAGATTGAATGAAGGCACAAATTGTATTTATTATGGTACACAGGTTTTTGTGTGGAGAGGCTTGAGAAGCAAGCATGGCAATTTCTCTTGGGAATTGCTCAAGGAAACGACAAAAATAACTATGTTTTAGAGGACGATTTGCGCTAGGAAATAGGAGCTCCTGGCAGGCCTTATTTGCCTAAGTGTTGGGCAAGTCTTGTGTAGAGTTGATCAGTATTGCAGGGAGTTTCAGGCTTGAAGCAGATTCTATGTAATCGATCAGATTGCTCAGTTGTTTTAATACAAGCAAGAGGGATTTTTCCCAACTGGGTTCCCCAGATAAATTTTGTGTTCTATGTATGATTGTGTTTCTATTCATTGTTTTCTTTCCGCATATTTTTTGGTAGAGACATCTTGTGTCTTTTGTTATTAGTTTGATCTCATTAGCTGCAAGGTTTCAAGGATTTTCTACATAATATTTGATACAGTTTTGTGATAAATCACTTGGTTGGATGTTACTTTTTGGAAATAAAGATCCTAAATTCAAGTTTTTTATTTTTTATTTTTATTTTTAAAGTTAGATTTTGTAAAATGTATGCAACTTAAGTTATTTAGTGATTTTATGGTAAAGTGTATCTCACTTAAGCTATTAAAGTGAGTCACTTAATTCATACGATAACGTTATTGATTTCCTTTATAATAGTAACTTTATAGTTAAGTGAACCTTATTAACGTCATAAAAATGAGCCACTTATGTTATAACTTATTTTTCAAATTGAGCTTACAGGATAAAGTTAAGAAAGGAGGGCAAAATTTTCACCTTTTATGCCCATCCACTTCACAAACTAACTTCCATGTGGGCCAACCTCTATCTACCATGTGGCACCTTGGTTGATATTTTGAATTTTTGTGCTCTTCTTCAAATGCGCATAACTTTGTCATTTGGAACATGTTTTCAGTGTTGTTTTTTCTGAATTGCCTATTTTTTTTGAACTCTTTCCATCTAAGCCATCGATTTTTAGTTTTACAGTCATATTAATTTCATATTGTAATATGGCCAATTCAAGTTAGATTTTGCTTACAAACACAAATGATCTCGTTTGGGAATCCAATTTGGATGATTCACTAGAAAGTAAGGGACTATACTATGTCACATAGAGAACACAAGTTGTCTCTAGAGATGCATTAAAGAGAGTTGAATGGGACAATTGAAATGACTTAGCACATGGACTCATCAATATGTCATTTTCAAATGAATTGAAGCTTCATCCTCAAGCGATTGAAACTCTAGGTGATGTGTGGATGAAGTTTGGTAAAAATAACTAGATTTGAGTACACCAACTTGAAAATCAATCGATATTTAAATCCTAATAATTTAACCTACACAATTGTTTTTATTTCAAAGTTCAAGACACTTAAGCTCGTATTTCTAGATGGCAAGTTAAGAAAGAAGATGATCAACTAATTTTTTCTATTTTGTCCAAACTTGGACCCACATATTCCATTTTTGTATCCACCCTTTTTCTCTACTATAGATGTATTTATTTATCAAGGTACTACTTACAAAATTCTCTCTTAATTAGATAGCAAGATAAGATCTTTTACCTTGTAACCATCAATATTGTAAGTACATCTAACAAAATCCTAGTGGCTTAAAAACATCAATGCCCCTAGCATTTGAAGAAGCAAAATCTATGCAACAACAAACAAAACAAAGTTACCAAACCTTCTCAACCAGGTGAGTAGGTGATCATCCTCTTATTTTTAGAACTTTGTATTTATTAACTTATACACATTGGTAGTGACTCCAAAGTCCAAACTTATAACCCATGTGAAAGCTAGCCTTTTGAAGAAATATGAAATGATAGACATAAGACACTCATTTTTTTTTTCTTAGCCTCCAAGTTTTGCAAACCTCGGAAGCCATTTCTCTTTCCCAACCTAAGTATGCATGTGACCTTCCTCATTTCTTTCTCATAAATGATTTTAAATTAGCCCCATCTTCCCTTTAGCATGGAGCTCAACTTTTTTCGACTTGCACATTACCTAAGTGGACACCACTTTGCATGACTAATTAGTTGCCAACGTTTTGTATTGAACTCATACTTGCTCAAGCATTTCCTTTATTGTTGGTCTCGTTGCCTGGGAAGAACCCCACAAAAGCAATTGTAAAGTTGCAAAGTGGATAATTTGCATCTAGGGCACAATTTAATTTTCCATATAGTATACTTTAGGGGGATCTCTTTAGTTAGTTTTTGCAAATTTCAATTGGGCTAGCAACTTTGATGATTAAAAGTCTATTGCAAGTATGTCTTCAACATTGGTTTTAGAACTGTTGTCGCCCAAATTGTACACGGACTTGTGACAACACTTAGGGCAGGGGTTGGCACTTTGATCCCGGCCCTCTCCATTTATGCTATCTCCAAAATGTAGGTTAAGGGGGTAGTACCTATGGATGAGATGATGAACAACTTGTTGGGAGCCAACAAGTTAAAGAGACAACTGAATGGCCTAGCAACTTCGTTGAAATTAAGAGGCAAGTATGATTATTAAGCACAATTTGATCAGATTCCTTAAGATTACAAGTTAGAGGCCAGTGCCTTTGGAATTAATTACTTGCACAATATGAATTAGATTACCAAGTAACTGGATGAAAAGTTGCTGCAATATGCAAGTTCTATCCTATATGAAGTGCAAGACTTAAAGCTATGTGAGATGCAAACTCTTGGTTACTTTTAATTATATGCCTATTCTAAGTGATTTCTTCTCCTCAATTCTTTTGAAGCTAGTCTCGAATGCAAGTTGTAGAGAGAAGTCCAAGGGGAGGAGGCCAGGGCCTCATTAACGATACCTCCCATGGAGTCCTAACCACCCAAGTGCCTCCGTTCCTACAAGGGATTTCCCACAAGAGAACTGCAAGGTCACTGTGTTCACTACAGATGAGGGTCTAGGCTTCGCAAATTGTTTGAAGAGGGTGACCCTATCTTCTTGCAACCAAGCTTATGCTTGGAGGTATGTTTTAGAAATGCACTTCTAACTTAGAATGAGTATGCAAGATGTGAGTGATTGCTTCAATCATCAATGAGATTATTAGATGTATTAAATACTTCATCAAGATAAATTACTTGAGATCCAAATCCTTATAGTGATATTCAATACAAGAGCAATTAGATGAAGTACTTAAAGAGAAATTGAAAGACTATCTCAATGAAGCAAGATTAGCAACACAATTAGCAACTCTAATTACCTTGAGAGATTATTAGATTCTTCTTAGGAGATAAGCTTGGAGCACAACAATGAGAGCAATATATTCTTATGTTATTTAACAATTAGAGACAATAATTTTTCATTTACTTATGCAATTTCTCTTAAGCTCAATTCATAACAAGCATAAGAAAATATAGAGATTGTTAACAATGATTTTTCAAGAATGCAATGATGAAAAAATGAGATGTCAAGAATGTAAAGAGCTATAATGACGATGCAAAATTGCAAATGCGAATAGATAATATATGCTTATGAAAAAGCAAGATAATGCAATATGCAAAATGCAATTACAACTCTAGCACGATAAGAGAGAGGGAGAGAGCTATTCTAAATGCCAATGAAATGTTGTGCAATGATGCAATGGAATGCTATTATCAAGACACCAATGTGACTTGAGATAATAGAGAACTCCCTTTACGATATATCATTGCTATAAATCAGCCCACAAATTGCATAACACCAGTCCCAAAATACACTTGAAAACAATGAAATTTCCAATGAGGAAACCTTAAAAAATAACGAAATGAGCTTTACGCATATAAGGCTTGTTAGAATTGAATCTTAAGCTCTTAATTCGAAATTGATTAGACCTCTTTAACAACAATGACAATCCAATATTTCAATTGCAAATGAGACAAAATAGTGACAAATTTGCTCTTATGCTTATTAGTGAATTACTTTAGGCTCTTGAGGTTAATTAGATTAGTTTTAGGACCCTCTCTCAATGAATGTGTCGCTACTTAAGTCACTTATGCCACTGCTCTTTGATACTTTAGATATGATATGAATTTTGACAGTGAGAAGAGAAGGATGAGGGTAAGAAATTGTAGACCCTTAGGCCTAGTGGCATATGCCAAGTTTGGAGATAAGGGAGTTTGAGACAACTGCAATCACATTTTAGCCCAAATACTAACAAGACTAGGGCTTGAAATTTGGAAGCTTTGACCGTGTAACCCCTGAAAAAGACCTGCAACATAAATGGATTAGCCTTAAATCAAATTTTGGGGATGGATCTAGCCCTCCAAGGCCTACTGCTAGGCCTAGGAAGTCTAATGAAGCTTGTGGCCTAATTGGAAAGAGGACTTAGGCCTCCAAGGGATAGAATGGCCAAGCAAATGAACTTTTGGCCCGTGAAGCCCTTCTTCAATGGATAAAGAGCCTGCAAAACCAAGATTAGTCCACAAAATGACAAAAATACAATGAGAAATCTCTACTAACCCTTGCCAAAAATCACCTTAGGCCTGCAAGACAAATTATTAGCCCTTGAAATCACTTGCAAAGATGAATTTAAGCCCTTCTAGGGCTGCAACTAAGGCTTAAAGGCTTAATTAGGTCTACGACCTTCTTGTGGAGGATGAAATGGGATTGTGGCTAGGGATTTTAGCCCTCAAACCCCTGCGGCTAGGCCAAGAACGGCCTCTAATCCTTGCGGCTAGGCCAAGCAAGCCTTAAAATGTCGAGAAAATGCCCCAAAATGCTTATGACCTTGAGAAACCACCTGCAAAACAACTTCAGAAGATAATTGTTCAAGAAATCCCCAATTGCAGCAATAGATAGGCCCCCTAGGGCTAGCTACTTCCTCAAGGAGGATGGATGTTGCAAAATTATCACTTTGAGGTCCCTAGAGCCCAAGTCAACCCTTCTTGGTTGAACGACTTCCTCCTTCAGGTTGGACGACTCCTTCCAAGGCTGAAAACCCCTTCAAACCCTAGCCTTCTAGGCTATGTGAGGGCTAGGACCTTCACACTTGAGTTTCTCTTTGAAGTTTTAGTCCTTTGGCACCTACAAGATGAATAAAGAGAACCCAAGACACAAGATCTAGAAATTTCTAAAATAAAACCCCAAAATTATTATTTACAAATGAGAAAAATAATTTACAAGGGTTAGGAATAATTTACAAAATATTTACTAATTATTTACAATAATCTACAAGAAAATATTAGCTCTAATGAGAAAGTAATTCATTTATAGCCCAAGTAGATTTTTGCAAGATAATTTGATGGAAATAATTTTAATTTTAATGTACAAACCCAAACTCTGCCCAATAGATTCGTTAGATAAGCTCAGGGTCCAAACAAAGTGTGATCACGTCAAAGTCCATGAAATTGGGCTTTCCCCAAGGGCTGTATCACCTAAAGATCTCTATACACTTGAAAAATAGATCATTAGCTTCATAGGGGTTTGATTCACACAAATAGGCTAGAGATATAGAGATAACTGCTAGATCTACCAACTTCTAAGGTTTTACTCTAGCCCAAAACCTAAAGCAAGACACCTATGCTAATAGATAATCCAACCATTGGCTGTGAAACAATAATCTTCAATGATAGCATAAATTAGAGCATTAAACCCATTCAACACATACCATGAATCATTAAGCGAGAGACACCTTGAATTAAAACCCCAAAGTCTTTTCATTAATGCAGAAATTCCAGCGGAGCTTAGCTCAGTACAAAAAAAAATCGATCTAGTGAGATCAAGATACAGTGAGGAGCTTGAGAGCTTCCTTATATAGAAAAATGAGAGGGAATAACCCTTCCAAGTGGAAATAACGGCTAGTTGCATCAATCCATGGCTTGATCCTGGAAGAAAAAATTTGATCTCTTGATTAGTGGGCACAAATCTCCAAAAAATATAGACCTTCCTTGTTCACTGTGCTGGAGGGGTCAAACTTTGACTTTTGGACCATGGAGGACCTCCAAAAAAATAGGATTTTCATTGCAAAATAATTATCTGCTTGGCCCAAAAATTCGATTTGCTGGAGAAAATAGTCTTCTGGGTCCAACGAATTTCTGGACTGGGTCCTTCTGCATGAGGAATTTTATTTTGACTTGAATTATTTTCCTTTGAAAATAGCCTCAAATAATTTTTTGATGATTCTTCCACTTGGAGGGTAATTAAATTTCCCTTCATTTTATTTTTTGGATAATTTCTGTCTAATTTAATTTTTAATTTGCTAGAAATTAAAATGAAAAAGACTCAAGAGGCGATTAATTATTTTTCCACCCTCTAAGTGTATTTAAGAAAATATTTCGGTAATGGTGTTCTAATTATGAGGAACCATTCACCAAAAATATTTCTAAACACACTTTTACATCAAATATTACAAATTCAACCCTTAGAAGTGGAAATATACATAGACATAAAACTACTTGAGACTCAACCAAATTCTGCGACAAGACACATGATCTAGTATGACAAATACATAAACTCGATTAACACTAGGACTCACCTAAGACCTTGTCGATGAGCTCCACCTTAGTTTTGGGGTATATCTGAGAGAAAAACTTTGCCAATTATTAGTGTTTACAAACACATAATTTGGGGAGGTTAAAATACTCCCTATAGTGAAACCCTATGAGAAGAATCATAAACTTACCTAGGTGTTGTTACATGGCTTAATAGTCATACAAGAATAATTTTTACAATACAAAGGTAGAATTTGGGATTACAATGATGAAATTGAGTACTGCCAACTATTCGTGTTTACAAACACACATAATTTGGGGAGGTTAAAATACTCCCTATAGTGAAACCCTATGAGAAGAAACATAGACTTACCTAGGTGTTGTTACATGGCTTAATAGTCATACTAGAATAATTTTTACAATACAAACGAAAAATTTGGGATTACAATGATGAAATTGACTAAAACTTTTTGTCTGCTCCTTTATACCTTGCTTCTTGGACTGTTGACATGTACATGGTCAACAAGATTTGTTTGTTGGGCTTGCAAGAAATAAAATGCCCTTTATCTTCTGTAGAAGTAGAGTATTGAGCAATAGATTGTGCAAGGCAAGAAGTCCTTTGCATTTGATATATCATTTCATAATTCGGATTCTAGCGACAAGATTTGACCACTTTGCGGTATGATAGTTAGAATTCCATTTAGCTTGCTAAGGAGCCCATTCCACAAAATAACAACAAATGTATTGAGTAATGCATGCACTTTATAAGTTTATTCTGAAGTTTCTTTAGGAGTGCACTCATGAGGTGCTCTATTGCCATAAAGATGAACAAGTTGTTGAAATTTTCATGAACTACCTCACAACAAAAAAGTTACTAAAACTTTGCTCTATTTAATAAGTTGTCATTAAGGGGGGATAGGATTTAATGCCTTCTCCCTTATCCTTTTGTCAGCTCGTAAATCCTTCCATCCCATTTAGGATATTTAGACACTAGGAGTTAGTTAATTTTTGTTGGTTTAATGTAATGCTAGGTTTATCCTACACACGAGTGATTTGATGATTCAAACATTTCATCAATCTTAATGATACTTTATCTTTGGATTAACACTCGATCAGTCCATGATTTCTATTTGAAGAACATGGAGGGTCATTTATTGATGGTGGATATTGAGAAATGTTCATGTAATCTATTTCCTTTTTTCTGCATTGATATAATTTGTCAAGTGGATGTGGTGGCTAGGGCCATGGATTGTTTCCCTCCTTGAGGATTTAACCATGTAAAATATTGGTGTACTTTTTTATTTGTGAGCGTTTGTCTTAGGTTTTTCAACTCGGATATACCCTGTTTTTGAACATAATCACTATAATAAATATTTCAGTTTTAATCATACGATTGAAATTTCTATGAAATAGATCCAAAGAAATTCAAATAAATGAGATGAAATTTTAAAATTGTTTTAATTTGCCAATTTTTGAATTTCCTCATGGCGTCAGAGCTGATTTCACTAAGATTGTTCTCTTGGTGAAGAGAGTTGGATATTTTTGTTGTTCCATGCTTGGGGGAGGTGCTTGACCTTAATAGGAGGGTGTTCTACTTGATTTGTTGGTGATATTTGCTTTGTTGTGTGCTTTGGATTTGCAAGGATGAGTACTATCTGTGCTTGAGTGTGTGATAGGTTGGTAGGTGCGTTCACTTTTACATGTTGGAAATACATGCTGCAAATGCTGTTGGAAGGGGTTGATCTTTGGGATTAGATTGAGAAAGAGATCATTGCACCCACCAATTAGAAATAATTGGCTAAGCGTAATAAAAAGGAGGTCAAGGCGAAGAGAATAGTTTTTGATTCAATGAAGGATCAAATGTTCACTCACATTGTAGAGAAAACCGGCAAGGATACACATGGTGATTTGATTGCATTGTTCCTGACGGTGAAGATTTCTAGGAAAATGCTCTTGAGAAACATGCTTTTGGCCATTTGCATGAGTGACAAAAAATTCATTGGCTAGCTACTTGGGGAGGATTAGAGAGTTGAGAGATCAATTATTGACATTGGTGAAAAGGGGGAGGATGAGAAGTTGGTGCCCATTGATTTGAATGTGTTTACTGCATCGTGGAAACTCCTTGTCCAAGGTACTTGTGCTCATGAGAAGTTACCATATTTTGAGAAGCTTTGAGATGATTTTGTGCGAGATGTGACAAGGTTGGAACCTAGTTCAACTAAGCAAACTGAAGTAGAAGTCCTAGCTCTCCTTGGGAAATGAAAAGTGAAGCAAGAAAGGACCAAAAGGGGGTAAGAAGGAAGAATCAAGCCATGGTAAGAAAGCTTTGAGTCATATTAAGTGTTTCAAGTGTCACTTGAAGGAGCGTTATGTTGGACATTGGATAAACCAACGCTCCCCGTGTGTTTCGCAACATGAACTAACCGCCTTTCGTGGATCCTTATCTTTGGCGATGCGATCGTTGACTAACACTTGCGGGTTTTGGTCTAACGACAATCGTGATTCCCAACAATTGGTATTAGAGCCAGTACCTTTACTCAAAGCCTAATAGCTTGAAGGTTGATCATTAGGACACAAATGGCAAAGCCAAAGAAGAAAATCTCCAATCCTCCTAAAGATGTGTCTTCCTCAACCATCGAAATTGAAGTCAATCAATTTGCGAAGGCTCCATTGTTCAATGGAAATTTTGATATATGGGAGGCAAGAATGAGGAATTTCTTGAAGACTCAAGGATTTGAAGTTTGGAAATCAATGATTACTAATGACACGATGGACGAGGAATCCAAGGAGTACAATACAACAGCAATGAAGGCAATTTTGAATGGGTTAACAAATTCTGTGAAGGCCAATTTTAAAAAATGTTTGTCAGCAAAAGTCATATGGGACAAAATTCATGATCTTCACTCAAAAGGAGCGTTGACAATGAACTCTAGTCAAGACGATGATGGAAAACAAGAAAGAAGTCCAGAATCCATCAAGGAAGCTGAAGATAAGAGAGATGACAACAAGGCTAAAGAAGACCTAGAAGATGAAGAGAACAAAGAAGACTTTGAAGAAGATCTCTTGAATAAACTTATGGCTTCCATGGAAGAGATTAACAGGTTGAAAAAGGAAAATGAGGAACTTAAGAAGAAAGCGCAAGTTGGTGACCAAAACAAGACAAGGAAGGAAGTTGACATTCTCAAGCTTTAAGTTTAAGAAAGAGATGAAGAGCTCGCCAAACTTAAGGATGAATTTCATCAAAACAAAAGAAAGAATCATGAAGAAGTCATATCTATGACAAATCAATTGAATAAGGCAAAGAAAAGGGAAGAAAATTTGTCAAGCCACCTTGAACAAAGACTTAAGAGCTTGAATGATCTTGAAGCAGAGATTGGTCAATACAAGGAAGAAATCTCTTCTCTTAGATCTCAACTAGAAGAAGCAAGGAAACAAGCAAAAGGAGCCGAGAAGGTGATGGAAACTTTGGCATTCATAGAAGGACAAGTTGATGAAGCAGAAAAGGAGAGAAACACCATGACATGCCAACTAGAAGAAAAGGATGAAGAAATCTTCAAACTAAAATTAGACATCAATCTTCTCAAGGCCCAATCATGTGAAGCAACCAAGATGAAGGAATAAATGGAGATCGATCTATCAAAGAAGGATGAAGAATGCGAGAAAATGGAAGAAGAAATTGATATCCTTAAAAAAGAAGTTGATCATCTGAACAAGATCCTAAAGAGCTCCCAAACCCTAGATGACATCTTGAGTCATCAAAGATCTCCTCATAATAAATCGGGTCTTGGTTATATAGGCGAATCTTCAAACAAGAATGATGCAATCCATAATGCTTCAAACAACAAGGATGTGGAAAAACTTGGAAGAAATATTGATGCCCACAGTTCCAGCAAAGGCAAGAATAAGAGTCAAGATGACATTGTAAGAAACCCTACTCCAAGAAGATATGTTGATGGTGTCAAGAATACTAGAGGCAATAAATTTGAGCAAAGGATCCCAAGACAAAATTATTTTAGAAGTACATCAAGGCAATCTCCATCCTCCAAGTACAAAAGTATATTTTTTGGTTATTGTTATTCTTGTACAAATTTTGGGCATATGGCAAAGGAATGTAGGGCATACCACAAGGACAAATATAATGGTCTCCGTCAGTTTCCTAGAAGAAACTTTGCAAGAAGAAGTCTGTTGACCACTGGAGTGGCACCGGATGATGATGAGAAGACTCCATGCCCAAGGATGAACCAAAAGACATTTGTACCATCAGATATCATCAGATATCATCAGAGTTTTTAAACTCTACTTCTACTTCTTATCATTTTCTCTTGTACCCAAATTCCACGCCCTACGGGGAATTGTAATAAGTGATGCTAGTAATGATGAGTGTTGAGTCAGTATTGAGTCTGTAACAGGCTTAGGTAGCCTGGGACCTTGTCAACAAGTGAGTATTACTCTGGGAGGTTTTTTTACTTGGTTAATTATCATTTCCCTACTAGGAGTTAATAATTAATTGAATTTTTTCCTTCAATTTTACCCCAAAGCCGGAGTATGGCTTGATGGTGAGGCCTTGGGTGACTCCTAGTGTCTAGAGTCAATGTATATTACCATACTAGATCACACAAAAAATTTCGTGGAATTTGGTTAGGTCTAGGTAGTGATTTTTTAATTTTTTAGATTTTCCGCAAGTCGAAAATTGCAATAAAAATTGTAATTGAATTCTAATAAGTGTTGTCTAGAGAAGTTGTCTGGTGTATGAGTAATCAAATTTACACCTCTCATGCTCAACTTTCTACTATGACACACTTTGAGGGGTTAAAAATGTGTTTTGAACCGTCAAAACCCACTTTTCCTAAGTTTAGTGGAAAATCTGGCAATTAATTAAGCCAGAAATTAAATAAATGGAGAAAAATAAATATCCACACATGCTAGATGAGGTGGAAATGTGAAGTCCCAAGGTGATATGGACTCCTAAAATCAAGGAAAAGACATGTGCTCAAATAAAATTGAATTTCCGGCATTAAATGAGAGTTGCTTACTTGGAAATTCGAATTTGTGAAGTTAGTGCATATTTGGGAGGGTTTGGGAGAATATTTGGTGGAGATTTTTGTGGGAAATTGTTCTCACATGGGTTACCAACCATATACGCATGTCATTCCATCATAAAATTCGAATTTGGCACATAAGGGAAGAAGAAAATGATGTCCACTTGCCAGAATTCGATTTTTACACTTGGCATTGGAGCTCCACTTACCAAATTCGAATTTGCCTTGAGATCTCCTCCCTCTCACCACTTGGCATATTGTTCTTCATTGTGATTTGCTCCAATTTTCTATATAATGGAGCCATGGGCTTTTATATTGTAATAATTGTTTACTAGCTATTGTGCTTGCGGAAGCACTGCTACCTTGTACACTTTCAGAAATATCAATAAAGACTTTGGGGTTTCATTCATGAGGTGTTCCTCCTTTTGGAGTGTGATGAATTGTTGATCATTGGTATAATTCCTTTTACTCATGCTTTGATCTAATTTGTTTCCATATGTTCTTGTAGATTTGTTAATGTAGAGCTATCTTACATTGATATTTGATTTAGGAGTATGCTATAGGTATAGAATGCTCTAGTTGGTTTCAAATAAATCTCTAGAGTTTCTTATCATTGTTTATTGCTAGATCTATATGGAACTAATTCTTGATTTAAGTTTGTAGAGGGAACATCTTGTTGGGATTAAAGAATCAAGTGTTGGGGGAAGTCTTTGGATAGACCAACCCACTCTTGATACATTCTCAAAGGAGCTCTCATTTGTTCTTTGAACCTTCATAGTCTTATCTTACAAAGTGGTTTTGCAGGGGTTTTGAGACATAGCTTATATACAAGCCGAATACTTCTAAATTTGAATATCTTTTAAAACATTATACTTCATTGCTTTCATTTGCTATCTAAGAGCTTGAAGATGACTAAGCAAAAATGAGAGTTTATTCGAACTCTTTGGCTTAGCCCTTTGTAAATTGTTGTGCGATATTTTGTAATTTTATCTATCTAATATTTGATTGGTTTTGTAGCCCTCTTTCGAATTTTTTCTTGTGACAGTTTGAGTGGACAACTACAAGAAATTACTAACAAGTTGTTGCAGGACCTTTGGGCTGAATTTCAAATGAGGAAGATAACCCTCTCTTCTTTGGTTGTGGGCATAGAAGAGGCTTAGCTTCTCTTCTCCTATAGTAAAGTCTGAATTTATTTTGAGTTCTTAGAAATTCTCACTGATGAAAAGTCTATGGTCTCAATTTTTATTTGTAAAGACTTTCTTTGGTTTAGAAAAGGCGTCATGGTCATTTCATTATTGTAAAATTAATAAATTTTTTTGTTTTTGTTGTGGGAGCGTGGGTTTTACCCATTGGCATCCCTATCTCTCCATTTCAAAGGAGAGAATTCGTAGATGGATTGACTTAGTGGTTTTGACATTTCCGTTTTCTTTCACATCACATATGCATGCTCTAATTGGGAAGTAACACAAATTGCATAGTCCTTTAATTTCTTAATTTGCAATCTCATTTGCCATCACTTACTTATGTTTTGTGATCTATTTTTCATTTGGATAAGTTTCACAATATACTACAAGTAAAGAAGCATAACACTTTCAATTTATGGCAACTTGAGTTATTGTTCTAACTATGAAGCATATTTAATCGAATCATCTCCATATTTTACATAGCACTAGCAAACTCACTTTCATATCATTTAGGCATTTCACTTTTCATACTAGACTTGCATCTCTAAAATTTACCTCCAACTTAAGTTGGTTGAATAGATGTTTTAGGGACCTTCTACCTTTATGGACTTCTCACTGTGAGATCCAAATATTTGGGCGAGGGTGAGGTCTGAGGATTAGAGTTCAATTGTAACCTTGCTTTAGAACTAATTAATAAAATAAACCAAGAGCACTATTTCATCACATTTACTTGCAAAGTTCCCAAATTTTTTGCTATCTTGACGGTTTAAAGATTCACATGCAAATATTATCTCAAAAAGCACTTTGGATGCAAGCATTTTAATTCTTTAAATTTTGCAACAAGTTTAATTCTATGGTACTTGGAAATTTGCTTCCACATGCAACTTCATTGCATGTTGTCATTTTAATGATCATTATGCTTATGGATGATTGATAAATCTCGTTTGATTGGCAAATACCCTTATTTGGTGTTGCAAATTTAATTGCATATTGTGATCTTGGTCTAACACTTACTTTATGGGATTATTGTCATTATATCTTGAATTTCATTTTTGAGCAAGCATTTGTCATCTACTTTAAAGCATTGGTCTATATTTTGAACACATCATTGAATATTGCTCATATACTTATATGCTTGTTTACATATTGGAATCGAGTCATCTTTGATAAGTAATTCCTTCTAATCGATTCTCCTAGAAATCTCACATCTTTAACTTAGTTTTCCTTTAGGGACCACCCCTCTTAACTAACCTAGGAGATAGCTTAAATGGAGAGAGTTGGGAATATGTGACAGCCCCTTCTCTGAGTTCCTTGCCACCAACCACACCTGTGAGGTTGAAGGATTTTCCCACTAACTGTAGGTAGGTGTAGGTGGCAAGTGATAACAAAGTCATGATCATTCATTCATGAATAAGATAGAGTGTTTCAATTGCCATGACATTGGACATATGGCACGTGATTGTAACTTGACTTGGGTTCCTAAACAAGCTAAAACCGTGACAACCAACCCAGGGAAGAAAGTTACACAAGTATGGAGAGGGAAGCAAGTTGAATTCGGAAGTCCCTTGAACACTCCGGCCAACAACACATGTTGTTGACTTGATGAAGTCATCCTTGATATTCCAAGTGTTTGAAGATGAGACTCTGCCAAAAAGGAGACCATGCATACTGTTAGGGGGGGCTGGTGACTCGTGACTATTCTTGCAGAAACAATCCGTGAAGAGTCTTATGAAACTGTTGATGAATCACACATGGACAATCTTTAAAGGTCATCTCCATTGAAGAAACATGATTTGTTACGCACCCAATCTACCATTGTTGAATATGTCTTCCACTTGATCACAAGGATGCAATCTTTCTTGTCGAAGGAAAAAAGAAGAGCTAGCAGAGGTTATGCAGACAGGGGGAGTCGATTGACTATTTACATGAATATATGCAAAGGCTTAGGGGGAGCAAGTTAATTAAAGAGCACTATGAATAAGAGCAACGTATCTACCTACGAAGAAATATTATTGATATGATAAAAGAAGCAGCTCGATTGGGGGAGCACTAGGCACCCATTTTCCATTGATGTCAAAGGGGGAGAGAAGATTGGAAGGACAAGTTTATTGCCATCAATGACAAAGGGGGAAATTGTTAGTCAAGGTTGTCATTGATGTCAATATGGCATTAGTCGAGATGATGTCAATATTCTTGTGATGTCAATACCTTGTGCAATCCCTAGGTTTTAAAGATGCTATTAATGAAGATGTCATGCCACCTAGGAAAAAGTCTTGTCCTAAATACCTAATGATCATAATGCCCTAGATGTCCTTAGCTAACCATGAAGATGCCATAACCTCATGCATATTATGGCATCCTTACTCCTGATGCTCATAATGCCCTAAAGATTGATGTAAATCCTAAGTGCCTATCATGTGCTTATGATGATATGAATAACTACACTATACTTGATGACATATGATGACATAGTTGGAAGACCTCATGATAACACATTCGATGAGATGGATAATAGTTGGAAGACTACTTTGAAGCTCTTATGGAAAAGCCCTTAAATTCTGTCCCTATGTCCTTATCCATAAAGAATGAAGGACTGCACAAAAAAATTCCAAAGCAGTCATATGGTCTTAACTAAAAATTTAAGAACAACCACAAAGAAAAATAAATTTCTTGATGGGAAGATGACCTCACCTAAGGATGAAATCGACATCAGCTGATAGAGCATATTTTTCCCTTTCTAATGAGCTATTACTCGCCCTCTAACTCCTTCTAGACTGAGAGAAATTAATTTTTTAAGATGAAAAAATTAGTTTTTTGTCATAGCCGACTTGGGCCAACTTGTGTAGGCTGGTGTCCTCACCAGGTGACATGTCTCTTCATAGGGACAAACAACTATATATATATAGCTGCGCTCATCCATTTCAGCTATAAAAAAATTCTATTTGACCTGTATAATTCAGTGGTAGACAGTAAGGAGGACATCGAAGAAGAGGGAGGTATTTTGAAGTTATGTTTGGGTTTAAAAAATTCTTCAAACCGCACTGTAATTTTCTGAGGACCCTTTGTATTATTGCAGACCTACTGCAGCTCGGACCTGCAATATTTGCTGAAGCTCAGACCTACACTATGTACTGAAATTTGGATTTTTTGCGTGGGCACATTTCAGTTTTGAAATTGCAGAGGCTATATCTCATATACAGGTTCGGATTTCTGTCTGGGCACACTTCAGATCTGAAATTAAAGTGGATATATTATAGTGTTATGACCTCCCTAGCTCGGACTGTGATTACAGTGATTTCTTGGTGATATTTACAGCAGAATTGGATTGTGTATTGGCTCAGAAACCTTTTTAAAGTGACTGTGTATTATCATTCTTGGACAGAGGCTCGGATTTGGTTCCTTTTGGAGTGGTTCAGACTTCTTGACCAGTACTACAGTGCTTACAGTTTATGCTTAGAATTGCTCGGATTGTTGGTGGGCTTCTTAGCTCAGATTGTGGAGGACCTTCTACCTTCAGAATATGATGAATACATACCTCGGACTGTGATTCTTTTATGACTATTGTTGAAGTGTTGGAGTTGTGTAACAGTGGTGGAGACCAATACTGGACAGTTGAGCACTGTTTTGGAAATAGAACATAAGATGAAGTTGAACAGTGCTTTGGGTTTGAAGACATTCCTTGAAGATCGTGAAGATTAGGTTATGGAGTAGACCTGGTGCAACATAGTGAAAAATCTTGAAGACATCTTGGAGTACCTTGAAGACATCTTGAAGATTGTGGAGAAATACCTTGTTGGGCCCTTGTGAGAAGATCTTGAAAAGGTCCTTGAAGAGGCTTAGAGCAGGTGCTGAACTAGGGCTGCTCATTGAAGACACATTGAAGATTTGTGAAGATCATTGAAGACCATGATATCATCATGAGGTGATTTTGAGATCTTTGGTTGGGTGCCATGAAGAACAGTGGTGACACCTTCTAAAAGAACAAGGTTGTCATTGGTGATGTGACATGGAGACAAAGTGAAGGCATAATTGAAGATTGACAAGGCTCATTGAAGAAGACTTTGGGAGCCATGAAGAATAACCAAACATATTTTGACGAAGTGAATTTGAGGGTTGGAACCCAAGAGGTTGGAGCCTCATAGAGACAAGGTTGGTGCCTTGGAAGATAGGGTTGGAGCCCCAGAGGATTGGAGTCCTCAAGAAACCAAGTCGGAGCCTGTACCAGAGATAGGGTTGGAGCCCTAGAGGTTGGTGCCTCAAATTGACAAGGTTGGAGCCTTGGAAAGACCAAGTCGGTGCTTGGCATAACACAGGTTGGAGCCTGGAAGATTGGAGTCTTCATCTAGGGTTGGAGCCCTATATCATTATTGTACTTTACTTATTGTAAAGAAGAAATTAATAAAAATATCTATTCCATCATTGTTCATTTTGTGTTCTAAATATAAGTGATCTAACTGGTAAAATTAACAATTGAAAAGAAATACTGATTCACCCCCCTCTCAGTATTTCCAACAATTGGTATCAGAGCGTAGGTCACGAGTTCGATACACACCCGGCTTGCGTTGGGGGGGAGAGTGTTGGACATTGGATAAACCAACGCTCCTCGTGTGTTTCGCGACATGGACTAACCGCCTTTTGTGGATCCTTATCTCTGGCGATTCGATCGTTGACTAACACCTGCGGGTTTTGGTCTAACGGCAATCGTGATTCCCAACACATTATGCCAACCAATGTCTAGAGAAGAAGAAACGGAAGGTTGAGCAACATGGATAGGTTGCAGGGAATAAAAAGATTGTAGTTGAAGTGGATGAGTTAGCAATAAAGTTTGAGATTGCCTTCTCCACAGCCTTTTGTTTGTAAATTATCATTGTGTTAGGTGTTGGTTTGTATGTGGACAATGGGGTGTTGAGACATACGACTTGTGCTATATATATATATATATATATTTTTTTTAAAGGTTTTGGGATCAAGAGGGAAGAGTTGGGTGATTATGCCACCTATCTTGTGAAAAATGTTGGACTTCATTTCCTTTCAAAATCCTGTAGCAGATGTCCTTGAGTCAAATGCTGTTTGTTTATTCTTGGTCTTAAGAAGTATCTTCTTTCAATTTCTTGTATGACAGTTTTCAGTGTATAGTAGCATTTGAAGGATAGTGGTGCACAATCAATAATTGAACTCTAGCAAGTCCAAGGAGTTTGGCTAGAGGTGTGCTGGATGGTGGCCTTTATAGGTTTCTAGCTGATCCTTCAGTGCTTGTACATGTCAACAGTAACTTGGGTGAGCCTTTTAGTTTTGAGGAGGCATATGTGAAGAATGCATGGTGGGATGCCATGGAGATAGGTTCAGAAACTATTGTGGATTCAATGATTGATTCTAAGCTTGCAGCTAATGGGAGTATTGAGGAGTGCATGGATAGAGTTGTTGGATTTTCTTATAAGCAGGGAGTTGACCTTTATGAGACTCTTGCTTTGGTTACTAGAGCTTTTTCTTAGAAAGTAGTTGATGTTGTTGAGGGTTTTGGTTTAGTGGCCAGAGGTTTTGAGGTTTATGGGAAAGATACCCATGTTTACAGTTTATTGGAGACCCTGTGTGGGCTGTTGTTTTCCCTGCAAACTTGGCATTTCAGAATGGATGAGAAATGTGTAGATTTTGATCTTTGGTTTATTCCACCTGTGTGTAGAAATTTCTATTCGAAACAAGTTTTAAAGCAAAACAAAAATTTCACCTGTTTAACTAGATGTTTCGAAAAATCTTAACCCTGCGAATTTTCAAACTTATAATTGCCATGAATTAGATCATAAAACAACAACAGAAAGAGTAAGTATTTAACTTTCTAACAGCCCAATCTTTTAGGAAATCCAAGGAGTAAAGATATCAAACTACTTGGATATGTTTCATCCCTCGAGGGCAACTTATACCACACAAACCAGCTCTAAAAATCTGCTTTTACAGCAGTTTTAACGGCAGCAAAACAATAGGTATAGCAGCAGCAAAACAGCCCTTAGATTCTTCATTGATGATGTCATATAACATAACAATTGTGCTTTACATATGTTAAATCATCAAGACATAGCTGTAAATAGCAATAACTGAAGATCATGTATGGCTGAAAATCAAATGTGGAAAATGCACAAGTTTTGGACAGCTGAAAACTTTGTTAATATGATTGAGATGAAACATGTATACATACTGTTAGCGCAAGGAGTCACTCCTTGACTGCATAAGGAGTAAGCCTTACACATCATAGTTCATTTCAAATTTTAAAAGGGTTGTTTGAATGGTGGGATGGCTTCTCAAAGTTTTTGAAATGATATTTTATATTCTTTAAGACTTTCATGCATTTGGCAAGCTGTGGCAAGTCTAAACTGTGTGGTTAAATTGGTAGTATAGGGAGCAGAGTGTACAAATAAAGAAGATGGATAGCTGGTACCTATTCCAGGAAATATTCCCATCCTAAATCAGTCACACAACTATGATGATGGCTCTTTACACAAACTCTGTTTATGCAAAGTAAACAACATTTAGAAAATAGATTGCATGTATAAAGTATTCCACAAATCTTTTATGAAATTTTCACTGACATTTTCTATAACACATAATTCGCAGAAAACTGAAAGCAGATAATTTACTGTTAAATCCTTTAACAGTTTCTCACTCACACCTTACTAGTTGCTGCAATTCATATTTTAGAAGAAATTAACAAAGAAAAAAGACACACCACACATTAGATGTTCCTTGAGTCACAAAATCCTCCAGCATGAAGTAAAAAAGGCTTTTTATTATATTTAGTCTTCAGGTAGACCAACATTCAACCTGGAAATGGTATTTACAAGTGGTATATATAGCAAGAGAGACACCAACTCCATCTCTTTTAAAAAGAAGGAAACATTAATTCTAACATTACATAGGTGTCAAAAGACATTACAGCCTTATCCTATCGAAATCTTATAGAAATGACAGATTATGGTGCCTCTCTTGCTATCAAAATCTACACATTTCTCATTTGATCGTGGTCGCACCATTTGCATTTGATGTTGAAATGCTAAGTGTGATGTCATGCTGCCCCTTTTTCTGCTGATTTATCTCCTTGTGTCTTGGGTCTTTAAATAACCATGTAACTCCATTTAAGAAGACCTCCAACAACCCCATAACCACCTTTCATCATCACTTGTTATATCCATTTGGTAATGGGTTCTTATCCATCCTTAACTGGCTCGGAAAAATTTGTTGACAGGTGTCAAAATTTAGTTAAAAGAGGTGTTACCGGAAATTCTGGTTAAAGCCTGTAACTTCGTAAAATCTAGAATGCTACCAGGAATTTCGGTAGTGCCCTGTTTCTTTTTAAAAAATATACAAAAAATATACTGGAAATCCTGTGCAGACTTATATTCCTTGGCATCTTAAGCTGCTGTTCAAAATTATGACTGATAAGCAAAAAGGTACTTCTATCAAAAAAACCTTTTTACCTTCCCTCTATGTGTGCTGCAGCTTTAACAAGCTTATCCAAGTCTGTTTTGCTGTCAGCAGCTAATCTGCAACTGGTTGCTCTTGTGGCTGCTTCCTTGACAATGTCTTTCTCATCCTTAGAACCCTTTTGTGTTTTTCTTCTCTTTGAGGGCTCTGAGTGCTGCTCTGAGGGGGTTTTGTTTTTGTTTTTCTTCATGGATTTCTCTGTCTTTGACCCTTCAGGTTTACCTTCAACATCAATGACCTCTGTCATTAGGCTTGGATTATGTAGAGCCTTGGATTTAAGCCTAAACTTGTTGTTGTCTCTGGTATGCCTCTTTCTGCTACCAGCAACAGGTTTGGCTTCTTCTTTCTTCTTTTTATTGCTGATGTCGTATCTAACATCTTTGAGGAGTTCTACATCTGATTGTGTAGGCTGATACTCTTTCTGCATCTTCTGCTGAATATTTGCTTCCAGAATTTCCGGTAGCACATGCGCTTTTGATTTATCTACACTTGCAGAGCTTCCTCTTCGGGCTCTAGTGTAGACATTAGGAAAAGGAGGAACAGGGGGCACTATTTTCATAGATTGGGGTTTACTTGCTGAGGAACTCTCTCCCTTTTCCAAATTTCTCTCAGCTTTAACTGCAGAAACCTTTTCTTTCTTATCCTTGGCCTTATAGATATTTTATTTTTTGGCCTTTCTCTATGTTCTTTTTGCAGGTTGAGGATGTGGTTGTGAAACTGGAGGTGTAGGTGCAGGTTGGCTTGCCCTGTAAAACAGAAAGTGGTCCCAAGTTTGATTTCTCTTCCCCAACTCTTTTTCAACTAGAAATTTGGTTAAAGCTTGATGATACAAGCTATACTCTGAAACAACAGTGTGAGTTTGAACACTTGCTGACATCTTTGTCAAGCTTTTCAACAAGAAATATGGCAGATTTAATGTCTTCATACCTGCAACATGAAAAAGAAACCTCATGTGATAAAGGAACACAACTATATACCTCCTCTCACAACCTGCAACATGAAAAAGAAACCTCATGCGATAAAGGAACACAACTATATACCTCCTTTCACAAGTGAGATATATCTTGATAAGCTTAATAGCTTTTGCCCAGTCATTTTTAAGATAGCTACTTGGAATGCCCTTTGCCCAATTTGGATCTCTGTGTGCATCTTTGAGGAAGCTATTGAGAAAATTGAGATCTCCTCTTGTGATAACCTACCTTTTAAACCACCTTTCTCCTTCCTATGGAAGGTTAAAGGCTTCAGCAATGGAGTCTTCAAAAACCTGCAAGGTAAGGCCATAAACTGTGGCTTCTTGTCCATTAAAAGATTTAGCAAACTCTTGAGCTACTCCTGAGTGAGAGCTCCTTAACCTTGCATAGAGAATACCACCCTGACTGGATAAACAAGCTTCTTACTCTCGAATTTGCATCCACTAGGTCTGCACCCTGTGGCTCAATTCGATTTATTTTTCCACCTGTTCTAGTCATCTTCAGAAAATTAATGACCCTGTCTTTTGAAACTGATAGGTGGCAGAGTAGGAGGAGTTTTACCTTACAAGTGTTGCTTGTATTTACCTTTGGAATCTTGTTTGAAATCCAGACTCCTCCTCAAACTATGACTCTAAGCAATTCGATCTTCAACAGCTAAAATTTCAAATGACAGGGATCCTACTTTTTTGGTGGTTTTAAAACAAAAATATGGCTCATCACCCCATTCAAATCGACCTTCATCATGGCAAATATCCCTCACCGTGATGTGCACCATGTGGTAGCCATCATTACCTACAGTTGGCTGCGTATATTCGTATGGAGAACTCCAGCTGGCTTGAGACAAGCGGATCTGTGACTAACAGTCACCTCCATTGTCTTGCTGTTAATTGGACGAAATTTCCAGCAACATTGCTGTCGACCAACCTAATGGTTATGGTGTTAAGCGTGATGACCACGATCTCCCCTGTTTAGAAAAACATGTACTTTGACATACGTCTAACTGATTCGGGGTTTACAAGCGGACGTGATTAACTGTTAAGTGCATTACTGCGGGTTGACACATAGGCTTAATGTATATCACGACTTGACTTGAACTAGACTGACTGCATACGACACGTATCATGAGATCTGGAATATTTAAAAAAAATATTTAAGGCGTATTTACACTACAACACGTGGCTTGACCAAAGCAGATGCGCTTTTTCGTTTAAAAAAAAAAACAGAGTATGCTTCTGCCACCAGCATCGGAATAAAAAGAAAAAGACAGAAACAAGAATATAACACACTGTTCGAAAAGACTAAAACTGGTGCTTCCGGAATTTCCGGTATCAACCAAAATTATTATTTTTTTTTAATTTTTTGAAAATTTTAAAGTTTAATCCTAAAAACAAAAAATATGAAATGGACTCATGACTTAGCAAAGAATTGTGCTAACACATACCATAGCCTTATCGCAAGGCTAGTACAAGTCCACCGGCTCTCCAAAACCTTAGCTAGGGAAAACATGAAAACTCTAGCTCAACCAACAAGCTAGAACATGCAAGAATCACTCCAAGCAAAAAACATCCTTTTCTATTATTATTCTTCACCAAAGATACCATAGGGTTAAACCCTAACCCTAGATTTCCAAGATGCCCAAAGATACTCTAAGAGGACCAATGAAGCCAAGCGACGTTGAGAGAGAGAGAGAGAGAGAGAGAGAGAGAGAGTACAAGTGAAGAGCCATGAGAAAGAAAAAAAAGTGATCATTATCAATGTCTCCTCCGCAAGAAAAAAACCCTAATCATAAGTGCAAACTCTAAAGGAAGACATCTCCTTTAGATTTCATAATTCCACCTAGGCTTCACGGGGAAACCCTAGTGACTTTCTCCTTCCTCTATTTCTATTTCTATGAGTAGTAAGTGAGGCCGACAATATAATGTGGGCTTAAGGCCTTATAAGCAATCTACAATGAGCACTTCCAGGCTAACACAAGGGAAGTGCTCCACTCGAAAGTACACATGTCATGCTCCAAGGTGATGTCATACACAATAAGTGCTCCAAGATGATGTAGCTACATTGTTTTGGTCCTATGCATAGATGGGATTATCTTTGTTGGGAATTTTGAACGACTTAAGATGTGGTGTGAGAAGATTATGTCCCATGATTAAGTTGACTTGAAGATTGATGGAGCCTAACATGTTATTGATTATCAAGAGTTGTGTTCTTTCAGATTCATAGGGGGTCAAGCCTCGTAGCCTCGGGAAGGGTCAAGATAGGGGATAACATTTTGTGGTTGAAGAAGCTTTGAGGGGATCAATGATTTATTAAGAGATTGTGTTTGATTCATATTTGTAAAAGGTAGATTTAGTTGAGATTTAGAGGAAGAAAATTAGTGTCAGGGAAAACATTGTACTTGCAATGAGGAACTGCTAGCTTTTTGAGTTCTCCTAAAGTGTTTATAGCATGCTAGGGGTGCACTCCATATGATATGGTGTGCATGGTGAAACCCTAGCCTCCTGTTGCATCTCTTAGACTATTTTTGTTGATTGACACATGGAGAGCTTACTATAGGTGGATGCTTGTCACAATATGTGCTAGAGGAGGCACGCTTCGAATGAAGGTAGTTATGCTTGTTACGATATGTGCTAGAGGAGGCACACTTCGAATGAAGGTAGTTATCTTATTTTACGTTTGTCATGCTACATGGCACTCATGTTGAGGAAGATGGGGCCTTGGCATAGGGTGTGGAGCTATCTTTAGAGGAGTTCTAGGCACTAAGAGGGAGGGTGCTTAGCCCTAAAAGCATTGGGAACATGTGGCATGAAGGTGGAGGTTGAGTACTTTGCTTGAAGTTGCCTTGTTTGATGGGGGCTCCATTGAAGGTTGCTTGTGGACCTAGTTACACACATGGGGTGGAGGGGAACTTGAAAGCCTCTCTTTGAGAGCGTGTAACCTTGTGTTGAGGAATTAACATGTGGAGGCTTAACTTGGAGATCGCTCTATAGGTGATATCGAACCTAGTGTTGCAGGATCTGTCCCTTCGGATTAGGAGGCAGATTTGCGTCTTGGACGGATCCGCCACCAATCCTCTGGTGGAATTGCAGTTCCAAGTGCCAAATATTTGAGGTTCCTAGAAAAATGGAACCACAATATTTTCGTGCACGTTTCTGTTCGCCTGATTTGCAGTTCTGACATGGATCTTGTGTGGTTCCGCATAGATCGTGACCGAATCCGAGAGAGATGCGGACAATTCTACAAACTTGGTTTTTATTTATTTCTTTTGGACTTGACTTGGGTTTTCAAATTGTTAATTGAGGAATTATGCTTCCCAAACACTCCCAAGGTGCCCCCTTGATGCTCCCTAGACGCTTCCTAGATGCTCCCTAATGGTAATGTTAAATTTTTAAAGTAAAAAGAACGATGAAAATGAAAGATAAAGGAGAATGTCAATATGAAAGATAAAGGAGAATGAAAAATGAAAGATAAAGGAGAATGTCAATTTTACTTAAATTTTTAACATTACCATGAAATGACTCGGGATGTTTGAGAGTAGTTCCAACCTCATCAAACTTTATACGGAGAAAATAGAATTTCATATCACATTCATAATTCAGCGGACTTAACAATTTTCAGGCTTTCAGGAACTACAGCTTAGGTGTGTTGCTGTCATTGATACATCTTTGCTCTTGATCATTACACATCTTACCTGATTTGCCTTCTCACACCATGTGTACTATGTGCTTCTTCGTAATTAGTTGTGTTTTCTATGTGCTATGTTTAGCTATAGTTATTGTGCATATTTTTACTTTATGATTATTTTTCACTTTCTCTTGGATGCATATTAGTCATTAATATAGTGTCGTGGGTCACTAATGGAGGTACAGTAAATAAATGGAAAAAAAATGATTATCTCTTTTTTCAACATTTTGTTAGTTAGTCATGACATGCATGGTGAGAGGATTATCCAGTAACATTTGTCTACCTATTCTTGGATCTATAAATTTTTCATTCAATATATTATGCATGCAAAATATTTTTTAAATCAGAATACTTTAATATGTTGCAACACTGTACCAGAATGAGCTGTATGTTTGAGCCATCGAGTAGAGTTTGCTGCTATTACATGTCTTTCTAGCTATGGGAAGAGCCAGTATTGAGACTTCAGGGAAGTTAAAAGAGATATTGCGTTTATATATTTTTCTTGGTGGACCACAGGCATTCTAGATCTTTGGTTCAGGAGTCTTCAGGCAGGTGTGGTATTATTGGCAGCTAGTTTTCAAAGAGCTTCATTGGGATTTCAAAAGGCCTAGAAATGGTTAGGATTTGGCCTACATGTTGATTTGAACTTTGTCCTCGGATAGAGGATAGATTGGTTTAATTTCCTCTTACACTAGAAAGAATTTAGTAGAAAAGGTTTTGATACGTAGGAAGATCTGTGGGTTGAGAATTCAAGCAATTGGCTATTGTGGAGAATGATTAACAAAACCCAAGGACTTAAGGTCCTAGGCTTCAGACTGCAGCATTCCTCTGAGGCTGTTTAATAGATTTGTCTTTTTGTCTGTTATACAACTAGAATTTCTAATTCAACTAATAAATATTTGTCCATACACAACCATGCATCCATGAAGATCTTAAATACATTAAAAGATCTGATCCACCATTAACTTAGATGTCAAAAATTCATATTAAGATTCTCTCTATGATCAAAACTTAAATTAAATAATTTTGTCAATTCTTTATAAGTTGAAACTCGAGGGCTTCCTTCTAATTTGTCCGAAAAAATGGCTGATTGAAATATATTAAAATTTCGTTGACAGTTTATTTTCTTCCGATATTTATGGTGCTTGTCACTCTCTAAAACTTTTCTGTGGAGAGATTGTTATCCATGACTTTGTGTTTTGCATTCTTTTTTCTTGATATGAGCAATTTAAATTTCCTTTAGTGCATTTGATTTCGATGTGGAAGTTTCAAATACCAACCAATTAATGTTTGAGAAATATCTTTGGAAAATAAGGAGGCTTATAAAGTTTTATCTGATATTTGTCAGGTTGTAATTGCAGGTTGAGCAACAGCATAAGGAAGCACTAGAACAGGACCCTTCTGTGTTCGATTATGATGGGGTATATGATGAAATGAAGAGCAAGACATCTCGCCCTTTGCAGGAAGACCGGACAAAGAGGGAGGTAGTTATTTTAGTCCACTTCTGCAGTACTTAGATGTTTTTATTTGTTACTTTTTATTTCTCTTCTATTTGTCTGCAACCTTTTGCTGTTTTCTCTCTTCATCATGTTGAGTACATTTGTCAATTAAATATTGTTGTATTATTCTTTTTACTGGTTACAGATAATCTAGCACAAATAATTAAATGACTCACAGTAGCTTTTAAAAACTAAAACATAAATCCAGAGGGTGGCTTGATTGCCAATAAATGAAAATCAACAATGATCCTTACTTTCATATTCAGGCAAGGGGTAAAGCGCTTGGGAAGATATGCAAAAGGAACTTGCCTTGTGACTATATAAGCCTCTACAAACATAGTAGAGGAGTTCATAGAGAAGCATCAAATCAGCTATACAAACTATAAAACTATGGTTGCACATCTAAGGACCTTTATCTAACACAAATTTGGGGAGGTTGGTGATGGCAAGCATAATTATGAAATGGCCTTGCATATGGCCTTGCTATTGCCCTCTATGCACTTGCTGGTTCTCTTGCATCCAATATTTTTTTATTGTCATCTACAATCCAAAAATATTGAATCAAAGATTATCATGCAATATTGCCAGAAGAATTATTATCGATTATTTCCTTACTGATGTGTTGATGTTTGTAGCTCGGGCAGGTACTTCTACATAGGCCTATGTGTCTAGGGTGGAGAACTTGCTCACAGTCTCCTTAGGTACTTGCTCTATTGTGAGCATGTTGCTAATGTAACTTAGCCTAAGTCTAACTAAAAACACATATTATTATGTTGGCTTATTGAGCTAATGAAACTTAGGAAAAGTAAAGTAAATTACTTTAGTGAATATGTTTTAATCTCAATTGATGATTTCAAGTGAGACGAGATCTAATCTCGATCGTCAATCACTTTAGATTAGGGTTAGGATTAGGGATTTAGCTCAATGTAAAGTTATAAAAGCAATGTTAGGGAGATGGGACACACTACAACAAGAAGATTGAGAAAAGCATCTCAGTGAGTAGTGTGCTGCGTCCGAGAGATGTAGGGAGGTTGGAGATCTAGATTTGTAGAGAAGATCGAGCATCGATCTATGACAGATATAATGGATCAGATCTATGCTTATTTTGTATTCTGTATTTTCTCAGTTGGGTCATTATCCCAAGACAAGAGTCCAAGTAAGTTTGGATTATTAAAGAAAAACTTTGATTGGGAAGACTTTGTGTGTCATTTTCGTGAGATTGGTTATTTTATTTTTGCTTCTGCCGAATGTTAAGAACCTAGTTGTGTAAGTTATTCTGTAAATCTGCAATCCGCTAGGTTATTTAATTTATCGAGTGCTAGGTTTAACGAAAATTAATATGGTATCAGGGCATAAACTTTATGTAGTTGACCTCAAGGTGCTAGGTTCGTACAAGCATTACAGGGCCATGATCAGCTGCAGCTGTACGTGGGGGAAGGGAAATTAAAAAAGAAAAATTAATTGTAAGACTGAAGGTCATATAGATTGTATGATGGCCGAGTATGATTGAGTAAGTTTATTTTTTCTCCAAGTAGTGTAGTGCCAAAAGAGTAGGTTGTACGAATGTGGACACGGCTTAGCCTTTTTTAGATTTAAAAATAAAAAAATAAAGAGAGTAAAAGTGAGTGGTCAACAGGCCTATTTGCCACCCAGTTGCCGTAGAGATTATTGGTAGCAGTCTGCAGGAGGAAGAGCGCACAACGAACTTGTTTCTGCCTCGCTTACACACCTAAGCTCCGTGGGAAAAATCCTCAACCCCACTAGGTGTGGCCTTGGTGGCAAAGCTCAGAGAAGGGGCTTTCACCTAATTCCAACTCTCTTCGTCTAGGCTCTCTCCTAGCTCAAGCCAAGGGGGGTGGATGCTAAGGAAGGTTTCTAACTCTATTTAAGATTAGCAAGTACAAGAGTTAATGAGCAATGTAAAATATAAATTTGATTTAAGATCAATATGAAATTCAACAAAAGTAAAGATGAGAAACCAGTGCCTTATAAACAATGCTCACGTAAAAATTATATACTTCCAAAATGGAAATAACACTTCAAGTTACAAGGATAGCAATGCTGCAAGACAAGTGTTAGTACAATAGATATTGAAATATGAGCAGTAAGATAGAACTTGCAAAAATGAAATAGGACAACATCAAATGGCTATGAGCAAATAATTTAGATAAAAAGTACAAGAGAGATGCAAGTAAGATAGGATTCCCACAAATCAAATTGATGCAAAATGAGATGATGCCAAATTAAACTATGTGAGATGCAAGTTATCTTGGTTAATTTTAATTAAATGCCTAATCTATGGTGAAAAATCCACCTTCAATTTCATACAACAAGGTAAAGATTGGGGTGAGTTGCAAGGAAGATGGGATGAAGAGGCACAAGTCCTTTGTTAACGATACCCTTCCCAAGATCCTTGCAATCCACGTGCCTTCATTCCTACAAGGGCTTGACCACAAGAGAACTGCGAAGTCATGTGTTTTAACCTTACTCTTTACACAACTGAAAGAAAATAAAAAAGATTTGTCCTAAAATTTCTCTTCAACCAAGCTTATGCTTGGGGGTAGATTCAAAAAATGCAATCCTAGGTTTAATATGCAAGTGAAGTTCCTAAATGTTAGTAAAATGTCTTCAAAGAGATATGTTGATAACAATGTGCTTTAAAAAAAGAGATTGCAAATGAAATTTGTGATCAAGATTGCACTAAGCACAATATGACGTAATCTTGTAATGATGCTCAATAGAACATGTATCAATAACTCATTGGAAACGATAAATGAAAATTAATTCAATGTTTAGAATACCAATTCAAGTGTCTTGAAATGGAAAATGTATCTTCACCGCAGCATATTATGATAAATATCCAAGTGAAAATTGCATTGTAAAGCAAGAGAGCATAGGCTAATGAGTTGCTCCAATATGTAAATGGAATGTAGGTTTGAGCTAATGATCCCAAAAATGCACAATTAGATTGTTCAAGTTAGATTGTTCAAGTTAGATTGCAAATAAATGAAACTTGTAAAAGATTGCTCCAAGCGTTAAGATGTGCTCAAAGTGGATTCCAAATTGAAACAAGTTGTAAGTAAACAGACCAAATTAAGCATGAAACTTTGAAGTAAATGAATATATTGAAATTGGATGGCATAAAATGAAAATGAACAATTAAACTAACTTCAAAGGAAAAATGAAAAACTAATGAAACACTACACAAGAAGATGGTCTTCTCCCAAAAGAGAGAAAGGGAATGGATGCCAAGGGGATGGTTCCTAAGCTCCAAGAGAAAAATGTCACTTTTATTATTGTGGTGTTACAAGATGAGAGGGCCCCTTTGTTATTGAGGAAGCCTTAAGTCCTCAAGGGAGGACTTTACAATGACAGATGAAATTCTGCCCTCCTCAACTACAAAAAGTGAGCAATCTTCTAATGCCTCAAGGGCTACAAGCTGCCAAAGAGATCTACTTAAATACGACTTCAAATTAATAGCAGAAAATTTATTAAATTGCAGCCCCTTCAAGATGATGAAAACCATGCCAAGAAAGGAGGATGATTCTCTTCTAAATGCCCACGACCAGGTGATATGAAGGGACAACCCTCAAGGGCTCATGGCCAGCAGGAAATAAGGCTTCAAAAAAGTCACGGTGATAAGGTTTTCTTCATCAAAACAACAATTGGCAGCCTGCAAACAAGTTTGGAAATAACTTCCAGCTCTTTGTAGAAATTTCTGAATCTTACACTTTATGCAGAAATTTTTACTGTTAATCTGGTTATGCTCCTCCTACTTAAACAAGTTCTTAACTGAATAAATTCAAGTTAAAATCGAAGCAAAGCACATAACAGATCTCTAGCAATCCAGATCTAGAACAAGTTCATGCACACAGTGACAAAGTGATAGTTATTTCTGGACAAATAGTCCCCGGAAAAACCCAATGCGGAAAAACCGGTCTCTCGCTGCTGGAGGGTCTTATTATTAAGAATATTTCTGAATACACAAATCTGGGTTCCAAATCTGGAAATCCCGACAGAGAAAATACTAGATCTACAGCTCATTGGCTGATCTAGGGCCAAAATAATGACTGATCCACACCCTCAAACGAGATTTACAGAACTTAGCCAAGATTATGGCCTAGAAACCCCAGCGCTGCCCTTGAAAACCTCTGTGTCAGCCTCTGAAGCCCCTCAAACCCTCAACGCTGCTCCGGAAGGGACTGCGTTACCCCAGACTGGGTGACGTAGTCACTATGATGCCCCTGAAGGGTCTCTGCGTAACCCCTGAGGGTTTCCTGTTGAAAATCATGTTGTCCTTGGAGGGACTACGCTGTCCTTGCTGCTGCTGCTCTCTCCTTCTGCGCTGTCCTTGAGCTGATCTCTGCCTCTTGTATATTCTAGACCCCGGGATCAGATCATCCCCTTGGCTTAAATTCCCCTCTCTGTAGCTGAAACACTTCTGAGTATTCTTAGCAAATCCTGCCCTAGAATCTTAGCTTAGCTTCAGTGCTTTGCCTCGGTGTGTCTTCACAAATGATCCCAAGCCTTTCCTTTATACTTTTCTCGTTGACAAATCAACGACCATGATCAGATCTTGAATCAATGGCTAAGATTAAAAAAAAGCTTGATCCGTGTGACTTAAGACAATTTCATCACATGTTTAATTAAATTCACTTTAATTATTTAAGTTCCCTAAGTTTTAACTTAGGAAATACATTAAAATAACTAATTAATTTAATATCTCCTAAACCAGTTGAAATTTCCCAAATCCTTTTTCGGGTCTTGTAGATCAAGTGTACTCTAGTCCCTCCATAAAATTTGGGAGCTAGAGCACAACTTATGCTACCCCAAATACACAAAATCTCAACACTCTTGAATTCTTTAAAATCCCTGCCAATGTTAGATAAAATGAACTCTTGAAATGGACTGTTATATCTTTGCAAACAGAGTTCAATGAATTGGGATTAGACCCAAAAGATGATGAACATATATATATATATATATATATATATATATATATGCAAAATAATCTACAAGAAACTAGATCAAGGATTTGGGGATGACTCCTCTCCTTAACTAGCTAATGATATGCTCTTATGCTAACAAATTTGTATCAATAAAAGCACTAAAATTTGAAAGATGATTTGAAGTAAAATTTGTCACGAGTCAAGGCCAAGGAGACCTCCGGGGCCTGCACAATAAATCAAATGCTAAGACTTGGGAGAAAAACAATATGTAGTTCTTCCACTTCTTTCCTCAAGAGTGGGATAGTCCAACTGAGAACTTCTCCTCATGCTTGAGATCTGATTCACAAGAAGTTCTACACAAGCTCAAAATGAATTGTCAGATCCATTTGGGATTAGATAATAAAATGAAAAGGAAATCTTAGCAATTTAACTCAAAATCAACTAAAATGTCCAATTCTAGAATAATTCTCCAATCCAAATACTAGTGCAAGGTAACTAGACACTAGTAAATCTATAAAGCGAATGGAAATGGAAATGGAAATTATAGCAAGTAGAACATCAACACATAACCAGAAATCATACCATGTCCATGGTAGCAAAAACACCACATATGAACCCCAATGTCTTGTTATTGCACCAATATGTAAGTATACAGGGCAAGATAATCTCCCCAAGCAAAAGAGTTCATTTTTTCATGGGAGAATAGGAGCCAATGGCTCATTTAAATAGAAGAATGGGAGCAAATCCCAATGGAGAAACCCCAATGCCAAGTGGAGGAGGAGGAAATCTCAAGGCAAATTCGAATTTGCTGATTGGACCTCCAAATTGCAAGTGCAGAAACCAAATCTGAGATGTGGCACACTGTATTTCTTCAACCCATTTGAAAAATTCGTTTTTCTCCTGTTTGGTTTCCATGTGTGATGAATGGTGGGTCGAATGGGAGAGCAATCCCACAAATTTCTCAACCAAATTGCCATAGACAGACACCTCTGCTCATTTACCCAAATTGTGGTGCGTTGAAGCTGCCAGGACATCATGTAGATTGCTGTGCATTGAGTTTCAAATATGATATGCGTGTTGCTGGGAGAGGACTTGTGTACAAGTGGGATGCATGGGCTATAGTTTGATGGGCAGTATCCCACAAAAATCTCACATGAAATATTTCCTTCAATCTTCCGTAGTGCATAAATCCTCCAACAAATAAATCGACTTGCCACATAGCAAATCGAATCATTAAATCTGGCCCACCAAATCAATTGTCCCACGTGCAAAATTCTTTGTGCTATGTGGTTTCCAACTCACCCAAACTTGTCACCTTGACCTTCCCTTGACTTGAGATTAATTTCCAAGTCTTTTCCACATCATTTTGGCATGTGGGCATTTTTATTTTTCTCCATTTTTTTTATTTTCAGGGTTATTTAGTTCTCATTTTCCCACTAAACTTAGGAAAAAGTGGGCTTTAGGGGTTTAAAATGTTTTTTCACCCTTCAAAGCGTCTTAGTAGAAATTGAGGAGTAGAGATCCAATTTTGACTACTCATACCCCCTACAACTTCTCTAGACATCACTTAGTACAATTTACATAGACAATTTATTAAACATCCGGTCTTGTGGGAAATTTTAATAATTTTAAAAATGTACCTAGACCTAATCAAATTCCTGGAAATTTTATGGGTGATCTAACATGGTAATATACACTGACACTAGACACTAGGACTCATTTAAGGCCTCGTTATCAAGCCACACTCCAGCTTTGGGGTTATAACTAGGAGAAAAAACTCAATTAATTATTAGGCACTGAAAAACACAAATAATACCAAGTAAAAAAACTCCCTAGAGTGAACTCACTTGATAACAAAGTCCTAAGCTACTTATGCCTGTTACATGACTCTATTGCATCATGCTAGCATCACTTTACAATATCCCTGTAGGGTTGTGGAATCTGAGTACAATGAAGAAGAAAAGAGAGACGAAATGGGCTTAGAAGCCTTGATGATTTTTGGAACTCTATAGGTGCAGGAATCCTTTGATCCCAGGAATCCTCTAATTTTTGGAGCTATATAGGTGCATGGTTACCTGGCTTCTTCTTCCTGTGCAAAATCATATCTCCATGTGAAAAAGGCCTAACTCTAGATGATTTATCAAAATTCTTTTAACCTTCGCTTGATTCCTATAAATATGTTCAAAGAGCCTTCTTTTGGTTTCATCCAACTCCACAATTTGATCAATTCTATGTTGCACAACATCTTTCTCAGATGTAAAACTTTGGAGGAGTTGGTAAGCTAGAAGTCTAAGGTGCATAGGTAGGGTAGCGTCCAAGCCATACACTAGTTCAAAGGGACATTTTCCAGTAGAACTCTTTTTTGTTATTATGTTTTCCCACAACGCATACTTGATTTTGCTATCCCAAGCCCTCTTGTTGTTCCATACTATCTTTTTTATAATGGTGATCAAATTCTTATTTTTAGACTCCGCAAGACCATTACCTTGAGGATAGTAGTTTGAAGAATGGGACAAGACAATACCATACTTAAAGCAAAAAGATGAGAACTTTGAAGGGCTAAAAGTCTTGGCATTGTCAGTAGTAATTTTGGCTGGGACCCCAAATCGAGTGATGATTTTATCCTCTATAAAATCCATCACTATCTTATAAGTGGTGTGTTTTGTAGGAATGACTTCTATCCACTTGGTAAAATAATCAGTAGTTGTTATAATCTAGGAGTAGCCATTACTAGAATTCTCATTGAATTTCCCTATGAAATCGAGGCCCTAGTGTTGAAAAGGAGTATCCATGACCACTAGTAGTAAAGACAAAGCAACTAACTTTTGCTTCCCAGTGAACAATCGACATGCTTGGCACCCTCTAACAAATTTGTGCACATATGAAAATATTATAGGTCAATAATAACCAACTCTCAAGATTTTGTGGGTAGTTGTTTTCGCTGGATAATGGCCTCCATAAAACCCCAAATGAAACTCAGTAAGAAGTCTCTTTGCCTCAACTTCGTCAACACATCTAAGTATTACCCCCATTGAATTTCTCCATCCAAGACCATTTTACATAATGCAATGCTTAGTTTCCTTCAATCTTAATGATCTTCTCTTTTGCTTAACTAAATGGCCAGGACATGATAGATTTTTCAAGTGATAAACAATGTCACTATACCACTCAAGTTGGCCTAATTTTTGAAGTTCAAATGAAGTTGAGACCTCCAATGAATCATTTTGACAAATCAAGCCTAAATCCCTCTCATTTCTCATTGAATTTCCCTATGAAATTGAGGCCCTAGTGTTGAAAAGGAGTATCCATGACCACTAGTAGTAAAGGCAAAGCAACTAACTTTTCTTCCCAGTGAACAATCGACATGCTTGGCACCCTCTAACAAATTTCTGCACATATGAAAATATTATAGGTCAATAATAACCAACTCTCAAGATTTTGTGGGTAGTTGTTTTCGCTGGATAATGGCCTCCATAAAACCCCAAATGAAACTCAGTAAGAAGTCTCTTTGCCTCAACTTCGTCAACACATCTAAGTATTACCCCCATTGAATTTCTCCATCCAAGACCATTTTACATAATGCAATGCTTAGTTTCCTTCAATCTTAATGATCTTCTCTTTTGCTTAACTAAATGGCTAGGACATGATAGATTTTTCAAGTGATAAACAATGTCACTATACCACTCAAGTTGGCCTAATTTTTGAAGTTCAAATGAAGTTGAGACCTCCAATGAATCATTTTGACAAATCTAGCCTAAATCCCTCTCATTTCCCTCAGTCAAAATTTGAGCCAACCCTTGTCCCTTAACTAGCTTGGTGGGTTTGATATCCTAATCATACTCTTGAATTTTCGTGACCCATCTAACCCTTGTTCCCCAATAATCAGTTTGAGATAATATATCTTTTACTGCAGAATTTGTGACAAGCAATCACTCTAGAATATCCCACATAAGTTCTGAAATGCTCGGGAGATTTAACTATGGCATATGCTTGCTTTTCCATGGTACTATACTTCAACTCCGACCCTTGAAGCGACTTACTCATGAAAGCTATTTGATGCTCATACCCTTCATTATTCTTTTGGAGCAACACAACTGCAATGGTATCCTTAAAAGTGAAAGAGAAAATCATGAATTCTTTTGAGTAATCAGGGCTAACAAGCACATGTGCCTTTGCTATGGAATCCTTAATCTCCAAGAAAGACTTCCTACCTTCATTTCCCCAAAAAAACTTAGCATATTTCTTTAGAAGACCTTGGATAGGCTTGGCAACTTCAACATAATTTGGAATAAACCTCCTAAGAAAGTTGATCTTTCTTGGGAATGATTGAAGGGATTTAACATTGTGAGGAAATGGAATCTTTTGAATTGCCTCAACTCTTTTAGGATCAATCTTGATCCCATCCTTAGAGATGATGTGACCAAGTAGCTTCCCTTTGGTTACTCCAAAAATAGATTTTGCAAGATTTAGGGAGATTCCATACAATCTACACCTATCAAAGATTTTTCTTAAATGATCAACATGAGAAATTCCATCTCTTGAAAACACAGTTAGATCATCCTGATATATTTCAATAAATTTCCCAATTAAGCCCTTAAAGGTATAATCCACAACCCTTCGAAAAGTTGCTCTAGCATTAGTCAACCCAAAATACATTCTCAAATATTCAAATGTACTCCATGGTGTAGTGAAAGTAGTCTTATGTCTATCCTCCTTCACTATAACTTGGTTATATCTCGAAAATCTATCCAACAAAGACATCATACCCGATCCTGTTACCCATTGCAACAAAGTCTCCATGTTAGGCAAAGGATAATTGTCCTTCTTGCAGGCTAAGTTAAGATTTCTAAAGTCCACACATAGCCTAATTGACCCATTTTTTTTCTCACTATAACCAAGTTAGAACACCATGTAAAATGCCTAGTATGAGCAATAATTCCATCTTGTAAGATCTTTTGCAACTCCTTTTGCACCAAGGAGGCCAACTTAGGATTAATTTGCTTAAGTTTTTCCCTAAAGGGTTTGGCATTTTCATCTTTAAGAGGGATAGTATGCTCCATAGCATCCTCCCTATATCCTTTCAATTCATCATAGGGAAATGCTAAAACATCTCTATATTCATGAAGTAAATTGACCAATTTCTTTCTTTCTTCTTTAGTAGTACCCTTACCTATCTTGATAACCTTTGGATCATGGGTAGTACCTGTTGAAGAATGTAACTAGGTTCGGTCTTCATAGTTATACTTGAGTCATAATGAAATATATTTATCAAAGGAAAGAAAAATAAATTTATTATTCAATAAATTGACTTATTAAAGCATGGGTTTCATGCTTGGGTAAATTTTTTTAGGTTAAGGTCTCCATTGAAGACCTCTAGGGTTTATGTCAAGTGTCCTTGTCCATTTCATATTGTAAAGAACCCTTCTCGGGAATGATTTGTCCAAAAAGAAAATTATTTAAATGTAAATTAGGTCAATTAGGCCTCCTCCACCAAGTTGGCCTCAAGGAAGGACAAGTCAGTCTCAAACAGGGTAATTCAACCTCACAAGAAGCTTATATATTGGAGCAACTCGACCTCATTTGTAGTGGAAGTCAAGCAACTTCGATTTGCAGTGAATTGCAGTAGCTTGTTGTAGTAAAGGGTACGAATTCCAAAGAAGAAGAAGGAAAGGTCTAGCAAAGGAGAAAAAGGTCATTATCTTGCTAAGGAAGTCGATTTCTCTCTCTATTATCTCACACTTGCGAAGTTTTGCTAGAAGGCCGAAATTCTGCAGTTGTTGGTGAAGCCGAAATTCTGGATTAGCTAGGCCGAAAATTCTGCTGCTGGATTGAAGTTCTGGATTGTAGCTGCACTTCGTAGGGCTGACATTTACAAGGAGGAAGGGTTGACTTGGTGGAGGAGGAAGGTCTGTTGATCTAGGGTCTTGGTTGTCTCACTATCATATGAATCTACTGAAGGAAGAGTTCTTGATTGGGATTTCCCCTATCTAGGGGTTTTGCCCTGACTGTGCGCCTACATCTAGTGTTCGTGTTATGGTTTTGATAATTGCTTGATGAACTAAGATAAAAGAAGAACATAAGAAAGATAATAATAACTCATGGAAATCAAAAGTAATTATCAACAAGAGAAAATATTTCTGCCTTTCGGATTTTCCAACATGGTATCAAAGCTAAGGTAAAGGAGGAAAAAGGTAGCCTGAAGATCTACTAAGAGGAGAATAAGAGGTCTTAAGAAGTTGAATAAGGATCATTGAGAAAAGGGATCATGTAAGGGGATAAGCCTACTATCTACAAGAACTATGTCTAACTCAATGAAGGGAGAAAACAAACTAGAAGGAGCCTCCAACTACAGGGCTTGGAAAAAGAGGGTAGATCTCATCCTCGAGAAGAATAAAGTTTTGGATCTTGTTCGAGGAAATGTCAAGAAGCCTAGAGATGGATCAAGTGAAGCAGAGAAAACAAAGTTTAGAGAAACCGAAATATTGGCGATGAACCTAATAGTGGATGATTAAAGGACAACCTCATTCCATATATATCCAACATAGATTTCTCTCAAGAAATGTATGAGGCTCTATCTGTTGATTTTTGGTAGCATCGAATGTGCTTTAAGTCTCAAACTTTGTGGAGAGGCTTAGACACATGCATTACAGAGAACCCAGAAATTGTTTTGGGAAATTCCACCTAGAAACAATTTTATAAGAAAAATTAATAATTTTTAATGAGGACCCTAAGTCTAACTTAGGAAATTAAAATAATTAATCAGTATTAATGTAAACTGTGGGTGAAACTTCTAGATAAAGCAGATCAAGTCTAATATAATCTTAGTTGTTGATTGGAGATCTAATCTCAGCCGGTGATTTGTCAACGAGAAGACTATAAAGGAAGACTTGAGGTTCATTTGTAAGGATCTAGAGATCGAATTTTTCTAACAGAGCAGTGCTTGGACGAATTTTTTTTTTTTTTTTTCCCCCCCCCCCCCCCCCCCCCCCATATTTACAGAGAAGACAAAGAGCAGTATCAACAATGGCAACGTAACAGCTACGCAGAGACAATGCAGAGCCAGCAGTCGCTGCACAATATCCCAGAGGAAGTTCGAGTTTAAGCTTAGGATTAGTCAGATCCAGTGCCAGAAAGCCTGGGTGTGAGACCGAAAGGGGCCAAAAGGTTAGATCCTGCCAGCAGAAGATCAGTAGCGCAGAATCCACGCAGTCCCCACGCAGAGTGATGTAGAGACTGCACAGAGCAGTGGAGGGCTTGCCATCCGGGGTCGTCGATCAGTCGAACTTCCAGTATCAGTGTGTGAGGTAATCTCACCCGCTTCTTTGTTAATCATATTGTTTGTAGGGATAGCCAGAAAGGCATCCCATATTGTATTTAGAAAATGACTGCATAATATATAAACCCTCAGATTTGCTGCGGTAGTTTTTCTAGGGACGTTTGTCCCAAAACAATGATGTCCTATGTATGTGTTATTTTTCTTGCTCAGTTTTTGTTTTCAAAAATGCATTTTAATGGGTGATGGCTGCTTTAGTAACTGCTTCGATATTTTAAGAATTAATCTTTAAATAACTTGTTAAATCATATTTGCAAGTAGGAGAAGTAGTTCAACTTGTTGCAACAGGGATTCTAGATCTAGGATCTAGGAATTTTCACATGGAATCAGAGCGTGTATTGTGAAATAGGAAGCGTAGATCCAACGGGAGACGAAGGCCGAAAATTTGCAGAAAGCAGCAATTCGAATCCCCAAAGGGATTGTGCAGTCCAGGCCAGGAGGGCTAAAATTTCTGGGAAGGTCTCTCTCTAAGTGAGTCGACAGAGAGGTAAGATCTCTAGATCGAAATTTTTCCAAGGCAGATGGAGCAACGCAGAGCTGGTGGGACGCAGTTCTGCAGGGAAATTTTGATTTTGTCGAGCATAAAGTGTCAGAAGAAGAAGCAGCACAGTGAGGGAATTTTCTCTCTCGGAAAGTTCCTAGCTGGGGAATTTCAATTTTTCCAAGATCTGAGCAACAGATCCAGGCAATAGATCTACGAGCTCCACAAGGAGTGCATAAGCCTGTTCAACGCTACGCAGAGGGGGAAGAAGAGGAGCAGATTCGACAAAATTGACGGCCATGGCAACTCACGTGCTTAGAGATCAAGACCGGTTGGAGGGAGCCTCCAACTACGTGATCTGGAAGGCAAGGATCTCTTGTCTTCTAGATGAGTACGATCTCAAGCTCTTCGTGACGAACACGGTAACTGTCCCTACAGATCCAGATCAGTTGAAGTAGTACAAGGTTGATATGGCGAAGGCAAAAAAGTTGCTCCTAGATGGAGTCAAAGATCATATTGTGTCCCATATAGTCGACAAAGATATTCCTAGGTAGATGTGGGAAGCCTTGGCCACACTATTTGAAGGATCTTCTGAGCAGCGAAAGATGTACTTGGAGCAGCAACTGAGGATGGTGCAGATGCGGAAGGGGGAGCGTATTGTTCCATTCTTGTCGAGACTTAAGGAGATTCATGACCAACTTGCAGCAGTGGGGTCTACCCCTTCTCCTACAACGATGGTGAGACTGGCATTGAATGCAGTCATTGATGATTGGCAGGAATTTGTCCAGAGCATCCTGGGCAGAGCAACCTTGCCAGGCTGAGAAGAGATGTGGGTTTCTCTTTAGCAAGAAGAGTTGAGGAGAGACTTGCTCAAGTGCAAACTTGATGGCAGTAGTGGAAGTGGAGTGAAGGTGAAGCAGAAGGAGGAAGAAAATGCATCCCTTGCATTCAACGGGCAGCAGGTCTAGCAGAGACGTAAGAAATACGTCTCGAAGATCAAGTGCTTCAAGTGTGGTGAACTTGGTCACTACGCTTCCCAGGACAAGAATGAGAAGCACGATGCGAAGGCTGTGACTGCGAAGATCGATGAGGATGAGTATGCCATGAGTGCCCACGCATCTCCAAGAGGGAGATGGGGCGACATTGAGCTGTAAGTTCGCAAGAACTTCAGCTGGGTAGGATCCTTGAGGAGTCCACCTCTCGGATCATACCTTGCTACGGGTGCCCATGATCAGCAGTAATAGGCTGGAGGAGTTTTTAGTCGGTGCAGAGGAGTGGAAAAACAATAGATGCAGTAGTTAGTGGCGCTAACATCAGAATAGCGCAGAGCAGGGTTGCAGCAGCGCAAAGGGACGCAGCAGCAGTGCATTGCTGCAGAGGGACAACGTGGGTCTAGCAACAATCAGAGTTTCAACATCGAGATGCATCCTGAACACTTGTTCAATTCATGGATAGTTTTCAATTGCCTCTCTCAGCTGTTTAGTTGCAATGCAGTGTTAGCAGTGGCAGTGTGTAGAAATTATACAAGCATATGATAACAATGTACTAAAGCTAGATATTGAATCCTTCTACAAATCAATTGCGGAAACTAAACACAATCACCAATCACATGAAGCAAAAAAAGAATCAAATCAAACCACAACACAGATAATTTCCCAGGGAAAGCTTGTTGCTCAAAACCCCTCTATCTTCTATTGTATATTAACCATGGAATCATGAAACAATTACAATGCACTCTTTTCACAAGAGTCTCCTGCACTCTCACAACTGTCTCACACTGTCCTAGACAAAACTCGCCAACACTTAGCCAATTCTCAGCCTCTAAACAACCTGCCTTGCTTGTGCAATTCTTGATGAATGCAATCCCTATTCTTTAGGAATTTTGGCCTTCCTAAACTGCGCAAGGATCACGGAAATGTCTAGTTGCATGTGGTCAACCTACTAATCACACAACTGATAGTTAACATCCCTTTAACCTTTGTTTCAACTGGGTCTCCACTAGAACTGACATGCATGTAGCTATTAATAGTAAATCTGTGCGTGGCAGATCACTGATTGTGAATTAAATAATATTTAATTCACTTGATCTCTCACTAGAGCAACAAACAGTTACAACTAATTCAACTGACTCTAACTCACCTAACTGAGTTAACTGATTACACATGCATTAAACTAATGCACCAACTGCAATTCGAACTCCATAACTAATAGAATTACTCTGCATGCCTCATCAACCACCCTCAACTCGAAATACATGAGTTAACTATTACAAGTGATCATGAGATAAGATTACATTTTATTGTCCAATTTAATTAAGGGAAAATTAAATTAGACACTACACCAAATTAATTAATTAATTTGGCCTTCACACTAATGTATCGCTAGGACCTATTGGTCTCACACTAGTGTGTGTGTTGTAATTTCTTGTTGGACTTCAACACAGTGCTATCAACAGACGCAACATTTGAGAGGGAGTTGCAGTACAGATGCAGTGTTGATCGTGACAGAGTCAACAACAGTATAGTGCAACAACAACATAGTGATTGATGGGCAACATGTTAGACATCATCAACGCAAAAGAAGATGCTTCAGAGTAGCAGTTTGCAACAGGGCATATATGTTAGAGCACATTCCTCGCTGAGAGGGAGTGTTGATTTTTGGTAACATCGGATGTGCTCTAAGTCTCAAACTTTGTTGAGAGACTCGGACACATGCATTACAGAGTACCCAAAAAATGTTTTGGGAAATTCCACCTAGAAACAGTTTTATAAGAAAAATTAATTATTTTTAATGAGGACCCTAAGTCTAACTTAGGAAATTAAAATAATTAATCAGTATTAATGTAAACTGTGAGTGAAACTTCTAGGTAATCTTGGCCGTTGATGGAGATCTAATCTCAACTGTTGATTTGTCAGCGAGAAGACTATAAAGGAAGACTTGAGGGTCATTTGTAAGAGACACTGAGAGGATCTAGAGATCGAATTTTTCTGACGGAACAGTGCTCAAACGAAAATCATATCTAAGTGATTCTTGATTGTAGTTGAGGGGCAGAGTAATTATGTTTGGAGATCTTCCTGAGCCAGAGAATACACCATGGAGTAGACAGAGAGCAATATCAACAGTGGCAGCTTAACAACTACGAAGAGACAACGCAAAGCCAACAGTGGCTGCGCAGTAGCCCAGAGGAAGTTCAAGTTTCAGCTGAGGATCAGTCAGATCTAGTGCCGGAAAGCCGGGGTGTGAGACCGGAAGGGGCCAGAGGGTCAGATCCAGCCAGTAGAAGATCTACAATGCAGAAGCCACACAGTCCCCACGCAGAGTGATGTAGAGCAGTGGAGGGCTTTCCATTCGGGGTTGTTGATCAGTCGAACTTCCAGTATCAGTGTGTGAGGTAATCTGCCCAACTTCTTTGTTAGTCATATTCTCTGCAGGGATAGCCAGAAAGGCATCCCAGATTGTATTCAACAAAAATATTGCATAATATATAAAACCTCAGATCTGCTGCACCGGTTTTTCCGCATTGGGTTTTTTCGGGGACGTTTGTCCAAAAACAACGGTGTCCTGTGTATGTGTTATTTTTCTTGCTCAGTCTTTGTTTTCACAAATGTATTTTAATGGGTGAAGGCTACTTGAGTCACTGCTTTGATATTTTAAGAAGTAATCTTTTAATAACTTGTTAAATCAGATTTACAAGTAGGAGAAGTAGTCCAGCTTGTTGCAGTAGGTATTCCAGATCTATGATCCTGGAATTTTCACACTATCCAAATTTTTCAGAATCAAGAATGTTGGTCAAATTGCAAGCCTCAAGAATGAATTAAGAATTATGAAGATGACAAAAGACGATACTTTGGCATCCTTCTTTATAAGGATATCTAGAATCATAGATGAACTTCAAGCAATAGATGAAATCGTACCAGAAAAGGAGCTCGTAATCACTGCCCTTCTAGGACTACCAATATCATGGAGTGCCTTTGCATCGGGAATCAACAGTTGGAAGGATACTCCAACATTTAAACAAATATGGAATGCATGTAGTCAAAAAGAAGCTAAAATATCATTAGTAAGCAACAAAAAGGAGGATGGAGAGGAGAACATATCAAATGCACTCATCAAAAGAAGGGAACCTTCAAGAAGTACAAAGGACCAAAGAAGATTGAATGTTATAATTGCATAAGATTGTGAAAATTTCTGAGCACAGAAATCCTACTACTAAATATTGATTTACTTCTCCTACTTCTTTTATTATGCACAAGTTATTTAACTGAAAATATTCAAAAAAACATTGAAGTAAACACAACTAGCAACCTGCACAAATACAGATCATTTACTGAAACATAATGCAAATGCAACAAAGGACAGATTTTTCGGACAAATGTGCTCGAAAAAACCCAATGCCGAAAAACTGGTGCAACAGATTTGAGGGTTTATTATTATTAAGCAACAATATTCTAAGTACATCTAGGGTGCCATAATCCGGCTCACCCAACAGAGAAAACCTCGGCAATAGAGAAAAATGTGAGTTTTACCTCACTCCCGCAAATGTCGACTGATCCGGATGAGCCACTGGTGAAACCCCAGCAAGTTTTGGGCTGTCTCTATGCTGCCACTACGTAAGGTTGCATGGCCTTGGTTGAGGGACTGCGTCACCCTAACTCTGCGCTGATCAGATTCTCCTAGATTCTGGTTTCAGCCCTGCCAACTTAGAAACCCCAGTCTCCAGTGAATTTCAGATTTTTCTTTAGAGGCTTTGTGTTGCCCTTGCGTGGGCCTGCGTCACCCTCTCTAAGGTTTGCATCACACCCTCTGATGGCTGCGCTGCCTCCACTACGTCTCGGCTGCCCTTGCTCTGCTTTGTACTCTTGGTCCTCCGACCAATCACTGCATCTGCCCCTCACTGCTTCTATGAATCACTCAGATTTGATCTTCGTTCGAGCATTGCTCCGTCATAAGAATTCGATCTCTTAGACTCATTATGTGTGTATCCTCACCCCAAGGCTTTACTTTATACTTTTCTTGTTGACAAATCAACGACCGTGATCTAATCTCTAATCAACGACTAAGATTAAAAGAAGCTTGATCCACGTCACTTAGAAAGTTCTCATCACATGTGTAAATTAATTCACTTAAATTTTTCAATTTCCCTAAGTTAGACTTAGGGTCCCCATTAAAAAAATTAATTATTTGAATATCTTTTACACCAGATGGAATTTCTCCAAATGCTTTTTGGGTCTTGGAGATCTCATGTGTTCTAGCCCCTTCTCAAAGTTTCGGAGCTAGAGCACATCCGGTGCTACCCAAAATCTCAACAAAGATGAGTCATTTTAAAATACACTGTCTTGAGAATCCAAGGAATAAAAGTAGAGATAGGGATCAAGAAAATGTTGCCGATAAGACACCACCTAAGAAAAGCAAGACTGAAGAATCGGAGGTCGGGGACTTACACTATTAAGTCCTCTCTCTCTCTTATCCCTCTTAGTCTTCTATTTAAATTTTGAATTGTTTACCTTTATGTTTTGATTTCTAGAACTTGTAGGTCTAACATGCCTTGTTAGAAAATTTTTGAATTGTTTTGATAAAAACTGGAGGCATGGTAGAAGTTCTATTGCAAAGGAAGCTCTTCAAGAATTAATGTTCTACAAGGTTTGTAAGGAACAACTCAAAGGTATGTCTTAGACCATAAGCCTTGTTATAAAATTCTCTTCATATGAAAAAGGTATGTTCATTTTGCTTTAAAATTTGCTTTACATTACTAACATCATATGAAAAAGGTATGTTTATTTTTCTTTAAAATTTGCTTTACATTACTAACATCGTTATGTATAGGGTTTTGAATCACAAAGATTCTTGTTTGGGTGATTAATCATTAGATTGAATCTACCCTTATTAAAATCATAATTTTTGTGGAACCCTAAAAGGTTCTCTGTAAAACGTAACCTAAGGTTGTGTCAATATTGATTATAAAACCCTAGTCTACTTAGGGTTATTGATGAAATCTAGAAAAATACTAAGTCCTCTCTCACTCTTATCCCTCTTAGTCTTCTATTTAAATTTTGAATTGTTTTCCTTTATGTTTTGATTTCTAGAAATTGTAGGTCTAACATTCCTTATTAGAACATTTTTGAATTGTTTTGATAAAGTTATAGGTATTCCTCAAGATTGGATTAAGAGGGAGCCCTCACCATTTTACCAAAGATAAGTATCTTACTCCTTGTATTATATTTTCATGTTTGGTTTCCTCCCTTGTTGGACACCTAATCCTCCTAGGGTTAGTGTGGAAGGCGAACAATCAAAGAGGAGTCCAAGAGACCACTTGGAATGTAAAACCAAGGGTCACTCCAATGTATTATATATATGCATCATTGTGAATAATATTGGATCCACACTTATCTTTCCTTCACTTGTCTTTGCCATTGGTGTATTTGACATGGTATCAGAGCTAGGTGATCTACTACATCTCACATGAGCGGCTTGATTGTGTGGCCTTTATGTCTATTTTGCTGTTAGAGTTACCTAGCCTCAAATCTGTCATTCCTTAGCTCTGTCTGCAGCGATTTTCTCTGAGATATCATATATGTGTTTAGTGTAACTTCTCATGGAAATAATCATTCCCTGACATAATGCTCCTCTGCACCAAACTATGTTACGTGGTTTTGCTCCATCCTTGCCTTGACTTTCGCTCAGATTTGCGCCCAATCGCTCATTTGACCTTGCTGTTTTTAGCAAATGTCCTGAATTGTCAGTACCAAGAAATTGAACGTTATAGTTACCTCCTCGAGTTTCTCTACGTTGTGTAATCCCAATTTACACTGATATCAATACTGTGATATGGTGTCTTCTCATCTATGGCTAATCTGTCAATGCCCATCGACCATTCATTTTATTTGTTGCCATTGTTTTGCGCAAAAACTAATGTCGATTCATTGTGCTTCCTTAGGAATGTTGTCGGCCAGAGAGGACAATTTCAAATTCTTGTAAGCTTGTAGCTTAAGACAAAACTTGAAAAAAACTTGGCCCTCTTCCCACATTGGTCCCATGATTGACCTTGACTCCATATGCTCTTCCCTACTGTTGGTTAACACCCCATCTTTGCACTCCTCCAATGCGCTTCCTTTCCATTTGTCTGCGTCATTTTATCAGACCTACTTGGCCCTCCACGACATCAGTTTGAAAACCTCAGAACTCAAAGTGGCATCGAGTCTCATTCCCGCAACCAAGAAAGGAGAAAGGATTTTCATAGTGACTTTGGCGCAACCTCAGAGATTTTCAGTGGTTTCTTCTATTATAAAGATGACCGTACTTCGTGAAGGTTGACAACATGTATTTTTGAGGTCGTGAAATTTTTTGTTGTCCCTTATCGGTGAGCACCTGAAACATTTTTTGGTAGACATTCCAATAGCTCAATATGGGAACCCTTCGAATGAAGGGTCGTTTTATGGAGTGAATGAATTCGGTTACATCGATCTCTACTCCCTTGGCTCACTCAAAAACCCATCAATGCAATTCACACTCACACCATTTTGTGTGACTTGAGTTCCAGGCTGAGTTAGACATAAAGAACAGAGGCCAAAATTTTTGAGTGACAAAGTCATCCAGCAGAGCAATAAATTCCTCACGCAACACTTCTATTCGATCAAACTCATTCCGAGGAGAGATACCAGCTCACCCACCCTTGAGATGAATTGCCATAGGTCGTGTCCACCTCACGCAAGTAAATTGCAGCCAGATGAAACCATTGCAAACACAACGGATTCAACCATTCTTGAGACTAACAAGGAAGGGATATAGCTCAGCAAGGTAGAGCACCTTGTTTACACATGTGCTAATGTTTTCTGGGAGAGTTTATCGGTTCGTTAGACATATCATTCCGCCACACTGAACTGGTCACGCCATGTTTCCCTTTGATTCTGCAGAAAATCTCACAAAGGAGGAGAATGATGTATGAGCATTACAATCTTTTGGAGGTGGATAGAGCTTCTCATCAATTTTTCTCACCTTTATGGCTAGGTTTGTTCAGCTTCTGAGTGGAAGGGATATTTGCTAGCATTTTATTCTCTTTGTAACTTATAAGGCAGAAAGTTGAAAATTAAAAGTAGTCTTTTGTGGAGGTGAGTTTAGACATTGCCGACACCTTTCATTTATTGAAGTTGAGTTGTTGACAAAATGACTAGAATCGTTGAGTTATTAGAGTTACTAAACACCCTCATTCATTCCAATGTTGATGAGATGGTTAAAATCAACAAAGATTATCTTGCTGACATTCAAACTTGTCTTCAAGGTGCACATGAAAAGATCGAGTTTTTGCAGCTCGAATCACAACTACAACATGAAGAGCTACAACAACATAAGAATCATTATGACTTGTTCCAGATTGAGACAGACTCCCATCAACAACAAGAATATAAAGTTGAGGCTAGTTCACATTTAATGCCCATTTCAAGGGCAGATTTGAATGCAGAAGCAAAAATCTAGCCTACACTTCCCAAGCCCATCATCAAACCTTAGGAAGAGCTTGTCCATAACAAACATAGAACAAGTCTTGAATATGACAAGGAGGTGACCTTTCATATTCCAGACTATTCCAAGCCTAGTCAATTTCATAGTGTAGGATTTCTTTATGACAATTCACCTTCAACTGTTCCAGATTATTCTCCTCTTCCACAACAACCACAACAGATTATGAAATTCCAACACTGTGATCGAGTTGGCCATATGAAAGATCATAGTTTTGATCTTCACCCATGTAAGCACTGTCATAAAACCTCTCATTCTTCACACAGATGCTTCAGAAACAAGCCTCCTACAAGAACAAAGATTCATCTTGGATGGATCACTTTTTGACAATGGGCATCAACAACCAGGAAGATGTTTCAGTCATATGTCAGAATTTGTTCTAGAGTATTGAACAGTCTTGTAGTTGAGTTTTCGCCATCATCTCACCTTGTATTTGACAGGGGGGGAAATGATGGTCATCTACAAGCTTCAAAGCCACATCAAGCGAGCCTGAGCCACAACTTGACATTCTAGATTCAAAGTTGTAGCCAGAGCCACAAAAGTTCAAGCAAGCCTGAGTGACAACCTGTCATTCCAGATTCAGAGTTGTAACCAAAGACACAGAAGTTCAAGCGAGCCTAAGCCACAACCTGTCATTCTAGATTCAGAGTTGTAGCCAGAGACACAACAGTTCAAGCGAGCTTGAGCCACAACTTGTCATTCTAGATTCAGTGTTGTAGCCAGAAACACACAAGTTCAAGCGAGCCTGAGCCACAACCTGTCATTCTAGATTCAGAGTTGTAGCCAAAGACACAACAGTTCAAGCGAGCTTGAGCCACAACCTGCCATTCCAAATTTAGAGATATAGCTAGAGACAAATATGCCCATGAGCATGCCTTTGGTTGGTGGTCAGCCTTAAACCATCTATGTGAGGTTGAGCTTCTCCCTCTTCAAAGATTTGGGGACACTTCCTCTAGCAGAAGAGTTCAACTTCTTGCCAGTTTTGGAAGAGTTCCAAGAATTGCATCAAGCATTCTAGAGTTGGTGGTCATCCTTAAACCATCGCAGGATGAGATCTCCCTTTTCAGGTTGAGGTTCTCCCTTTTTATGCAGGTTGTAGATCTACCTTCTTCTAGGTTGAAGGTCTCTCTCTTCAAAACATTGGGAGCACTTCCTCTAGCAGAGGATCTCAACTTCTTGCCAGATTTGGAAGAGTTCCGGGAACTGCACTAAGCGTTCCAGTGTTGGTGTTCATCCTTAAACCACCTCCTTATGCCAACATTTTAGAGAGCACATTTAGCCAAGTGCTGCCATGCATACTTTGCACATTTGTATTACAACTCTCTTCTTGGACTCATACATACCCCTTTGGATTAAGGGGGGGAATGTTGGACACCTATTCCTCCTAGGGTTAGTGTGGAAGGCGAACAATCAAAGAGGAGTCCAAGAGACCACTTGGAATGTGAAACCAAGGGTCACTCCAATGTATTATATATATGCATCATTGTGAATAATATTGGATCCACACTTATCTTTCCTTCACCTGTCTTCGCCATTGGTGTATTTAACATCCCTTATCAAGATGTGTTTGTATTATATGCTAATAACCTTTCTTTTTATATTTTTCCTTGTTTAGGAAAAGCTTGCTGAATGTTCAAGGGTTATGGAGGAGTCTGCAAAGAATAAACTTGAAACATGGTAGAAGTTTTGTTGCAAAGGAATCTCTTCAAGAATTGATGTTCTACAAGGTTTGTAAGGAACAACTCAAAGGTATGTCTTAGACCATAAGCCTTGTTATAAAATTCTCTTCATATGAAAAAGGTATGTTCATTTTTCTTTAAAATTTGCTTTACTTTACTAACATCATTATGTATAGGGTTTTGAATCCCAAAGATTCTTGTTAGGGTGATTAATCATTAGATTGAAGCTACCCTCAAAATCCATCATTTTTGTGTAACCCTAAAAGGTTCTCTGTAAAACGTAACCTAATGGTGTGTCAATATTGATTATAAAACCCTAGTGTACTTCGGGTTATTGATGAAATCTAGAAAAATACTATTCTTTTGATGTTTTGGTATTGTTATAATAAAAACCCTAGTCCTTTAGGGTTTGCTGCATTGAAGCCCTATATCTTTAGGGTTTGGTGAATTAAGGCTTATGAGCAAAACCCTATAGTAATATGCTAGGAATAAAGGCCTAGGTGTATATTCATCTGTATGATCGAAACCCTAGTCTAAATAAAATTGTTGTATCTCTATCTTCGATGATTTGATGTTTGTATTTACCTAATAGATATTGTTGTGCATGATTATAAAATCCTAGATATGTATATATACTAACCTAATTGTTGATAATTTGTAAATTCTAGGGTTTGTAATTAAGCTCTAGTAGAAATTTGATGATAAAATCTAGGGTTTACAACAAACCCTAGTAGGAGTCGGCCATATTATTGAAACCTTAGATAGTGCTATGATTGGTTTTGATTATTGATATCTAAGGCTTAGTGTCTCAAAGATGGAATCTAGGGTTTACATTAAATCCTAGTAGTGTTTAACATATAAATTATGAAATTATTGAACCCTTGGATGCATTATAGAATTGTACTTGTTTGATTTGCTTCTAGGGTTTGCAATATATCATAGTAAAATATGTCATTGAGACCCTAAATAGAATATCACTGATTTCTTGATTAAATTGCTTTATGTTGTAGTCTAGGGTTTCTAACAAAACCCTAGCAAGAAGCTGAAGTCTAAATGTGTCTCTTGCTGATTATGAACCTAACTAAGTTTAGGTGTTCGATGTCTAAGGTATTTCATTATTGTTATATTGACATAACTTTGATACTATTAACTTCATGCATCTATATATGTATTTGGTTGTACTTGCTATTAAAGTTTTGCAGGTACACAATCTTCAAGATAATGAAAATGTCCTTATAAGCACGATGAAGAAAGCTATAAGGATGATGATGAAGATGACCTTGATACCGTAAGAAGGAATGAATCCATGAAAGACTCTTTGATGTTATAGAAAGTAGCTGATCTCCCTAAGTTAAGTGGGAGCCTGGATAAAAAGAAAGGGTATATCTCCCCTTTTGAGAGGGAGGGTACATTATGACAGTGAATTCTACAGATGAATGTTCATGATAAAGACCTAAGAAGTATTGAGGATGTTTTGGTGCTGCTATAGAAATGAAAGAAAACTTTCGACTAGTTGCATATGAATTACTCGATATGAGTGGCATCAAGATGATTGAAGACCCCAAAGGTTTGTGTTTACTTATATGTATATTTGAAAGTTTATTGCTAACTAGGGTTTGTGTTTGTCTCTCCACAAACAGGTTAAACACTCTGGAAGCATGCTTGAACAAATGGATATATCTAGTTTGATAGGGAGTGTTGAAGCATCTAATGATGGATGATTGGGGGAACATCTATGCGTGTTTGATGTCTAGATCCTGAAGAGGGAGGGTGGCGTTGGTCTTAGAGCTTTGACCTTGGATACACACCTAGATCCCTGGGTTGATGGTTAGTAAGTAAGACTGATGGTACTTAGACTAGATGAAAGCTTTAGTCCATCTTAGTCCCACCTAGATAGATAACCCTGGTCAGGTATCTACCTCTATAGATATAGGTAATTATGAATACCTCCCTAGTTAAGAGGGAGTGTTGAAGAATGTAACTAGGTTCGGTCTTCATAATTGTACTTGAGTCATAATGAAATATATTTATCAAAAGAAAGAAAAATAAATTTAATTATTAAAAAAATTGACTCATTAGAGCATGGGTTTCATGCTTGGGTCAAGTGTTTTTAGGTCAAGGTCTCCATTAAAGACCTCTAGGGTTTATGTCTAGTGTCCTTGTCCATGTCATATTGTAAAGAATCCTTCTTGGGAATAATTTGTCAAGAAAGAAAATTACTTAAATTAGGTCAATTAGGCCTCCTCCACCAAGTCGGCCTCAAATAGGGTAATTCAACTTCACAAGAAGCCTATATATTGGAGCAACTCGACCTCATTTGTAGTGGAAGTCAAGCAAGTTCGATTTGCAATAATTGGATGCAGTAAAGGGTACAAATTCAAAGAAGAAGAAGGAAAGGGATAACGAAGGAAAAAAGGTCATTATCTTGCTAAGGAAGCCGATTTCTCTCTCTATTATCTCACATGTGCGAAGTTCTATTGGAAGGTTGAATTTCTGCAGTTGCAGGGGAAGCCGAAATTCTAGAGTAGCTGGGCCGAAAATTCTGCTGTTGGATCGAAGTTTCGGATTGTAGCTACACTTTGAAGGGCTGACATTTACAAGGAGGAAGCGCTGACTTGGTGGAGGAAGGTCTGTTGGTCTAGGGTCTTGGTTGTCTCGTTGTCATATGAATCTACTGAAGGAAGAGTTCTTGACTGGGTTTTCCCCTATCTAGGGGTTTTTCCCTGGCTGTGTGCTTACATCTGCTGTTCGTGTTATAGTTTTGGTAATTGCTTGATGAAGTAAGATAAAAGAACATAAGAAATATATTAATAACTCAAGGAAATCATAAGTAATTATCAACAAGAGAAAATATTTCTGCCTTTCTGATTTTCCAACACTACCAATGTTTACTTCTATGAACTCCCCTGGGTCAATCTTTTTCTCTTCTTTCCTCTTTATAACATCATTCCTATCAAAGAGTCGCTCCATGGCTACTATATTCCTAGGAGTGGGATCCAACACATCTTTACACTCCACATAACTACATCCTTCTTCCTTTTAGCCAACCTCAAAATTTGCGGAATCTTCCATATTATTTAAAAAAGGAATCACTTGACTTTCATCATTAAATACTTGCCAAATGCTCAACATTATTAGGAATTGATGGTCTAAAGATGATTTCCATTTTTACTTTATCATCCACCATGTTCTTCGCCAGTTGCAAAGTAGATGTAGACACCACCAACTCATCAACTTGCTTATTTTTTTCTCGAGGAATTGTTTGAAGATCCAGTGCATCAAAATAATCCATGTTATCCCAAACCGCATTGCGATACTTCTTCAACCTATCATTCTTACAAGCAAATTGATTCTTTACTTGAAGAATGATCAAATTAGAATCCCCCTTGATGCTTGGTATTTTAATCTTCAAGTCCCTTGCTAGCTCAAGACCCAACAACAATGCCTCATACTTCACTGCATTGTTGGTTGCATCAAATTCTAGTCTATAATAAGCAAACTTGAATATATGACCAAAGGGTGAGGTAAGGACAATCCCTACACTCTTACCAAATTTCGAATGGGCCCCATCAAAGTTCATATGCCAGATCCAATCACCTGTACTTTCAATGTTCTCCTCCATAGGAGCAATAGAGTTAGCCAAAATAACATAATTACCCAAGTCATCGGATTCATATATAATCTCATTATAAGGCTTCTTTGGGTTTTCCACATGATACTTCCTCTCCAATTCTCTATCCAATCTCACCATGATGCCCTCACTATTAGGGATGGTAGCATAAGTTAAATCCATTTGTAAACTACCCCCTATATCAACTCCCCACTTTCTAGACAACAACATATCCCAAGCATCATGAACATCAATCGCCACAATATACATGGTGATCATTATATTAGGGTGTATTGCCAGGTGGACTTGAAGATCCTTTATCAAACCACGAACTTCAATAATTTTGGAATCCATAGCACAAATATTGTGGTAAGGTCTAGAAATCCTCAAGCTCAACTTATTCATGACCTTCTTGGTCATGACACAAGATGATACCCAAGAATTAAACATACAATTTTGCAAAAGTAACCCATTGACCAATAAAATGATAAAGAATGGTTGGTGGTCCTTGTTACCTCTACACATATCACTACTTTGGAAGATGATAGGGGCATCCTCAAATCCATCCTTGGAAAAATTCAACATTTCTTTCCCATGAGGTGCATCAAGGGCTTTCAACAACTTCAACTTTTGAGAGGGAATCTTTAGGATCTCAGTCACAGGTACTAAAATATTTGCATTATTTATTCAACCTCCCAAGTCAATATTTAACCTCGATGTAGGTGGAGTGAAAGGTTTTGGGGCATTTTGACTTTTCTCTTGTTCCTTGCCCCTCCTTTGATAAGTCAAGCCTCTATCTTTGGCTATCTCTAAAATTTGATTTGATGAAGGTTTTTCTCCATATAACTCTGTGATCCTATCCAACTCATCAAAGTTATTCACACTAGAGGAGGATGAATATTTCTTATTAACCTTTTGACTATTCTCCATAACCTCCATCCAATTCTTCATGAAAAAATGATGTTCTTTGCCAACCAAATTTATTTGCTTACTTGTCCCTGCCATTTGACTTTCAATAATCCTTCTCCCATATGGACAAGTGGCTTCCTCATGCATCTCCTCACAAGGTCTACAATCAGGAATAAAATTGTCAACCAAATTAGTAGATTCAAGTGGGTTTGGTGGCTTATGCTCATGGGGAGGTCCTCTTTTCTGCCATTTCTCATTTCCTTAATTTTGAAATCTCCCAACTTGATTCCTCTCCGTGGCCACCAACCTATTTTGGATGGCATTCATTTGATTTGTGTGATTAATTTCCATTGTTTTAGTGAGTTGAGTCAATTCCTTGATAGGATTGTGGGCAATTTCCTTTGCCTCAGCCTTCCCTTTGGACCCATGAGACTGACATGGTCCTCTAGTAAAACTAGGAATCTTCGATTTTCCTGATTCATTTTTGGCCTTTTCTATCTTTAAGGCTTCCTTTTGAGCAATAGCCAAATTTGCGATATCCTTTCTTCTCATCTCATAGGATGTATCGACACCAAAAGCATCAAGGTAAAAATCAAGAGAAACTTTTCAGGAGGTTTAACATCTTGAGGTATATTCTTCACGATGTCATTAAACTTCTTGTAATACTCCTCCACCGTCTCATTCTCATTTTTCTTAATATGGCTAATGGTGCTAATCAAATGCATTTCTTCCTTCTTATCTCCATACTTATCCTCAAAGGCATTAATGATTGATTCTAAAGAATCAAATGAGTTAGCAGGACGCTCAGTGAACCAATCAAGAACATCTTCTTCTAAGGAGAGGACAAAAAGTCTCATCTTAATGTTCTCATGGTTAGAATTATTACACCACTTAGTCATGCATAAATTAAAATTCCTTATGTGAGTTTTAACACTAATGGCATTGTTACCTTGGAATGAAGGCAGCTTCCCAATAGCTTTATTCGAAATATTATTCAGATAGCCATTGTTGTTAGCAAAGTTACAAGGATGAAACAAGTCATTCATAATGCCTTGCTCAACTTGTCCTTGGAAAAGCAAATGGATATCAGATATAACCTCCTGCCCAAGATTAGCAAGAAGTGTACGAGAAGAGAGCTTGTTTAATCTTACTCTAAAATCCCTTTCAAGCTCAATAGTGGGGCTAACCAAACTACTTGGATTTCTCCTAGTAGAAATTCTTTTGGAAAATGAACCAATTGGAGTCACTACTTGAGCAGGAGTCTAACTTTAAAAATCCAACATGCAAGAACCCAAAATTATTCGTATACCATGTACAAGAGTATTTGTCCCCGACAACGACGCCAAAAAATGTTGTCGCCTCGCTTACACACCTATGCTATGTGGGAAAAATCTTCAACCCCACTAGGTGTGGCCTTGGTGGCAAAGCTCAGAGAAGGGGCTGTCACCTAATCCCAACTCTCTTCATCTAGGCTCTCTCCTAGCTAAAGCAAAGGAGGTGGACCCTAAAGAAGGTTTCTAAAAGAAAGACTTGTTTAAAACAACAAGTTCTAGGAGTCTTAAGGGCAAGGAAATCACTTCTCAATGCAACTCAATTTAAGATTAGCAAGAACAAGAGTTAATGAGCTATGTAAACGATAAATTCGATTTAAGATCAATATGGCATTCAACAAAAGTAAAGATGAGAAACCAGTGCTTTATAATCAATGCTCAAGTAAAAATTCTATACTTGCAAAATGGAAATATCACTTCAAGTTACAAGGCTAGCAATGTTGCAGGACAAGTGTTAGTACAAGAGATATTGAAATACGAGTAGTAAGATACAACTTGCACTTTCAAAGGAAATGCTCAAATAAAATAGGACAACATTAAATGGCTATGAGAAAATAGTTTAGATAAAAAGTACAAAAAAGATGCAAGTAAGATAGAATGCCCACAAATCAAATTGATGCAAAATGAGATGATGCCAAATTAGACTATGTGAGATGCAAGTTATCTTGGTTAATTTTAATTAAATGGCTAATCTATGGTGAAAAATCCTCCTTTAATTTCTTACAACAAGGTAAAGATTGGGGTGAGTTGCAAGGAAGATGGGCTGAGGAGGCACAAGTCATTCATTAACAATGCCCTTACCGAGGTCCTTGCAATCCATGTGCCTTCGTTTCTACAAGGGCTTGGCCACAAGAGAACTGCAAGGCCACGCGTTTTAACCTTACTCCGTACACAACTGAAAGAAAATCAGAAAGATTTGTCCTAAAATGTCTATTCATCCAAGCTTATGCTTGAAGGTAGATTAAAAAAATGCAATCCGAAGTTTACTATGCAAGTGGAAAGCCTAAATGCTAGTGAAATGTCTTCAAAGAGATATGTTGATAATTACTTAAGATTTTGAGAGAGATCCAATTTCAATTATGGCTAGTTTACCCAAACCTAGGTGCCAAAATTGTCAAAAAGTCAAGGGTGTTGGAGATCTAGTGAGTCGGTGACCAAGTTGAGTTAATAAAGGGAAAAAGTCAAGTTAAGCTAGCTCTTGGTGAAGTCAACTAGCAGGCTGACATGATAAATATACCAAGCCTACAGTATTGTTGCTTCAGCTGACATGATAAATCTAACATTGGTATAAATAGAGGAGAGGATTCATTTGCCAAATGTATGGTTGGAAGATAAGGAATTCCCCTCCAATCACTTAGTTGAATATTTATGGAATCATTGGAAGGACAAATCCAAGTTGAGGTTTCGATCTTTTTTCTACTTTCCCTGGGTTGATTTGATGGCTGGAAATTACTTGTACAAACTGCTGGTGTAATCTTTGAAGAAGGGTATTTCCGCTCCAATAAGTAGACATTAGAAAAAAAAAGTTTTAGCCATTCTTTTCTCTTGTTCTAATCTTCCCTGGATTTTTTATGTAAATTCCTGCTGTTATTGAACGACTGTGGCTGGCCCTTTTTTGTTCATGGTTGCGCACTTTGACTTGGTTGTTTTTTATTTGTTCAGAGGTTGGAACTTGGAAGCTATGCCACATGCTTCGGGTTCGAATTCGAGTTTGGCAATGATTAAATTCGATTCAAATTCAAAATTTCTGAGAAGGTTTGGATGATTTATTGTCGAACTTGCACTTTCTTCACTATGGTACTCTCCATTCGTCCAGGTTTCACACTTGGTTTGACTAAAAGTGGGTTTTGTGCCGGGCCAATCGTTGGGGGCCAGGGCAGATTTGTTCAGTGAATGATAAAGGGATCATGAGCAAAGGCATTTGGTGAGGTTTGGATTGTGAATAGAAGCCCCAATAATAATAAGAACGGCTGACATTGAAATCAAATCTGAAATCAGTGAGTGGGGAGTGGGTCGTAATATATTGTTGGTTTAAAACATTTTGTTTATTAAACGACAAGGTTGGACTGAACCTGAACCGAACCATAGTGAATTTGAACCCTGTTTTGCAGTTTTTTGAACTTCGAACCTCAATGTTGAAGTTCGGCGAACCCTGTGACTTAGGTTGTAAGGGTCCTCTAATTTTCTTCATATTGAATAAGATACATGTGCTTAATTAGAGTGTATTTGTTAATAGCCTGAACACACTTTTCATCTCGTTCAAACTCTCTTGTTCATTGATCTTGCCCCCACAACCAAATTGCATGAGATTTGGCCTCAGTAAATTCCAGCATCCATTTCTAAAAAAAATCTCATGAAACACCCTTGTGTGTGAAAGGAACTGGCCTAAAGTGAAAGGAAGTATTGTTGTGATGACATTGGGCAGTCCTGCTAAGTGCCCCTAGGGTTGCACTTTTTTATACGACTTTGTAGCATTTTGAAGTGCAGGTTTGGGAGGTAACAGTGTCAAAGATGATATTATCACATTCTGAAATCAGTAAGGCCATTACAATAATAATGATTATAAAGTGAGTTTTCCCATGACCGTATGTTAAGTTACACCATTAATTCAACAAATGCTGTAGCTTAGCATAAATTTTATAAGAAACATTAGTAAAGAATTTGTTCTTGTTCTCAAATTTCTTATTCTGCTCTTTGGGATCAGATTTATCATTCCTATTGTTGCTCTTCCTTCCCATTTAGCTATTGACTTCTCTATGTAGCCATTCCAATTTATTCAAATGCCACTTATGTTTATATAATTCAGTATATACTTTATCTTTGGGTATGGTTGTGATGTCATTTTGTTCAATATCATATTTGAACGAAACAAACATCTTTGATGGGCTGTCCAGAAAATAACCTTGCCTATATTTTCAGGTGTTTGATGGATGGACAGATGAGTGGTCATCTTCAAAAGATGCAAGGAATATATCTAGGTGTCATTTCCTATTTGATGGTGGCTTGATTGGTTTCTTCCTTGAAAATATATTGAATATCTTGAAAATACCCTCAAGGTCAATTTCATGGAAAGGAAAATTATATTTGTAAGAAAGTTGCAGATGGGTTTTTGTAAATTATCCCTTTGTATTGTCATTTCCGAAGAGCAAGATTACACAATCATATATGTTGACAATGTAGCGAGTAAAGGTCTTCTGGCTTGTGCCTTAGCCAGTGCAGATCTCGAAGTGTCCTTCTCCCAGTATAAGTGTGAGCTCATGAGTTAGACTTTATTTAGGATGAGTTATTTCCAGTTTACTGGAATAATCATCAAGTTAGCATGCATATAGTTAGAGCTTCAGTTAAGTGGAGTATTCATCAGTTTGACTACATAATGAGTTGGCAGTTACAACTTTAGTTAGTGCGAGTTAGTCTTCACTCTTGATTGAAGGATGATTTAAGAACTCCAGTGTTGATTGGAGAGAGAGAGTGTGCCACTCTTAGTTAACTAGTCAATCAAAACTCGAGTTCTAAATTTGAACTGGGTCTCCTTGCATGTTCGAATTGGGCCTATAAAGAGGAGGAAGAAGGCATAGGAAATCATAAGTTTTGTGTGACAAGACAACTCACAAGTTTGTGAGAGGAGCCTTGATTGTGGAGAATGTAAGAATTGTTTCCTAAGAAATAGAGGAACAAGTGCACAAGGATTTAGGAGGTGATTGTGTGCAGTGGATAGGAGCTGGGTCCTAAAGAAGAGGAGGTAGAAAGTGTGCCCTAAGAAATAGGGCACAAGTGCGCTAGAAAATAGGACCTGAAGTGCACTAGGAAATAGGGAATCTACGCAAGGAATAGGGCTTCCAAGTGTGCAAGGAAGGAGGAGCAAGATCGAGCAAGAGATTAGAGAATTTGTAGAGCAAGTCAAGGAGGCAAAAGAGGATTGGTTGCGAGCTGGAGGGCTGAGATCAAGCAGTGATCAAGGCAATTCGAGATCAACTATATCAGCTAAGATTTGTCAGAGAAGAAAAGCGCTTTCTCAAGTGAGACAAATTACTTTGAAATAGATTCGATTGCTCCAAGACAATCAATAAAATCCCATATCAAGGAAGCATGTTTTCCTTGTCGGGATTCATGAGAAAACAAGTGTGTCAATTTGTGTGATATGTTTTTATATCGTTGCTGTTTTTATTATGCTGCTTATGAATTGTTAAGAAACTTTGTATCTTGGCGAAAGTAAACTAGTTTTCAGCTTTCAATTATTCATCTAAGTAGTTGCAGAGTTTCATGGAAATTTAACATGGTATTAGAGTAGAGATTAGTATAAAGACCAATGCCAAATTGTTCAATCAGTGAAGAGCGCAGATCAAGCAAAAGGCCTGGAGTAGAGTTTAAAGAGCAAAGCAGTTATTTCGATAGCAATTTGGCATTCCAGGGGCTAAGGTCATATTATAGTTTAGAGGGAGCCTCAAACTTCTACTCATGGAAGGAGTGAATCTCAGTAGTGTTGGAAGTTAATGGAGTGCTCGAGTATGTGAAGCACGCAATAACTCCACCTCAAGATGCCCAATAGTTGATCCAACATAACAAGAATGACACTGTTGTCGCACAAAATGTCTAGGCACCGCGACAATGGCTCAGATCAGGGGCTGTCGCCCTGATCCCCAATCTCTCCGTTTTAGGTTTCTCCCAACAACAGACTAAGGCGGGTAGACCCTATGGAAATGAAATGAAGGAGAACTAGTTGGGAACTGTAAATTTTTGTAGATGTTCTATGCTTGATGCAACTTTACTTTTGTTACAACAATCTCCCAAACAGTTAAGTAAAATGTTGATAGAACATACCAGTGGATCTATAGAAGACAAACCAGAAACAGGAGAATGTGGTGGTGCGTTACGGCGGTCAACAGGATGCTTCAACCAGCAAAGTCTTCTTGATCAGCCAACCCAGAATGTGTCACAACAATCCTCAAATCAGTGAACACAAGTCAACTCTAGAAAAGTCAACGTTGTCTAGAAAAGTCAACGCAGGGCAGCAACATAAAAGTCAACGCAGCTCCAACTTCGGTCAACCTTTTGACCTCGATTCTTGTGCCAAAGTGTACGGCCTACTAAAATCGAAGTCTCCACAAATTTTGGGCCTCTTTGGACCATGCGTTGACCAAAGTCAACGCTGGTCAAACTTCCTAGGAAACCCTAGCTGCAGCAATCTGCGTCCTTCTTCTTGGCTGTACAAACTCGTCCTTTTTCCCATGTGTGAGCTGAATTCGTCCTCCAAGGAGCTCGTACTAAATCAGAGAAGAGAAGAAGATGTGTGATGAGTGAGTGTGAAATGCTCTCCAACTTTGACTGTATTTATATACATCATTGAGGTGTGTGACACATCTGCTGGGGGTGTAAAACCTTAACGCCGACCTGCACATATAATTTATTATAAATAATAAATTTAAAACAAATGTTCTGCTCATCGGATTAAGATAAACTTTATATGGATCTTACACCTCTCCGAAAGAGGAATCCAACAAAAATATCAGTATCTTAATCTGAGCATCACAACATGGAGTTTGGACCTAGTTGTCCAATTTTAACAGGAACCAACCAGCTCGGGAGACACAGTTAAGCGACCAAACAATTGTATTAGATTTAGCGAGATTTAATGGATTTGATTAGATTGATTGATACCAATGCCTTATGGGGTCAACTATCTTGCTAAGAAATATAGGACCAAGTAATTGATGAGCAACTGCTGCTTGGATGAATAACTATCTTATATGTAATGTAGATCCTAAGACTAATGTGAAATGCAGGAATCTTGGTTAATTTTAATTAAATGCCTATTCTAAGTTTAAACCCTTCAATCCTTTCTATATTGAGTCTGATTTCGTAGTAAGTGGCAGAGAGAAAATAAGGTGAAGCACACTAAGGTGTGATTAACGAAAATCTAACGTAGCCGGTGCTTTTGGCACTGCAGAGAGTTGTGACTCTGATGACTGCAAGGTCACTGTTTTAAGTATTAGAAAAACCAGGCTTCTCAAGCAAAGATGGATGGGTACCTATATTTCTATCGACCAAACTTATGCTTGGAAGTAAATTTTAATTTATACAATACTAACTTAAAATGCGGAATGCAAGGAGAATTAGAAGATGTTTTAGTGAGACGCGATGTTAAAGATCCAAAGCACTTAGATTGTGATTTATTTTGAATTAAACACTAAGTACTTAAGCAAAAATTTGATGAAAAATGCCAATTATGAAGATGCTAAAAAATACTCAATCAGAAGATATACAATTTGTCACAAGTCCACGATAGAGTGCTCAGTGAAAATAATGATCACAATTACTTGAAAAATTTCACAAACTTAAATATTCAATAAATACCCAATAATTCAAGAAATAAAACCACGCTTAGAGTTAATTTCCCTTTTAATCAATAGGCGATCTCAATCGATATCAAGCATTAAAATATTTAAAATCCAATGCGATCATGAAACTTAATTGAAGCACATAAATAATGGAAGCCTAAGCACTTGAATTTCGATAATTAATAACTGAGACAAACCATAAAATTTAGATGCTAATCAGATAAACACTTTCTCAAGTAATTATGGAATTAAATGGTCTTCTTAAACAACCCAAACCCAAAAAATTAATATTTTCTCCTATAGTCAAACTTTAGAGATATTTAAAAAAAATTAATTGCCTTGACTGTAAGGACTTAAATTTCTTCCCCACCAATAAATTTTTCCTTGAGGCTATAAAGTTTTAACACATTTGAATGGCCCAAAACCATTATGTCAAAAAGTGACTCTCAAAAGAAAATCAAAATAATTTAATTTAAAATTTCAATAAACTAATCTTCCAAAAAATAAATGAAATTTTGATTTATTTTTTTAATGTGCTAATGTTTCTTTTTAAACAAAAATTAAAAGTTATATATATATATATATATATATATATATATATAGAATGTCAAATGTTAAAAGTTCAATGAGAATTCGATTTTCGTAAGGGCCAAAGGCTAGTTAAGAAAATTAAATCGAAATTTATATGACTTTGAGTTAGGTAAAGTCGAGAAGGAAAATCATGTTGGATTGGAAAGGGAAAAAGGGCATGCGTGGATGCAGCGATGGGAGCCGTGGAAAAGGGAGTTGAAATTAGGCTGCAGTGAAGGAGGGCTCACGACCAGCAGAGAGAAAGACCACAGAGAGGGTTTTCAAGGCTAGAGTTGGGCCTTTAGGCCCTAATTTTTTTTTTCACCTGCTCCTTTCAAAAAATTTCTTATGAAGAAACATCAATTTAAAGATGAAACCCTTGGACTGAAAATATCTCTGAATAATTCGTCCCTGCAAAAATATTTGAGGTCTGATCTTGTTCTCCAAGGTCAAGATCTGTCTCAAAACTGATGAAATCCTTCGGATCTACACCTGTCGAATGGAAAACAAAATACCTAAAACCCAATATGTATAAGATAAAAAAAATCCCCAAGACTCAGATATTAAAAATTTACAAAACTTCATATCTACAAAAATTTAATTACAAATCCATATAGATAAGTTACAGATCTCAGATCTATCAGATCTAAGGAGTATGAGTCCAACTCCGCTCCCAAATCTGTAGATCTAAGGCTCTTCCTAGCCAGATCTAGCTATTTATCACAATTTTTGAGATAATTTTTTTTTTTTAAATTTAGGTACTAGCCCAGAAAATCCCCGCAAGATATATTTCGTTAGATAATCTGGGAGTTTTAATCCGGAAGACTCTCCAGATCTTAAGTTTCAGCAGTTAGCTAGTCCAACTGAGGACTTCCCTAAACACCCAAAATTTCTGAATAAAAATGATTTCTGCACACTCAGAATATAAGCTGTTAAATTATTAGAGGTATAAAATAACGATTAAATATTCAAAGATTAGAGGTACCTGCTAATCAAATAAAAATCTTAATGCTATCTTAAAACCCAACAACCTAAGCAAGATATCTGTGCAATAGGTTGATCTACAAGAGATATTAACCAATAGCTTATCAATAAGATCAACAAAATATTAAACACAAGTTAGTGTAAAATGTTGGAGAGGAACACTGCCATCAAGTAAAACCCCAAAGGCTTTGCGTTGTACTATTCCAAAAAAGTTTACAAGAGCTTCGAGAGCTATTACACGATCTAAAAGATCGGATCCTTTGATTGACAAATGACTCCTAATTTATAGATAAATTCTTCAACAGCTAGCTGGCTTGATCCACGTCAAAGAAATATCGAACGTTCATAAAGATTAAATTATCTTTTAATCATCACCGTTAATTAATTATTTTTTGAGAAATAATCGAATTTTTCATTTAATTGATTTTTAATTAACTCAAAATTAATTATTTTGAGATAATTTCCTCAAAAATTGACTTTGACTTAACCCCCAAGGCCTAAGGGTCTTAATTTCTTCAATATTCCCTTGGTGGAGGACCTCCAGAAATTAATTAATTCTTCTAGAGCCCAATTTTTTTTTTTTAAATTTGGAGAATTTGTTTTTCCTAAGACTTAAATTAGACTTAAATTAATTAAATTTTTGGCTGAGGATTTTTAGTTTATTTTTGCCAGAAAATTTAATTACATGACACATGAGGGGATTATTAATTTTTTCCACCACTTTAATAGTTTAACACCATAGCTAAAATATTATTTACATAAAATAATTGCATTTTAACCCATGAAGGGGGAACACCCATTCATTATAGACCCTCAAATATCTACCCAATTCTACGACTCAAAATATTATTTAGTAGACCAATTAATTCACAATAAAATAATTTAGCCAATTAGCTAGGATTATTCCCAAATTACTTTTACAAAGACTCGATAAAATACACTAGGAGTCACCTAATATCTTGACGACAATATCCACCCTAGCTTTGGGGTGAGGTTGGAGGGAAAAACTTTGCCGATCATTTGTGTCTAGAGACACAGATGAATCAGTGAGACGAAAAACTTCCTAAGATAGAAATCGTCACCAAAATAATAAGTTTACTTACTTAGGTTGTTACATACATGATGGTCTTACTAAAATCATTTACATTATAAACATGCAGAATGGATTTACATCTTTAACAAATTGAAGATTTTTGATAAATCCTGGATGGTTTGATTGATGAAAATCCCAGAACGAAAAAAGGGGTGCACTGCTATAGGGTCGTTGTTAATTTTGGGCAACTAGGTCCAAACTCCATGTTGTACTGCTCAAATGATGATGCCAATATTTTTATTGGATTCCTCTTTCGGAGAGGTGCAAGATTGATCTAAAGATCATCTTGATCGTATGAGTAGAACATTTATTTTGAATTTATTCCACTTATGTGCAAGGTCACTCAGAATTGTAATGTAGGCTTGGAGCCCAAACATATGTGTCACACACCCTCACAGAGGGATATAAATTGGACAGACTTGGAGTTCATTTCATCATCCACTCATCACACACTTCTCTCTTGTTTCTGATTGGTTCGATCATCATTTGGAGGCTTTTCTTCTCACACGTGTGGAACAACAGCTAGGGTTTCTGTTTGTATCTGTCTAGTGTTTCAACGAAGGTTTGACCAATGTTGACTTTGGTCAACGCTTCGTCCATTTGACCTCAAACTCCACCAAAATTCCGATTTTTGAAGGCCACATTCATTGGCTCAAAAACCTAGGCTAGACGTTGAACTTTGACTTGCTGTGTTGACTTTTTGCTGCTGTTGTTTTGCGCTGACCACTGACTGGACAACGTCGACTTTCGTTGACTTTGGGTTGACTTTTGTGGACCTATCTTTAGGGTTGTGTGACATTTTTGGTTGGCTGACCGTGAGGAGACTTTGCTGGTTGAAGCATACTGTTGACTGCCGTATCGCACCACAACACATATTTTGCTGATCAAGTTAAGTGTATTTTTGGCTTGTCTTTCGTCGATCTATTGGTATGCTCTATCAACATTTTACTTTCATGTTTATGTGATTGCTATTTGGTATCGGGTTTGAAGTAAAGTTGCATCAAGCATAGAACATCTTCAAAAATTTACATGGTATCAGAGCTAAGGTGAAGACAAAGCCCAAGTTTGTGCTAAGAGCAATCACCGAAGAAGTAGCATTTGTCAAGTACCCATGTGTACCTCAAATTATAATGGCTTCAAAACTGATGATAAGTTGACTGGCAAGTCTGACTATCATGCTTGGTAGATGTCTTTGGACTTGGTCTTGGAAGATCAAGGGGTCATGAACTATGTGCAAGGAAAAATCCAAGAGCCTCCATCATCTGCACCTGCTGCCACAAAATCGAAGTATAGAAAAGGGGAAATCAAAGATAAGCGGATTATCCGGGTTTCCATCCACAAAAATTTGGTTGCTTACATCTCTAAGCTGGGCACATCTAAGGAGATGTATGATAACTTGGTCAATATGTTCAGGGCTAACAATGCAAATCGAGTTCTTTTCTTTAAGAACCAATTGAAGAATCTCAAGAAAGGCAAGGATGAATCCGTTCAATCCTATTTTTTGAAGTTGACCGAAATCAGGAATAACCTTCTCGCCATTGGGGAAACAATAGCTGATCGAGAAATGGTTCTCATTGCACTTGGAGGTCTCCCCTCTGAATGGCATGTATTCATTACTACCATTCTCAATAATAATGTGATTCCTGATTTTGATGAAATATTGTTGAGATGCATTCAAGAGGAGACAAGAATGATTGAATATGAAAATGAAGGAAATGATGCCTTCACCGCTCGTGCTATTAGAAGAAGAACAATGATGGTCCGAGGAACCATGAAAGAGCAGGGGCCAAAGGAAAGAAAGGAAGATGTTACACATGTAACAAGTTTGGCCACTATGCTAGAGAATGCCCTAATAGAAGGGATTCTCTCGGGGATGATGATAACAACAACAACAGCGGAAATGGCAATCAAAGGAACAACAAGTTCAAAGGGAAGAGGAAGGCTTCCTCTGGTAGCAATGGAAATGGGCAACCTTTCAAAAGGTCAAGAAATTCCAAGTATGAAGAATCTAATGTTGTTGAATATAAAAGAAATGAATTCATTCTTGTATCTGCCCTCTCTGCTGCATATCCACCCGACACCTTGGATGTCTGGTTGATTGATAGTGGTGCTTCAAGGAACCTCACTGGGTTTAAAGAAGTTCCCTTTGATTTGATTGAGAAGGATACTAATCTGCAAATTATCCTTGGAGATAATGCCACCTATCCCATGAAAGGGACATGGACTGTGACCCTCCATCTATCTCAAGGTCAAGTCCTTCGTTTGCAAGATGTATTGTATGTACCTGATTTGAAGAAGAACCTTGTCTATTTCGGCGATGGAAGACAAAGGTTTCAAGGTGGCATTCGTTGATGGAAAGGTACGCATTTGGAAGAAGAGTTTCAAGGAAGCTCTCACTATTGGCTTTAGAGTTGATACACTCTCCCAGGTTGGAGGAAGTCCATTGGGGGCTATGACATGTGATACAATTCGTCAAACCGAATTATGATACTAGAGGTTTGGACACCTTCACTGCAAGGAAGGTGGTGACAAGGATGCTCGAATTCAAAAATGATCATGAAGGTGCATGTCAGGGTTGTGCCGAAGGAAAGCATACAAAGGGACCTTTCCCCTCAAGTGTCACAAAGACATCTGATGTCTTGCAATTGATACATTCTGATTTATCTGGTATGCTACTCGTGACATCCTTGGGAGGATGTTCTTATTACATGACGTTTATAGATGACTTCTCTTGCAAAACCTAGATATGTTTCTTGAAAAATAAGGATGAAGCATTCATGTGGTTTCGTACCTTCAAAGCCTTGGTGGAAAATCAAACAGGAAAGAAGATCAAGATTTTGAGGATCGATAATGGCACTGAATATGAGACAAACGAGTTCAATAAGAGGGAGACCACGATCGTGTATACTCCTGAGCAAAATGGCATTGCTGAAAGAAAGAATAGGACCATTGTGGAAGCTGCCTGTGCCATGCTATGTGACTAATGTCTTTCGAAGTTTTTATGGGGAGAAGCTGCGAACACTGCTGTATACATACAAAATCGATATCCACATTCCGCTCTAGACTCCAAAACTCCCAAAGAAATATTCTCAGGTAAGAACTCTGATGTTTCTCATTTTAGAGTTTTTGGTTGTCTCGTATACTTTCATGTTTCGAAAGAGAAGAGAAACAAGCTGGATGTTTCTGGGAAAAGGGAATGTTTGTGGGCTACAATGAAACTTCGAAGCCTTATAGAGTCTAAGAGAAGTGGAGATATGCCATGATGTCAGCCTTGATGAAGATGCTTCCCTCAGGAAAGTGATAAATCTTCCGAGCTTCGAGGAAGACCATGATGTAAGATCAGGGAAGTAGGAAGAGCCGAAGGATGAGATGATGCCCGATGTTGAACAACCGATGGACCCCATTGATCCACCTTCTTCAATGAAGAGAAGACCCGCATGGCTCCAGGATACTCTCGAAGATGCCGAGAGACATTCCGTGAAAGCAAGAAGCCGAATAGATACCAAGGGTATCTAGCAGCCATGAGTACAATCATACAAAATGAGCCTGGAAGCTGTAAAGCATCAAGTCTGGAAGGATGTTATGCACGAAGAGTACGAGTCCATTATGAAGAATGATGTTTGGGATGTGGTCCCGAGACCAGAGGACAAAGCTGTTGTCACCTCGAAATGGCTATATAAGATCAAGCATGGATTTGATGGTAGTGCTGAAAAGTTCAAGGCAAGATTCGTTGCTTGAGGCTTCTCTCAAAAAGAAGGCATAGACTATGATGATATATTTGCACCTGTGGCCTGTTATACCGCCATCCAATCTATTATTGCCCTTGCTGCTACGCAAGGATGGAGTCTCCATCAGATGGATGTGAAGACCGCTTTTCTGCATGGTTCGATAAAGGAAGAGGTGTATGTGGAGAAACCTATGGGTTTCGAAGTTCAGGATAAAGACTCTCATGTATGCAGGTTGAAGAAAGCCCTCTATGGGTTGAAGCAAGCCCCCAGGGCTTGGTATAGAGGATAGATAGCTACTTGATGAAGCTGAGCTTCACTCGAAGTAATGCTGATCTGAACCTTTACTTCAAGGTTGATAGAGAAAAGCCTCTCATTCTGGTTCTCTATGTGGACGATCTCTTCCTGATAGGTGCTGACCCTCTCATTCATCAGTGTAAGAGGGAGCTCGCTTATGAGTTCGAGATGAAAGACCTAGGACTGATGCATTACTTCCTAGGCTTGGAGGTTTGGCAGAGACTTGGAGAGATTTTCCTCTCTCAAGGAAAATATATTTTGAAGCTACTGGAGAGATTTTGTATGGTGGACTGTAAGTCTGTGTCGACATCGATGGAACTCAACTTTAAGAAATTGAGTGGAAACGCTGCTGGGCCCGTGTTAGCAAATCCTACTGAGTATCGACAACTCGTAGGGGCCCTGATGTTCTTAGTGAACACTCGTCTGGATGTATGTTTTGCAGTGAACACTTTGAGTCAACACATGGTTGATCCTCATCACATTCACTGGGTTGGTACCAAGAATCTCTTGAGATATCTTCTGGGCACGATAAACCATGGGCTGAGATACACTGCCGGAGTTTGAGACTCCATGGATATACTGATGCCGATTGGGCTGGCAGTGTGGTGGATCACACGAGCACATCTGGATGCTGCTTCACACTTGGGTCTGCTTCGATATCTTGGATGAGCAGGAAACAGAAGTCGGTGGCTTTGAGCATCGCTTAGGCCGAAAACATTGCAGTGAGTATGGTCTCTTGTGAAGCTATTTGGTTTCGAAAGCTCTTCAGTGAGCTGTTCGGACATGTGCTAGATACCACCGTTATCCTTTGTGATAACCAGAGTGGGATTCGTTTGTTAGAGAATCCCGTGTTCCATGATTGATCCAAGCATATTGATATTAGGTACCATTTTATCTGGGATATGGTACAGCGAGGCGTCGTAAGGCTCGATCGTATGGGAATTGATGAGCAGGTCGCGGATATTCTCACAAAGCCCTTGGGGAAGGTCAAGCTCCTAAGCTTCCGTGAGAATCTTGGAATCGTGGAACGACCCTATTTTGAGGGTCCCGTTGCATGATGATCTCTGGGAGCTCTAGGGGGCTTCGGGGATAGGTTCTTGGAGCTATAAGCAACCACAGGGCTAGGCTTGCCGAACCTTGTTGGTGTGCTTCCGCCCCACCGTGAAGATATTGAGTTGGTTCACCTCTCTTTGATTTGTGCCTCGTATGCATCCTACCCATGTAGTCTCGGACTCATGGGAAGTACCTCTCATCGTGGCCAATGAGGTGGGAAATGTGGATAGAGACTGATAGCAAGACCAATGGACGCATCGGAGATTGCCGTACTCTCTATGTCTAGGATGGCACGTGTCCAACCACTTGATTTGGGATCAAGTCTAGTGAGGTTTAGGACCTCCAACTGACTTCGGGTTAGTTAAACTAACTTTGGGTTAGTATGAGACTCCTTTGAGTCCTATAGAGGTTTCAGACCTCTGAGCTAACTTTGGGTCAGTTGGGAGTGATGTCTTTGTGACTCACCATTTGAAATAAAAAATCCAACAAAGCAAGTTACGACAGGATGATGCACGATGTTTGGATGGCGCAGGTGGATGGAGTTCTCCCTAATTGAGAGGGAGTGTTAATTTTGGGCAACTAGGTCCAAACTCCATGTTGTACTGCTCAAATGATGATGCCAATATTTTTATTGGATTCCTCTTTCTGAGAGGTGCAAGATTGATCTAAATATCATCTGGATCGGATGAGCAGAACATTTATTTTGAATTTATTCCACTTATGTGCAAGGTTAGCCAGAATTGTAATGTAGGCTTGGAGCCCCAACAGATGTGTCACACACCCTCACAGATGGATATAAATTGGACAGACTTGGAGTTCATTTCATCATCCACTCATCACACACTTCTCTCTTGTGTTTGATTGGTTTGATCATCATTTGGAGGCTTTTCTTCTCACACGTGTGGAACAACAACTAGGGTTTTTGTTTGGATCTGTGTAGGGTTTCAGCGCAGTTTTGACTAGCGTTGACTTTGGTCAACGCTTAGTCCATTTGACCTCAAACTCCACCAAATTCCGGTTTTTGAAGGCCACATTCATTGGCACAAAAGTCGAGGCTAGACATTGACTGTTGACTTGCTGCATTGACTTTTTGTTGATGCTATTCTGCGTTGACTGTTGACTGGCATTGACTTTGGGTTGACTTTTGTGGAGCTGTCTTGAGGGTTGTGTGACACTTCTGGTTGGCTGACCGTAAGGAGACTTTGCTGGTTGAAGCATCCTGTTGACCATCGTAATGCACCAGAACACATATATTTTGCTGATCAAGTTAAGTGTATTTTTAGCTTGTCTTCCGTCGATCTATTGGTATGTTTTATCATCATTTTACTTTCATGTTTATGTGATTGCTATTTGGTATCAGTTTTGAAGTAAAATTGCATCAAGCATAGAACATCTTCAAAAATTTACAGTCGTTGACACAGAGTAGTCAACAGACACCAAGGTGAGGAGGATCATTCGTGAGGGGATCAAAGATCATATTATCCCTCATCTCCATGAGAAGAAGACAACATATGAGATTTTTAAAGCCATCTTAGATTTTTATTAGGGCTCAGAAATCGAGGAGAGGCTGCTGTACATTTCCGTACATAATCCATACAAGCAGATTTTGACACAGTTTTCGAGGCTGCAAGTACATCATTTAACGCTGTAATTTTTCTGTTTGCTGTTGGCATGATTTTCAAGGTTGGAGGTTGACACAGAAATCGAGATAAGTGGGTTTTATATTTGCTATAATTTTTACTGTGTTTTGCTATTCACTGTAAAAGCATATTCATAAATAAAGAGAAGCTTTCGAATTGGTTTTCCCCAAGAGTTGTAGGGGGTTTTTCCAAGTTCATATTGACCAAAAATCAGTGTGTCTATTTTCTGTGTGGCTGATTTATTTTTCTGGTTTTTATTTCTGTAATTTTCAGCATTGTGAAATTTCTAGAATTTGTGTTTTCATAAAATATTTATTTTTCCAGCTTGTTGAATGTATGGCTATGGGAATGGGCATTTAACTCTATGGGTGAAATAAGGAGAAACTGAAAACCGGGGTTGGGAACAAAATTTCTACAAAGACTTCATAGATTTCTGTGTGAAGGAAGACATCAAGAGAGAATGGACAACTCTATATAATCCACAACAGAATGGGTTAGAGCAGAAAAACATAACAATAGTTGGGGTTGCAAAAGCTATGTTATATGACCAGGATTTACCCAGCGTTCTGTGGGTAGAGGCATGTAACACAACAATATATATTCAGAACAAGACTCCTCATAGAGCATTGGGGAAGAAAACGCCAGAAGGAGTCTTCACAAGGAAGAAGCCAGAAGTTAGTCACTTAAGGATTTTTGGCAGCATTGCTTATTGCCACGTGCCAGATGAAAAGTGTACCAAATTGGATCAGACTGCAGAGAAGGGGTTCTTTGTTAGGTATAACGAAACCTCAAAGGCATACATGATCTACATTCCTAGCAATAGGAAGATTGTGGTGAGGCGAGTGTTATGAATATAATCCATAACAAATCAAATAAATAAAAATAAATGTAAATGATAAATAATCAAAAGTAGTGATTATTTTAACAATCATTAGTTTAATGAAAAGGCACGTCTAAAAAGACATGGCCAGTCATCAAGGGGCACCTGCCTAGGTATATATGCAGGCCCTCATTGTAACATTCAATCATCCTTGTACAATTCATATTATTGATAACATATTATTTACTTGTGTGTATTTTATGTTAAAGGCACAAACAATTATAAGTTTTGTTGCTTCAGTGGGATCAGATCCATGCGAGCCTTTGGACGTTATTCGCCGCACAATATGCCATTACGTTTACCTCCTGAAATCATTGAGCAGTTTAGTGAAATTCAAGACGCATTTCAGCAATTAAAAAAATCATTTGCAGAATATTCAGCATGTCTAAAGGAAGAATACATTGACATGAAGAAAACTAACAATGAAGAATGTTCTAATCGAGAAAATGATGTTGAACGTGATGAAATAGGAACTCCTCGGGGTAACATGAATGAAAGTGGATATGTGACAACTGAAGATGCAGAACTTCTTCACCAAGATGAAAAAATGTCTAGAAGCATTGATCGCACTACCCATGAGCCAACTTTTGATGGAAGGGTTTCATGAGGCCAAGCTTCTAATATTACGATGGGTGAAGCAGGCAAGAAGAAAGCACTTGCACAAGGGATTGATAATCATAATAATATAGATGATAAACTAGGGAAGCATATGCTACCTCCTCCTCCAGTCCTTGGATCATTGCATTCTCAAATAATTGTGAAAATTTTTGAATCTTACATTTTATGCAGAAATCTTTACTGTAAATTTGGTTATGCTCCTCCTACTTAGATTAGTTTTAACTGAATAAATTCAGTTAAAATCGAATCAAAACACATAACAGATCTTCACCAATTAAGATCTAGAACAAGTACATGCACACTTAGACAAAGTGACAGATATTTTTTGGACAAATAGTCCCCGGAAAAACTCAATGCGGGAAAATCGGTCTTCTGGCTGCTGGAGGGTTTTATTATTAAGAATTTCCTAAATACAACAAATCTGGGTTCCAGATCTGGAAAACCCGACAGAAAAATAATAGATCTACAACTCACTGACTGTTCCAAAGCCAAAATAGTGATTGATCCACACCCTCAAACGGGATTTACAAGTTTTTTAAGGAGCTTTCCGGATTATCCACAGTGCTAGTGAACGAGTGTCGACGTTTCGAATCCCAACGGGGATCCATCATCAGGACAATTTTTGAATGGACCTCAGACTTGTTTGAATGGGATTTACAAGTCTCAGCGAAAATTAGGGCGTAGAAACCCCAGTGCTGCCCTTGAAGCCCTTGCGTCAGCTTCTGAAGCCTTTGCGTCCCTCAGCGCTGCTCCGGAAAGGGCTGCGTTACCCCAAACTGGGTGACGCAGTCCTTACGTTGCCCCTTAGGGTCTCTGTGTAAACCCTGAGGGCTTCCAATTGAAAATCACGCTGTCCTTGCTGCTGCTGCTTTCCTGCTTCTCTACGCTGTCTCTTTGAGCTGATCTCTGCCTCTTCTTAATTCTAGACCTCAGGATAAGATCATCCCCTTGGCTTAAATTCCCCTCTCTGCAGCTGAAACACTTTTGAGAATTCTTAGCAAGCCTGCCCTAGAATCTCATCTTAGCTTCAGTGCTCTGCCTCTGTGTGTCTTTACAAATGACCCCAAGCTTTTCCTTTATACTTTTCTCGTTGGGAAACCAACAGCCATGATCAGATCTTGAATCAATGGCTAAGATCAAAAGAAAGCTTGATTCGTGTGACTTAAGACAATTTCATCACATGTTTAATTAAATTCACTTTAATTATTTAAGTTCCCTAAATTTTAACTTAGGAAATACATAAAAATAATTAATTAATTTAATATCTCCTAAACCAGATGAAATTTCAAATTTCCCAAATCCATTTATGGGTTTTGTAGATCAAGTGTACTCTAGTCCTTCCTCAAAATTTGGGAGCTAGAGCACAATTGATGCTACCCCAAATACACAAAATCTCAACAATAATGCCATCATTTATTGATGACATCAAACACTCAATGACATGCGCAACTGTTTCATTTCAGTCAGTACCAGTTGTTGATACAATTTCATCCCGTGCCTTTGTTTCTGCTCCAAAACTAGTATCAAAAACCTCTGGCTATGAAAATCCCAAAGGTGATTTTGTTTCTGTTGTCTCTTCCTCAAGTCCTGTTGACATTTCTTTATCTGCTGATGAAAATTCATCAACATTACATCAATTAGAGAGCTCAACGAATGACGTGAACTCATTAAATGAGGGGACCTCAACATTGCTAACAAAGAGGATAAATGGACCGTCAAGACCTGTGTATGAGTTTGTAGGAGATAGCCATGAAGCGATTAATAAGCCCGTTGAATATGTAAAGCCTGTGGACAATGTAAGGTCTGTGGACATTGGTAAAGTCACTAAAAAGTTTAATAAATTAGAATTAAGTGGCTCAGTACCCAGTCAAGAAGATGCGGAATCAGATGAAAACTGTCAGAGATTTCAAGATACAAAGCATAGCTGAAATACCTAGTGGGTGTAATTTGTTTGTGAACAACTTAGATACTGACATCAATGTTCCTGTAATCAAAAGTCTGGTTGTTCATCAGGGTGAATTTGAAAGTCAAACCAAGGATATTTATAACTTTGAATCATATTCGGAAAACTTTCTGTATTTGATGTGAACCATGGACAATCCAATGACATTGTCAGTGCTGTGGGAATTTGTGAATCAAACAATCTTTTTCAAAGCTTACCAATGACTGAGGAAATAAAAGGTGAGGAGTTATCTTTGGCTACTGAGTTAAGCACAACTCCTGATGAACCGCATGAAAAACACTTGAGCTCAGATGTAAGTGTTCAAGAGCTATCTTTTCCAGTTTTGGATGGAGAATTGACACTTTGAGGTCAATAGAAAGGAGAACAAAGATAGCACTGCAATTGCTGCAAGATTTAGGAAAGGTGACTCTTATCAACTCAAAGAAGTTCCACATGATATGAAGTTGCCTTCTTTATGTAGTGGAATTTGCAGAGAAGCAGTGGCTATGTATGAACAATTGCCCTCTTTGGCTAGTGAATTTAAAGCTGAGGAAGTATTATATGGTGTTGCAAGAAAAGGTAATGCTAAATTGAGGGACAACCCTATGAATATAGTTCATAATACTATCGAAAAGAAAATGGATCAAGCCAAAAAAAGGCAGCTATGCTGAAAAGAGCTTCTCCTGTTGTGGATGGCATGGAAATATTCACTGTTTTAGCTAGTGAAGTGTGTGGTGCCCAAAACTAGGGATTTTAGCAGAGTATACCAAAATAAATGCTCAGGATATATAGGTGTGTGATGCCCTAGATTAGAAATTTTAGCAGAATATAAACAAAATAGATACTCAGAATATTCTACTGATTGTGTAATTTTCGAAACAGAGTTTATCAATTGAATTATTGAGTACCTACCTGGGGTTTCTGTGGTTGAAGATGTTCCTGATCTGTTGTGGCTCTTGCTACTGCTCTAGTTACCAAAATGATCGAAACCTCCTTGCCAAACAAAGCACAATTTTAGTACCCAACTCCAAAATACTTCAAATTCGAGGTACTCTGGCCCTCATGCCCAAGATTTCAAGAACAATTAAAGTCAAATCCTCTCTGTAGTGATATTTTTTGAAAGACCTCTCTGTCCCCCAAATTTTCTGCCCCTTTCATCTCTGTAAAAATCTCCTTTTATAAGCTTGACTCCACTGTCTCAAGCTCTCCACCACCCATGCTTGTTATCTTCTCGATCCTTTTCATTATTGCCACCTGCAACGTCTTTTATGACTTTTGACCCTCTGTCTTCCTGCGATTAAATGGCTATTTATATATCACGTGACTCATGATATTAAGGTTGCTGTCTTAATTTTTATTGATTGAATAGAGTTTATATTATGGTTTCATTTTGGTTTAGTTAATATCATATTTATGAATTTGTTAATTATTTTATTTATAATTTTAATAGTTTACTTTATTCTTAACATAAATAAATTTAATTATACTTCAAATAAATTTAATTGATATTTTAATATATATCAATTAATTAAATAACATATTTCATATTGGTATCCATGTACCAGCAGAGTTAAGCAAATAACATATATCATATATCTTATATCAATAGAGTTAAGCCAAGTTGCAAATATAATATTCTTATGGGTATCCAGATTCCAGTACCATCAAAATAAAATTCATTTTTACAAGTGATAGTTCAAAATGATAGTTTTAAGTATCTAACTAAAATAAAGTAGTCATATACAAAATAATGTTTTAAGTTCGTCAAAATCAATACAAGTTGGGATATCTTCGACATATGGCCTCTGTATCTTCCTAGGTAGCCGATGTGTTGAGAATTTGATAGGGCATGGTTTAATTCAATTCTCTACTTGATAATTAGTTGTGAACTTATTTCTCTTACTTAGATCTTATTTTCGTTAGGTTATTACGTCTTTCATCAAGTCAATTATTAAGACACAAGAGACATAAGATATAGGCTCTTCAAGCCAGGGCCAAAACCTCTCCCTCTTGGAGAGGAAAACCCACAAGTAATTCTTCGTATTGACTTTCAATTGACAAGTACCATGACCATGACAAAGACTTTTGACTCTTGTATGCCTCCAAGACCTTGTCACTGCTTCTTTCTCGGCTTCTTATGCTGATCTCCCTTTTCTGCACTGTTCTGCACCAATACTAGAAAACTCAGTCTCTAATTGATGTGCTTCTCTTCTTTCTACTTCGACCTCCAAGAGACTCTTATTTGACCTTCTTACTGTATTCAAGATGTGCTAGATATAGCTGCTGTCCCAAATTAAAGATACTATACCTCATTTGTTGATTTGACAATATTCCTTTTCTTCGCTATGTCTTCCTCCTTTTCAGCACTGTATTACGCATAAGATAACAGACCTGTCTCTTCCCGCAATTACCCTCGGCCTTCCTGAAGTGACTGTGGTGTATTCGATCCAAAACAGAGAACCCTTATCACTGCTATACTTCTTCTTGCCTTCGCTGAGTAGACCTATCTCCTCACTGCACTTGTCTTCTCTCATTTGCATCTAAATCGCAGATTGTTGCTTCCTTTTAATCCCAGACAACACAATGCTGTTCCATGCTGAGATGTCCTCCTTTTCTCGCATCAAATCATGGATCTGCACTTCACATTATACCTCAGACTTGTTTGAAATTCACAGAGATATAAGAACTGTTCTACTATGATTTATGCGCAGTTCACTGGGTATTTATAGTGATTTGACCCTGTAATTAGCCGACCTGACTAGTGAATTGCTGTGTCCTATTTTGAGCCAACTTTTCAAGGGATATTCTCCAGCATCTTCAAGCCGACTTGTGAAGCATATCTTCCAACAATGATGACAAGGTCTTGAGACATAATTTATACATTTTTACATGTGTAACAATACTTCAAATATATGACTCTAAATTATACATTTATGACAAGATGATAAATTCTTAAAATACATCAAGAAGAAGTATTTACAAAATACATTTTATTATGGTTGTCTTCTTCATTACATAAATTCATAATTACATAGTCATTATGAAGACCGAACTTAGTTACACTTTCCAACACTCCCTCTTAACTAGGGAGGTATTCATAATCGTTACTTTCAATATGAAAAATCTCATAAGAAGAATCAGATTGGTAATTGTTGAGAATTTGGGGTGTTGGAGTAGCATCGGATGTGTTGGAGGGACTAGAGTACATAAGATCTCCAAGACTCAGAAAGCGATTCAAGAAATTCCATCCTGTTTAAGAGATATTTAATTAATTAATCTTTTTGATTAAGGACCCTAAGTCTAACTTAGGAAAATTAAAAGATTAAAGTTAATTAAATTAAACATGTGATGAAAATGACTTAAGTCACACGGATCAAGCATCTTCTAATCTTAGCCATTGATTCAAGAGTAGATCACGGGCGTTGATGTTTCAACGAGAAAAGTATAAGAAGAGGGCTTGGGGTCAGTTGGAGAATACACACAGTGGCAGAGCACTGAAACTAAGCTGGAATTCTAGGGTGTGGTTTGCTAAGAATTTTAGAAGTGTTTCAGCTGCAGTGAGGGGTAGTATTGGCAAAAGAGATGGTTTGATCCCAGGCCAAGAGTGCAACAAGAGGCTGAGAAGCAGCAGAGTGAGCACCAGCTACGCAGAGCAGCCACAACCCAACAGAGGCAACACAGAGGCTTCAGGGGCTACGCAGGGCTGACGCAGGGGCAGCAAGAGGCTAGTAGGGTTGACACAGGCCCAGCCAGGGCAATGCAGGGGCAGCGTAACCCAGTCTGGCGTGACGCAGGCCCTTCTTGAGCAATGCAGGGGCTGACGCAGGCTAGCATAGCTGACACAGAGGGCTTCAGAGCAACGTTGGGGTCTGTAAAGACTAAAAAGCGCTGAGTTCTGTAAATCCCATTTGAGGGTGTGAATCAGTCAGTTTTTCTGTCTCCAAAATAGAGGTATAGCTGTAGATTATTTATTTCTCTGTCAGGTTAACCAATTGGGTGGCTAGATTTGTTGTACTTAGATTCTACTTAATAATAAAACCCTCCAGTAGCTAAAAGATCGGTTTTCCTGCATTGGGTTTTTCTGCGGACAGTTGTCCAGAAAATTGTTGTGTCACTTTGTCATTGTGCATGTATTCAATTTAGATCTGTATGTGTAGACCGTGAATGTATTTACTTCGATGTTAACACTGGATATTTCACATTAATAACTTAATTTAAGTAGGAGAAGTAAATTTGAAAATTAACAGTAGGGTTTTTGTTTGAGATATTCAGAAATTTTCACAGTAATCGCCTCTGTATAACATCGTATCAACCAGCGTTGTCATAGTGAAAGGCCTTGACTAACAACTCCATCTCTCAACGAGACAATGAGCTACAATGTTGGCGAGACCAATGATTTATAGACACCCTCATCATTGTCTCTCTTGGATCATACCCTACCCGGGTTCAGGGTATGTCCACCAAGACTATTCTTATATTGGATTCCCAGTGCTCAAAGAATATCGGTCCTTGACTACTCTTATCTTGGATGCCCTATCACATCCTCAAAGAGTATCGAATGCCAGATGATTACCCAATCCTCCATTTTGTCTTCCCAGGTGAAGACCAAAATGATGTGTCTTTCTCTCCTTCTCAACCAGGGAGGACATATTCCTTAGGGGAATGTACTCATTCCTATACAAGGAATGTTCCTAAGCTTATTCTTAGGAATTACCAAGTTTCTTCCAAGTAAGAATCTTACCACGAGGCTCCCTCTTAACCAGGGACTTGCAGCAGCAATGGTGAGACATCCAACTGCTCATTAAGAATTCCTCCCTTCAATGTCATGAATTTTCTTCGATGTTGAGGATTATTCAAATTTGGGATCTCTTCATAGGGTACAAATCATTCATCACTTTCATCCATGAGTCTTGTCATCTATCAGAAAGTGATTCATCAGTCTTTCTCATCTGGTCCAGCTTCATGCCTTGCGACTTTCCTTCGAACCATATTTCTTCCAAGGATCTTTCATCCTTGCATATGGTTGGCATATGAACATTCATCCAGATATACATATACATATGAAATTTTGAATCAAAAGTCACCTCAGTGATGATCTTTCATCATGACATCTTCTTGTAGGCATCGACATCCTTCATATAGATTGACAAATCTCCTAAAGATATGTCTTGTCAAGGGTCTTCATCTTTACCGGACTTCTATCAGAGTCTACATATCTTCCTAGGAGATTTCCTAGTCAAATCTTTCTTGGCTTCTGGATGATAACTGCTTCTTATCATGGTTGCACTTCACGATCTCTTCTTTTCTTTCTCCACACAATTTTACTTCATTCCCAAGAACTTCCGGTATGTAGTTCCTTGCTTGTACACAACCACCTCATATTCCATATGAGGACATTATGTTGATTTCATCTGTTATTGGCAACCTGTGTATCAGAAGAGATTCTCCTTTCTTTGATCATACTTCTAAAGGTAGAAGTCCATTACATGCAACCATATGACATGACTTCACAACATTCAGTGTGAGCATATATATACATGTACCTCATCTCTTTTTCCTTTTGAGTTATCCTGCAACAGTTTTCCCTAGAATGAAGAATTTCATTCCCTTGACCTGCTTTCATCAATATGTCATCATATCTTAATCCCAGAATTCTGCAAGATAGAATTCTCGATGAAACCTTATGCTTTCTTTCTAACCAGTGAATCTAAAGAGGTCTCCATTAGAAAATATCAACACATGTTTCCATATAGATTATTGAATGACGACCCTTGATCTAGATGACTGCCTTCCATCAATGTTGTTATCAGTGAGATTCCCAGGAGTCACTCCTTTCATAGCATAGTTGTATTGTGGACATCCTCCTATGACAAGTGCTCTTTCTATGCTTCTATCATGATGCCATTTTTAGAGTGATGGATTAATGTACAATGCTTCCTAACATACTATTTTACAACCGACAAAAACCTCTTAAAGAGGAAGACGATCTCAATCATAGAGGGGATCTTTCACTTCTTCTTTCTTAGATTTCTTTGCATTAGGTTCTTCCCTTTCTTCTGTGACACGGGCTTCTTCTTTTTTCCTCTTGTCCTTTCTAGATTTAGGATAATCCTTTCATAATGCCCAAGTTCATTACATCCAAAGCATCGTACTTTGTCCATATTTCTTTTTCTATTATGAGGACCAAATTTACCAAATCTTCCTTTCTTCTTGGACATGGCTGCAAAGGCTTGATTCTCTTCACTTGGTTCTGTATCAACTTTGGCTTTCAATCTTGTTTCCTCTATTTTACATAGAGACCATAGATTCTAGAATGGTGTTGCTTCTTTCTTCCCATATATGCTTGAAATGAAGTTTCCGCATTCTTTCGGTAGAGCATTCAATACCACTGTAGTCATTTCACTATCAGACATTACTTCTCCCAATTCCTGTGGCTGGTCTCGTATTTCAGAAATCCTCATAAAATATGAAGTGATTCCTTACTCTCTTGACAATTTCAACTTGTATAGGTCTTGTCTCAGAGATTATTTCTCCTGCAGTACTTACAGAGAATAGCTCCATCAACTTCTCATATATTTCTTTTGCAGTTTCTAGTTTTGATACATAGGGAATGAGTGAGTCCTTAATGGATTATATGAGAATCCTCTGGGGTCTTATTTCTCCCTTCATGTACTTGGCATGAGCTTGAGCATCTTCTTTTGACGGTCGAGTTGTAGTCCCTTTGATGTAGACCATGACTTCATTTTCAATTAGATTCAAATATGTCCTTTTCTTCCATACACGAAAGTTTGATGACGTAGCCAATTTATTGCTTTCCTTGCAGAAAGTCATTTTAACAGATTCAAATGAAGTCATAGAGGTACTTACTTGTGTAGATTCCTTTCTTCCTTCTGCTAGCTTCTTTGTTGATGATGATATAGATAATAGTAGGAGCTCCCTCTTAGATTGATTCCTTCAAAAGAGGTAGGTGATCTTGGATCAAGGACGGAATGAGGATTACTTCATCTGAATGGTGATTTGATGAAGTCTTCAATAGTGTTGGATGATGTCTTCAGCAAAATGATGGCTTGATGATGTATCTTCCAACAATGTTGTTTAGGCTTCAATGTCAAGAATCTTTGATGGCAAATATTACCTCCTTGATGTGTAGGTCCTTTGAATCAGGTTGATGGTCTTCTTGAGATGGCTTGAGGGTTTTTTTGCAAACTGCTTTGACTCTTCAATGTAGACTTTGACTTTTGCTTTGATGCTTTCTAGAAAACTGATTCTTGATCTTTGATCCTTGAGTGCCTTCTTGTCAAATAACCCTTTGTCTTCAGCACCTTAGCTCTGATACCATGTTGAGAATTTGATAGTGCATAGTTTAATTCAATTCTCTACTTGATAATTACTTGTGAACATATTTCTCTTACTTAGATCTTATCTTTGTTAGGTTATTACATCTTTCATCAAGTCAATTATCAAAACACAAGAGACACAAGATTTAGGCTCTTCAAGCCAGGGCTAAAACATCCCCTTCTTGGAGAGGAAAACCTGCAAGTAATTCTTCTTATAGACTTTTAGTGGACAAGTACCATGACCATGACATAGCCCCTTGACTCTTGTATGCCTCCAAGACCTTGTGACTGCTTCTTTCTTGACTTCTTATGCTGATCTCCTTTTCCTGCACCATTCTGCACCAATACTAGAGAACTCAATCTCTAATTGATGTGCTTTTCTTCTTTCTACTTTGACCTCCAAGAGACTCTTATTTGACCTTCTTACTGTACTCAAGATATACTAGATACAACTGCTGTCCCAAAACAAAGATACTATACCTCCTTTCTTGATTTGACAATATTCTTCTTCTTCGGTATGTCTTCCTCCTTTTCAACACTGTATTACGCATAAGATAGCGGACCTATCTCTTCGTGTAATTACCCTCGGCCTTCTTGAAGTGACTGTGGTGTATTCGATACAAAACAGAGAGCCTTATGACTGTTATACTTCTTCTTGCCTTCGTTGAGTAGACCTATCTCCTCGCTACACTAGTCTTCTCTAATTTGCATCTAAACCGCAGACTGTTCCTTTCTTTTAATCCCAAACAACACAATGCCATTGCATGCTTAGATGTCCTTTTCTCGCATCAAATCACATATCTGCACTTTGCATTATACCTTAGACTTGTCCGAAATTCACAGAGATATTCGAACTCTTCTATTGTGATTTATTCGCAGTTCACTAGGGTATTTATAGTGGTTTTCCCTGTAATTAGCCGACCTGAACAGTGAACTGTTGTGACCTATTTTGAGTCGACTTTTCAAGGGATATTCTCCAACATCTTCAAGCCGACTTGTGAAGCATATCTTCCAGCAATGATGACAAGGTCTTGAGGCATAATTTATACATTTTTACACGTGTAACAATACTTCAAATACATGACTCTAAATTATACATTTATGACAAGATGACAAATCCCTAAAAGACATCAAGAAGAAGTCTTTGACCTATAATAAAAGCTCCTTGCTCATGAAACCAATGAAGCAAGTATTTACAAAATACTTTTTATTATCTTTGTCTTCTTCATTATTACATAAATTCATAATTACATAGTTATTATGAAGAACGAACCTAGTTACACTTTTCAACACGATCCAGGGCTATACTTGTCCCATTGGACCTTAACTTGGTCTACCAGGTGATTCCTCAATTGTCGAACCTTATGTTCTAGTATACGTAATGGTTCGATCGAAATGGTTCCTTCGTCCGATACCTGCAATTCCTTCCATCGAAGGTTTTGAGATTTGTCAGCTATGTAATGTCTTAATACAGAGACATGAAATACATTATGTACATATGTTATAACATGCGAACAAGTGTTTACATTGTAAATAACATCGTTACCAGAACGATCACGTGATGACAAGATTTCAAGAACAATCAAAGCTCAATAAGGAATGATAGGGTGATAACCCTGATCCTACTATGAGGGGTGGAGGTGTTGCTCACTGTTATCCTCCAAAACTTGGAGTCATGGGAGGTCTGTGCGAGTCATGCTCCCCTAGACGTGTGATGATGACTGTCGGATGCCTACTAGGGAAGCATGTCGATATAGTCGACACTGTCATCCTTAGGGTCTATGAATGGTTAGGTCAATATAACTGATGCTATGGCATACTCCAGTAGATGACGGATATGATGGGAGCGTAAAAGATTAGGAAGGATAGGGTTATTCTAGAATAGCTTGAGAACCCATCAGCGCTGACCATGACAAATATAATTGTAAATTTTTAAATGTTCAGAATACAAATTTTAAAGTGTCCTCATAATAAACCCAAATTCAATTTTGAAATACAATTCTCAAGTAACTATGCTAATCACTAAATAATTATTGATAAATCCTAACTTTGGGACGAAGTTTGGGGAAGGAGGGGTGTATGATTTCAAACAGAATATGAATATTAGCATGCATACGGGGCATCCATATGATAACTACATATGCATGACCCGCATGTATTGCAATAATATATACATACCGGCTAATATTGGAAAATATCTATGCTTAAGATTAAAAAAAAATGATTAGCGAAGTAAATTTCTAACTCACCCAATATATATATATATATATATATATATATATATATATATATATATATATATATCAATTAAATTTATTTGAATTATAATTAAATTTAGTTATGTTAAGAATATATTAACATAATTAAATTTAATTATAATTCAAATAAATTTAATTGATATTTTAATATATGTTTTTTTTGTTATCTATATATATATATCTTTGATTAAAGAATTATATATATATATATACTAGTGGTATATATTAAAGATCCTTATTGATTATATATATATTATATTATGGTGAGTTAAAAATTTACTTTGATAATCGACTTTTTTTAATCTTAAGCATAGATATTTTCTAATATTAGTTGGTGTGTATACTATTGCAATACATGTGGGTCATGCATATGTAGCTATCATATGGATGCCCCGTATGCATGCTAATATTCATATTCTGTTTGAAATTGTAGGTGGGTCATTACAAAGTGAATGAAGCATCAAAGATCACTGAGTTATCAACTTTGTCTCCAAGTCAGAATAGGAGGCGCAAGAGGCATGCATATCTATATCTTGAGATGGCTTCAGATGGTGTTCCGAAAGAATATTTGGATGTGGTGTTCCAAGAATTTACTTATGATCCCATTCGACTCCTGCTTGCAGAAGACCCTGCTCAGCTGCTATACAACCATAAAGGCACAAGAAAGCTAAACACATCTCTGTCATTCAGTGAAAATTGCAAAAAAAAGGAAATGAAACTGGAAGGAGGATGGACGATTGAAACCTCTCACCTGCAACTGAATGGTGATGCAACTAAACCAGTCTCACCTGTTAGAGAAGAAAATGCAGGCTACACAGATTCAACCTTTGCTAATGGATCTTCTATTATCCAACGAGAAGAGGGAGAAGGAAGAAGTCCCAATAATGAAAGTGGTGATAGAACTGATTCAACTTCAACTATTGGAGATGATAACAATAGTGAAAGTGGGACAAAGCTTTGAGGACAAGGTGAAGGAAATTGTTTTCAATCAAGCTTTGAGGACAAGGTGAAGGAAATTGTTTTCAATTAAGCTTTGAGGACAAAGCTTTGAGAAGAGAGGGGCAATTTTATGAATATAATTCATAACAAATAAAATAAATAAAAGTAAATGTAAATGATAAATAATCAAAATTAGTGATTATTTTAACAATCATTAGTTTAATGAAAATGCATGTTTAAAAATACATGGCCAATCATCAAGGGGCACCTGCCTAGGTATATATGCAGGCCCTCATTGTAACATTCTATCATCCTTGTACAATTCATATTGTTAATAAAATATTATTTACAAATACCTATGTGTATTTTACATTAAAGGCACAAACAATTATAAGTTTTGTTGCTTCAGCGAGATGTGAAGTTCATGGAGGACCGAGCTTTCAAGAGATCTCGTGAGATGCTTGCAGGTGATCAAAATCAGTCAACATAAAACTCTTTGAGAATCTAGTGTTTCATGACAGGTCGAAACACATATTTATTCTGTGTCATTTCATCAGAGATTGTGTACAATGTGGAGCAGTCCAACTACCTTATGTTCCCACATAAGAGAAGGTTGCAGATATTCTCACAAAAGCTCCAGGGAGAGCTAAGTTTGTCTATTTCAAAGAACAGATGGGTATGGTGGAGAACTCGTTTCAATAGTAGGGACGTATTTCTTTGGATGATTCTTAGTTGAAGCAACAACAAATGAAAGGGAGTTGCAGTGCAAATGCAAAGTTGGTAGCAATACAGTAGTGTCAGCAGCAGCACAAATGCAACATATATCAAAGTTGCGCAGTGGTTGGTGGGCAGCAACAACCAAACCAGGGTTGTGGGGGAGTACCCCCCCTCTCGAACCCGCTCCCAAAACATGCTCCAAGTGGGAGTGTTTTGGGAGCGCATAGGGAGCGCGCTCCTTGCGCTGTCAAAATGCTCCTTGCCTTTTCAGGAGAGTTTCAGGGAGCGCTCTGAAGCGAATGGTGCCCGAGCATTCCCTCCTTAAAAAAAACGCTCCGAGAGTGCTTTTTTTAAGGAGGGAGCGCTCCGGGAGTGTTCACTCCCGAATGCTCCCGAATGCTAAAAATCGCTCCTGTCTGTCTGTCAGCGCGCGGAGGAGGAGGATGACGCCGACAAGCGGCGGAAATTTGGAGGAAAGGGAGCGGGGGAGGGGAGGGAAAGACATAAAAGCCCTCCCTCCCATTCTATTATTCATCTTTGAGAAGAGAGAGCAAGAGAGGAGAGCTAGAGAGGAGAAAGAGGAAGAGAGGAGAGGAGAGGAGAAAGAGCAAGAGAGGAGAGGAGAGAGCAAGAGAGAGCAAGGGAAAGGAGAGGTTGGCTGTTGGAGAGAGCAAGGAGCTTGGAGGTAGAGCTTGGGATCGAAATCATCGAAGGACAAAGAGGTAGGAGAGTCCAGTGATCTAATTATTTATTTATTTATTTATTTATATTTTTTATTTTTTTAATTTTATTTTTAATTTTGTTTTTAATTTTTTTTATTATTTATTTACTTTATTTTATTTTTTTTCTGTGTTTTTAATTTGTTCAAACATGAAAATTTGATTTTTTTTTTCTATGTTGCATATTAACTTGTTGAAAAATGAAAAAATGAATTTTTTTTTGCTATGTTGCATTTTAATTTGTTGAAAAATGAAAAAATGATTTTTTTTCTATGTTGCATTTTAATTTGTTGAAAAATGAAAAATTGAAGTTTTTTTTTTTTTCTATGTTGCATTTTTTCCTATTCCCATTTGGCATTCCTCCATTGTTTTGCAGGTTAAAAACTTGAAAGTTTGAATTTTGAAAGTTGAAACATCATGGCTATATGGCTTGGCATTTTCTTCATGTTGGTTCCATTTTTTGTTATTATGGTGTTGGAGAGCAGGAGAAAGAGGCCTATTCTAGAACAGGAGGATGAAGAAGTGGGTTACAGTTGATATGATGAAAATCCTGAAGAGGAGTACCAACTTGAGGAGGAAGGGGAGAGTGGAGATAATGAGACCACATTGACACCAACTAAAATTGACCAAATACCATTGTGGAAATATGTTACTAGGTCTGAAGCAGGGAAAGGGGGTGGAACCACTAAATTTATATGTCCCCATTGCAATACACAATACACAGGTTCATACACCCGTGCCATAAGGCACCTTTGTGGGAAAAGGCCATGGGATGGAGATAAAAATATAGGAATCAAAACTTGTATAAGTGTGTCAGCAATAGATAGAGCCAAATACACAAGGGAGGAGGAGGAAGCCCAATACAAATCTAAAAGATCTAAGGGTTTCATTGAATCTTATACACCATCACAACATGGACAAAGAAGTCCATCAACTTCCACCCATAGCAGTGGATATGGAGGTACACCTGGACCAAACATCTCTTTAAGGCGTAGAATCATATCTGATTTCCTTGATGAAGGGTCCAGGAGTGATGTGGATTCAAAAATTTCTGGTTTCTCTATGCATGAGGCGTACCATTTAATGTTCTTTGCTCACATTATTGGCATGAAATGGTTTCTGCCATTAATGATGCCCCCAAAGGATGGGTATGACAAAACTAGAACCATGGGCCTTAATCATGAAAAAGAAAAAATAACTCATTCTTTGAGTAGAAAGACAAGTTCTTGGAATGAGCAGGTGGTGTCCATTGTATCTGATGGATGGACAAATGTGAAAGGCAAACCATTGATAAGTGTTCTTGCTGTGTCTGTTAGTGGTGCAATCTTCCTTTCATCGTATGATTATTCAGATAAGTTCAAGACCGACATCAACATTGCAGAACTATTACATGACACAATTGAACGTATTGGACCATACAATGTCATCCAAGTCATCACTCATATTGCTGCTGATTGTAAGGCAGCGGGAGCAATTATTGAGGATAAATACCCCCAACATATTTTGGTCTGGGTGTTTGGTTCACACAATGAACCTTTTGATGCATGATATAATTAAAAACAAACAACCTCAATACAGATGGCTTAGTGATTTGTACAAGAGAGGAAAAAAAATGATAAGATTTATTACAAATCATAACAATACCCATGGTTTTTTCCGCAGTCACTCAACATTGGAGTTGTTGTAGGTAGCGAAGACTAGATTTGCTAGCTATTACCTCACCTTCAGGCGCCTTTTGAAGGTAAGAGAGTCATTGGCTTCCATGGTATCAAGTCCACACTGGCAGGTATTAAAGGACAGGGAAACAACATCAGTTGATAGGCAAGGTTTTGAACAGGCGGAGGAGACTGCTCTTGATCCTTTGTTTTGGGCACGTGTGAGGGAAATTTGGAATTTCACCATGCCCATTTATAGCATGATTCGCTTTGCAGATACAGATCAACCATTGATTGAGGAGGTGTATGAGTAGATGGATAGCATGTTGGGGCAAATAAAAAATGTTGTTAAGGAAAAATATCCAAACTTGTATTCAATGATTCACAATTGTGTGTGTGCACGGTGGGGTGTTCCACTACATGCTTTGGCGTATATCCTTATGCCAAAACACTACTCTCCATCTTGGTTGGGCCAACCTGCACCTGGGGGTGGGGTTAGGATCAAACCTCATATAGATCCAGAGGTACAAGAGGGATATATGAAAGTATTAGACAAGTTGGTCCCTGACAGGGAGGAGTGTGTTAATCTACACCTTGAATTAGGCAGATACTTCAGTTCCACTGGTTTGTTTGGTTCTTTGCATGCAATGGAAGATAAAGGTAGGTTTGATGCTCTCACATGGTGGGAATCATATGGCGGCATGGGACTTTTGCTAAAATTGGCAAAAAAAGTTCTCTCACAGGTTGTAAATACTTATTTTGTAGAGAGGTGTTGGAGCACCTACAACTTCATCCATAATGTGAGAAGAAACAGACTCAACGAAAATCAAGCAGAAAGCTTGGTTTATGTGCACTACAACTTGGGGTTGTTGAGTCATTATTGTGATCAGGCTTATGAGGATCTCTCATATAAAGTTTGGGACAACAACCCAGAGGATGATAATTTGGAGGACGACACTATACATATGGAAGAATTGGAAGGAAACTTTTGAGAGATGAGGATTAAGCAACATCAACCATGCCATCGCCACGCCCACCATCCAGTAGTAGTGCCAGTGTTCGAGTTCCAACTAATGTTCCTTCGTTGATGCAGGCTCAACCTACATCCTCACGTGGAGGGCATGGGCCCTTTAGTTATGGTCATGGTACTTCCCGCGAGGAGACTGCTAGAAGACCACCATTACCACGAGCTGCTCATAAATTAGACATTTCTCGTGACAAGAGGCCAAGCAATAGATAAAATAGATTTATAGTTTACTAGTCTTTTCTATTTTCTAGTAGTTTTTAACGTTTTATAATTGTTGAAACTTGACTCTTTCATATTTAATGGAAGATATTTTTTGTAAACAATATATGACAATTTAAGTTTGAAGTTTGAAACTTTGAAGTTGGCAGTTATAAGTTTGTAAGTCATTTTGAATTCTGAATATGATGCTTCATGAAAGTTGAAAGTTGTTTCATTTCGTTTCTTTTTATAACATTTCATTTCATGTTAAATATTCTTTGTTGTAATGGTTACACTTAGCTTACAAGTACAACTATGGTGATCAATGAATCAATGATGATAAATGTTGTATATTGAATTCTGAAAGCTTGAAACTTTAAGATTGATGAATCATGAGACTCAAGAGTTAATATGTTGTATGTTGCTAACTTGTGGACGTGGTTGATGAAGATTATAACTTCTAGATGATTGATGTTATATTTTTCAATCTATGTTTTTTATGTCTAATTCATCATTCTACATGCTTTTGTTGACATATATGCAACAATATATATATATATATATATATATATATATATATATATATATATATATAAAACGCTCCCCGAAAGGCTCTCGGATTGGGAGCTTTAGAAAATGGCGCTCCCGCTCCCACTCCCTGCTTTCACTCCCGCTCCCAAGTAACCTTGAGCCAGACATCAACAGCGTGACATGAGATGATGCAAATGCAAGGTGTTGTTGCAGGATGTGCAACAATAGAACACATTCCTCGCTAAGAGGGAGTGTTAGTTTTTGTAGCATCGAATGTGTTCTTGCCACGAAATTTTGTGGAGAGGCTAGAATACACGAGATCTCCAAAATCCATAAATCGTTTCCGGAAATTCCACCTAAAAGTGTCTCAACTAGATTATTAGTTGATTTTTAATATTTCCCAAATCTAAACTTAGGGAATATGGTTAATTAATCAATATTAAATGAGATAAGGTGAGAATCATCTAGAAACTCACACAGATTGACAGGGAATTAATCTGGGTCATCGATTATGTTTTAATCTTGGTTGTTGGTGCTCCAACAGAGGACTATAAGAAGAAGTTGATGGGTGGATGGAGAACACACCAGTGCAGATACTCAGTTGCCCAGGCAGTTCAATTTTCTCAGTGGCAGTGATTCAACAGAGAAGATAAAGCTAGAGAGTGAGTAGCAGGTAGTAGTAGTCCAGGAGGAAGTTCTCTAGTTCCAAGAATAGGCAAAGGAAGGAAGGTCGAAATCCCCACAGGACCTGCGCAAGCACTGAGCAGAGGGTGATGCAGGAGGCCCAACGTGAGGCTGTAGTATCGAGGAAAAATCGTGACACAATAATTTTTTTTTTCAGTGTTGAGCATCTAGATTTTTGTACTCAGAATTGCTGCTGAAGAATAATAATAAAACCCTCATCTGCTGCACCGGTTTTTCCCAAGTTGTGTTTTTGTCCCCAGAAAAACCCAACTTGGGAAAATTGGTGCAGCAAATGATGGTTTTATTATTATTCTCAACAACAATTCTGAGTACAAAAATTTAGATGCTCAACTGGCAATCTAATCTGAGGAAAATACTGGCAAAATTATTATGAGAATTTTATCTCACCCCACAACTAATTTCTGCGCCCGAAATCACCTTCCTAGCCTCACGCTGAGCCTCCTGCGTCACCCTCTTCGCAATTCTTGCGCAAATCTTGTGGGGATTTCGGCCTTCCTTCCTTTGCCTCTTTCTGGAACTGGAGAACTTCCTCCTGGAATCCTGCTACTCTCCACTAACACCTGCTACTCACCCTCTGGCTTTATGTTCTTTGTTGAATCACAACCACTGAGAAAATTGAACTGCCTGGACTACTGAGTATCTGCACTGGTGTGTTCTCCATCTACACATCGACTTCTTATAATCCTCTGTTGGAGCACCAACGACCAAGATTAAAACATAATTGATGGCCCAAATTAATTCCCTGTCGATCCGTGTGAGTTTCTAGATGATTCTCACCTTATCTCAATTAATACTGATTAATTAACCATATTCCCTAAGTTTAGACTAAGGAAATAGTAAAAATCGGCTAATAATCTAATGGAGACACTTCTAGGTGGAATTTCCTGAAATGATTTCTGTGTTTTGGAGATCTGGAGTATTCTAGCCTCTCCACAAAATTTCATGGCTAGAACACATCAATGCTACAAAAACTAACACTTCCTCTTAGCGAGGAATGTGTTCTAGTACTGCACATCTTGCAACAACACCCTGCCTCTGCATCATCTCATGTTACATTGCTGATGTCTGGCTGCCCGCCAACCACTGCGCAACTCTGATACCATGTGAAATTTTATCTATTTTAGCAACAGGTAATTATTCTTCTAACCATAAATTTAATAATGCAGTTTGTTTGCTACAACAAACAATGAATAAAATCACAACTGCAATTTTCACCATAAAAATACTATGGAAAATCAAAATAATGGAAACTGAGAAATTCTAGCACACACACAAGAATTTTTACACAACTGTTTTTGGACAATTGTCCCCGGAAAAACCCAACTTGGGAAAACCAGTGTAACAAATCAGGGTTTTATTATTATTCTTCACCAACAATTATGAGTACAAAAATTTAGATGGTCAACTGGTAATCTAATCTAAGGAAAATATTGGCAAAATTATTGTGAGAATTTTCTCTCACCCCACAACAAATTTCTGCCCCTGAAATCACATTCCTAGCCTCACGCTAAGCCTCCTGCGTCATCCTCTGCGTAGTGCTTGCACAGATCTTGTGGGGATTTCGGTTTTCCTTCCTTTGCCTCTTCCTGGAATTGGAGAACTTCCTCCTGGAATGCTGCTACCCTCTTCTACCACCTGCTACTCACTCTCTGACTTTATCTTCTCTGCTGAATCACTGCCCCTGAGAAAATCGAACTGCCTGGGCAACGAGTATCTGCATTGTTGTGTTCTCCATCAATCCATCGACTTCTTCTTATAGTCCTCTGTTGGAGCACCAACTGCCAAGATGAAAACATAATCGATAGCCCAGATTAATTCCTTGTCGATCCGTGTGAGTTTCTAGATGATTCTCACCTTATCTAAATTAATACTGATTAATTAACCATATTCCTTAAGTTTAGACTTAGGAAATATTAAAAATCGGCTAATAATATAATTGAGACACTTCTACGTGGAATTCCTAGCAACAATTTCTGGGTTTTGGAGATTTCTTGTATTCTAGCCTCTCCAGAAAATTTCGTGGCTAGAACACATCCGGTGCTAAAAAAACTAACAAATAGGACCTGAAGTGCGCTAGGAAATATGGAATCTGCACAAGGAATAGGACTGCCAAGTGCACAAGGAAGGAGTGGGATCGAGCAAGAGATCAATGAATTTGCAGAGCAAGTCAAGGAGGCAGGAGAGGATTGGTTGCGAGCTAGAGGGCCGAGATCAAGCAGTGATCAAGGCAGGCCGAGATCAACTATATCAGCTGAGGTTTGTGAGAGAAGCAGAACACTTTCTCAAGAGAGACAGATTGCTTTATAACAGATTTGATTACTCCAAGACAATCAATAAAATCTCACATCAAAGAAGCAGGTTTTCCCTGTTGGGTTTCCTGAGAAAACAAGTGTGTCAATTTGTGTGATTCGTTTTTATATCTCTGGTGTTTTTATTCAGCTGCTAATGAATTGCTAAGAAACTCTATATCTTGGTGAAAGTAAATTAGTTTTCAGTTTTCAGTTATTCATCTAGCTAGTTGCAGAGTTTCATGGAAATTTAACAATATACACAGAGATCTGGTCATTCCTGAAGACCAAGATTGACCAATCATGCGGACACGGAACTTGTCAGACTATATTTTTGCTTCCCTGCAACCTGGAGAAATAATGTAGTTATCTAAAGACTTAACACCTTAATATTTCATATTTTTGTTACCTTTTACCCTACAACCCTGACATAACGCATTTCAGGCCACCTAAATTATGGTCTGATTCTCTTTGGTGTCTGTTTCTCCAAAATGTACTATAACTTAAAGTTGTGTTTGTTTCTGAGAAGATGAATATTGGCTAACCTCTTGTGATCAAACTGAATGATGTTTGATCAACGTTGATTGGTTCTTTGTAGCATTGTTGACCACTTAGACAGTAGTCTTCATTTATATGCCGAGAAATGGAGTATATATGGGCACTGTGCTTGTTCAAAAGTTGTATTTATAATTGTATGCCACAGAGTAGTAATATGTTTTCTTTGGATGTTATCCCTTTAATATTATTGGAATAAACATAAATCCAATTCTATTACTGAAACTTTTACTTGGTTTGGTTTCTGTAGCCCAAATATATTGGAAAACTGATAGAGAAGGCCAAGATTCGTCAACAAGAACAAGAAATTGTTTATGAACGACAACTTGCCAAGGAAAGAAGCAAGGAAGATCACTTGTATGCAGACAAGGACAAATTTGTTACAGCTGCTTATAAAAATAAGCTTGCAGAGCAGGCAAAGTGGCTTGAGGAGGAAAGATTACGTGAGCTTCGTGAAGAAGCAAATGATGTAAGTTATTTCCAATATTTCTACTTCTCTTGTGTTTGGTGGCAGCAACTGATAGGTGGTATTTCAAAGATATTTGTTTGGAATATTTATTTTCTTCTTCCCTGCTCTGCCCAACCCTTTCACTGACGGAGGTTTTCCCATGAATAGTAATCACAAATATAAGTGTTCGCCATGACAAAATTTGAAAAATTATTACTTTATTTAAGCAATGTTTACCTGAAATGGCCTCTTTGCAGTAACGTGTAGAGGACATGTAGAGATTTGATGCTGGAGTTAAGCAATGAGAAAGTTCAAGGCAATTGTGTGATGTTCACAGATTATACTTTTCTGGAACACATGCTTTCATTTCAGATAGTAGGAAATGCATAACCACTTTTTTTCTGAGGTAAATCCAATGGCACCTTAGGGTTTCACCATTTGTACCAGGTGGCAGGAAGTAAGATTATGGTCTGTTGGAGATTGAATTCTTGCAGGTCCAATGTCCTATACCATAGAAATTTTTTCATAGGAAAATTATTCCTTTAGATGCTCCTAGCTGTCTTGTATGCTTTGAAAGTTTGTGGAAGTTAGGGCTATATTCTCTATTTAGGAGTCCACTAAGGATTTAGGCAGGAAGCTAATCAGTAGTTGATTGAAATTTATATGCTTTTATTCCTACAATTCCTGCTCTTTTTAGCTGACACAAATGTTATGGAAACCCCAAGCACAGCGTACAGATCATGCATTAGTTAGTTTTAGGATTTAGCATTTGCTAGGATATCATTGGTTTTCAATATGTACCTTTCCGCTGTGCCATGCCTCATTGATTTTTAAGGTATGAAATTTGGTTTCCAAGAATGTTGTAGCAGTTTAATTTGGTCATAATTTTCCAGGATTATCCTCACTATTCAAGAGCCTTAAGACATGGGGAAAAGTCCCTGAAATATTTATTGTAATTGAATTGACAACCACCAATGTCCTATACCATAGAATTTTTTAATAGGAAAATTATACCTTTAGATGCCCCTAGCTGTCTTGCATGCTTCGAAAGTTTGTGAAAGTTAGGGCTATATTCTCTATTTAGAAGTCCTCTAAGGATTTAGGCAGGAAGCTAATCAGTAGTTGATTGAAATTTATATGCTTTTATTCTTACAATTCCTGCTCTTTTTAGCTGACACAAATGTTATGGAATCCCCAAGCACAGTGTACAGATCATGCATTAGTTAGTTTTAGGATTTAGCATTTGCTAGGATATCATTGGTTTTCAATATGTACCTTTCCGCTGTGCCATGCCTCATTGATTTTTAAGGTATGAATTTTGGTTTCCAAGAATGTTGTAGCAGTTTAATTTGGTCATAATTTTCCAGGATTATCCTCACTATTCAGGAGCCTTAAGACATTGGGAAAAATCCCTGAAATATTTATTGTAATTGAATTGACAACAGCCATTGATGTGGAAGCACAAAAGCCTTTCTAGTTAATCTGTTGAACAAAAATATATTTCTAGTCTTTCATTTAAACCTTTTTCCAAATTTGCCTTCTTTAGCAGTTGCTTATTTATTTCATTTAATCTGCCATTCGAGATATAATTGACTGCATGCAGTATCTATAAATCGCAACAGCAGCCTTACAATCCCATCCTTTCCTAGGGATGAGCATTGATTTTTCGAATTCGTTTCACTTTCCCTAGTACTTTGATCACATGGGAAATTTCAGTAAAAGCTTATTTATTTTTGATATGGTATGAATGACAACTATCCTCATTTGAATAAGGAGGATGGTCGTTAATAGTTTGAAGCGAACAAAGTTTCTTCTCAAGCTAAATACTCCAAAAGACTTGGAATATCAGAATATCCATTGAGGATACAAATATTATATTAAAATATATGATGAATGAATTGATATGAATGTTACAAATGAGGCCTGCTTATATACCTAGGCAGGTGCCTCTTCACGAAAGGTCATGCCTCATCAGACATGCCCTTTCAACCTAATTACTAATTAACTAATTAATCATTACATTGCCTTCCTTCTCAAAAAGCTTTGTCCTCAAAGCTTGTTGATGAAAGGCCTTGATTTCTTTTCATGCTACGAATGACTTATTGTCTCAGTGCAATCATTCTTGTTGATACAAGTTGATATGATCCTCTAAGTGACAAACAAAACTATCGCACTGAGACTGGATCAGACCATCCTAAATCAATCTTCTGCGGAATCATACGACGACTTGAAACTTGTGATAAATTGTCACTTTAGCGGACTATACTGACATGAGTACAAGCAACAACGTGTTGTTTCTGTTCTGAATACATAGCTTGATCGAGTTGTCTACTCTCGTGATTTGGATGTCGATATAGAGCTTTTTTATTTGACTTTCCCTTATTATGTGTGTGGCAACTTTTTGATTTTCTTCTGGCGAGGATGTTGTTGAGTTGGTTACAGAACTTTCACATGGGACGTTCATTGTTTGAGCTACAACATCTACGTTTGTATTTTCTACAACTTGCTTGTTTGCTTCTTGAGTTGTGACATTTATTGGATCAATATCTGTTTCTTTAACTTGGACTTCTACATTCGATGCTTTATTTTCGACAGGTAGTTGCACCTTGTTCTCTAATGACTTCTTGTCCTTCTTCAACCTCTTAATTTGCATTAATAATTTTTCGTTGTGGTCCTTGAGGCGAGCAACTTCTTCATTCTTGTTAGTGGTGATTTTGTCAATTTCTTTTTGCATATTTTGGATTGCCTTTTTACTTTCTTGAAGAATTACTTTTGAAATTTCTTGTATGTCTTCAGGTGTCACTGAATTTGACTTCAAGTTAGCGTCCTGTAGCGTTATTTTATCTTTTTGTAGAAGAATGTTAAAAATTTCTTTTTCGTATTTAGGATAAATGAACGTAGGGTTTCCATCCATGGTGAACCTAACACAATGTCACTATTGTCAAAAAGTAAGGTTTTCACGATAAATTGAGAGATAAAAGTATAATCTCCAATATTTAGTTGTAGACTTTTTATGTCGTATTTTTTTTTTTATCAAAAAAATCTAATTTTTCGATTATATTTGACTCAAGAATCACCAACTGGTTTGCAATTTTAGGGTTTATGTAATTTTTATCTTCAGCAGGTGATATAGCAATAGTGACATTTTTTTTCCCACGAGAGTTCTTTTAAATTTAAATAGCACTTTAGCGTAAATGGGTAAAATTTCTAAGAGTCTTCCTTCCAATTTTGAATTAGACTCCATTTTTTCTTTCTCGGGATGAACTCTTTTTATTTTTTATTTTTTAATTAAATTATTTAATAATTAAATTAATATATATATATACAAATTAATGAATTAAATTAAGTTTATATGTATATATTGTAACTTTAATATATATATATATATATATATATATATATATATATATGAATTGATGGTTTACTTTAAATTTAAATAGCATTTTAGCGTTGATGGGTAAAGTTTCTAAAAATCTTCCTTTCTTCAATTTTGAATTAGACTCCATTTTTTCTTTCTTGGGATGAACTTTTTTATTTTTAATCATTAAATTAATTAATTTAATTATATATATATATAAGAAATATATATATAGGAATTAATGGTTCATGATCGATGGGTAAAGTTTCTAAAAATCTTCCTTCCTTCAATTTTGAATTAGACTCCATTTTTTCCTTCTCGAGATGAACTCTTTTTTTTTTTTTTAATAATTAAATTAATTAATTTAATTATATATATATATATCAGTGTTGCGAACATCTCGATAACATCCCGATTTTATCTCGAAATCACGATTTTTTGGACTAGCCGATGTTTGCCGATTTTTAAAGATATTTTTATGGTATCTTAATTTTTTCGATGTTTCCCGATTTTTTACCGATATTTTCTCGATTTTTTGGTTTTCAAGACCCTTGCCGATTTTATCCCGATGCTGATGTTCGCAACATTGATATATATTGTAATTTTAATATATATATGTATGCAAATTAATTAATTAAATTAAGTTTATATGTATATATTGTAACTTTAATATATATATAAGAATTAATGGTTCACGATTGAGTATAACGTGACTGTTACTAGAGGATAAATCGAAACGACGGGCACGATGGTAGATGGCTGGCGTTGGGTGTCAGACGGAGGTTAAATGGCAGGGAGTGATAGTTTTGGAAGGGCGACAATGCAAGCAGGGGAGACGGGGCTTGCAGTCGTCAATAGCCGTGGATGAGAGTGCTGGCGGAGATGGTCAGGACATGGACAGACGAAGGCGAAAGTAAATGGTTGTGTGACCTGTGTGTTGCCGCTGTGTGGTGGGCAACGACATCAGCGACAGGAGGTGTGGTAGCGGTAGCGGGGTCAGAAATGTGCAGGCGGGGTTGGAATGTGCAGGCGGGGTCGGAGCAGTGTGGGTTGGACGATGGCGGAAACAAATGGTGGAAAGCGGTGGTAGTGACTGGGGTGTTGCGAAGGGCAGATGAAGATGACACAGAGGAATTGTGGGCGACAGTGGCGGATTTGTGGCAGCTACGTTGTATGGGTGCGGTGGAACGGTTTGATGGTTTGACCTATGTAAGAGACAGGCGACTGTAAGAGTTTATCCTATGGAATGAGAATGGTCGGGGAAGGCGGACAGGTCGGCGGAGTTGGATCAGCGACAGAGAGAAGGGGCAGCACCGGAAATATGAAATATGAATTGGGTTTTTTTTTTTTTTTTAATATTTCATTTAATTTTCCTTTTCTTATTTCTATTTTATCAGCTCTTTTTTTTCAATATAATTTGTTCAACTCTTTTTTTTATATATATATAACCTTTTTGTTTTTTTTTTTTAATCTCTTTTTTTATATATATTTTTTAAACTTGTCTTTCTATTTACATATATGTACTTATATATATATATATATATATATCCCTTTTCTCTTTTTGTAATATACTGACGACTTCTTTTTTCTTTAAAAAATGGCGAAGGGCCTTTGATGAATTCAGCAACGGAGAAACTCCAAAAGTGTAGCAAAATGCTTCAACGGCAACAAAGTTGATGACTTTTGACGGTCAAGGACCCAGATCGGAGAGCGTGGCTCTATGCAGCGGTTAAGCGACCAAAGGCTCGAACTGCTCTGATACCAGCAGTGAGCGGCTAGAAGATCGAACTGCTCTGATACCAAATGAAGCGAACAAAGTTCCTTCTCATTCTAAATACTCCAAAAGACTTGGAATATTAGAATATTCATTGAGGATACAAATATTATATTAAAATATATGATGAATGAATTGAAATGAGGCTTGCTTATATACCTAGGCTGATGCCTCTTCACGAAAGGTCATTTCTCATCAGACATGCTCTTTCAACCTAATTACTAATTAACTAATTAATCATTATTTACATTATTTTATTCATTACATAGTTATTTGTATGCCACTTTAATTTCATGATTTTTGGCATTAACTATGTTCTAGCTAACTTCTCTTTAATACAACTGATTAGTTCTCGATACTTGTCGTTCCCATTCAATATCATTTTCTTCCATTCTGTTATCATCCAGAAAATTTTACCTGCAGAATGGAAAGAGTTGGGATAACTTCCAGGGCTACAGCCTATGTTACCCACTCCAAATATGTCTTGCTTTGGGTTGGCACTTCTCCAACTAGAGGGTGGTTCTCCCAAAGGTATGCATTGGAAATCGTGATGGTAAATCGTGATGGTAACTGACCAAGTGTGTTGCTGTCCAAAATAAATCAGATGCACATCAGCATGTACGATAAGCAGGCAGCAAGCACACAGATCAAGTGTCACTAGATGCAAAATTCACAAAGTATGAACCTAAGTAGGTGATAATCTCCTGCTGTTCTGCACTTAAAAAACCAGAGCAGCAAGCAAATATGCATTAAAAATGCAAGAAAACACCATTAAAAGAAAAAATCTAAATGATACATGCAACTACACACTCTGGTATATGAAAATTGACTATTACGTCCTCATATTTCTGTCTAAAAGAATGCAGATCGGGAAGGTAATCTTGCTGATTTTGATGATAGAACAGTGTGTTAGAGATACTGGTCATATTCTATAACATAGAAATATTAGGACTTAGACTGTATAATAAAGTCTCACTATGTGAAAATTTTATCTATCACAACCACTGGAAATTATTTTCCTAATTGTTAATTTTATTTAACAATTTATTTGCAGTTTGCTACGACAAATACCAAATAATTCACACTGTGATTTTCACAAATAAACTGCGGAAGAAAATAGCACTAGAGATTGAGAAAATACTAGCACATACACATAAAATGACACCGTTATTTTTGGACAATTTTTCCCGGAAAAATCCAACTTGGGAAAATCGGTGCAGCAGCTGAGGGTTTTATTATTAAGCAGCAGTGAGAAATTCTGAGTACAATAATTTGGATGCTGAATCTGGCAATCCTACAGAGAAAAATACTGGCAAAAATCTAGTGAGGAGTTTTCCTCACCCCATAGGCAAATTCGACATTGAAAACTGGCCTCTAAAATCCTCTATGAATTGCCCTGCATCACCCTTTGCGTGGCCTCTGATTAGGCTCTAATTCGTACGACCTGGATCTCAATCTGAGCTGCTTCTTTTGTTTGCCATCGACTCTGGAAACGCTTCTCCTGGCCTCTGCAAAATTCTTCTACCATCGAAACACTAAAACGACTTCCCAAATCTGCAAATCGAACTGCTTTTAGAGGCTACTGCGCAGTCCCTGCCCTGCGTCAACCTCCTTGGGGCTCTTCTGCCTCTCTGCAAATTCACCCGCTGGATGTGGAAATCTTCCTCCAACCTCATTGTTCCTCCCCCTCTCTCACTACTTCAATCTCTGGCTCTCCGAGAACTGCAGCTGCTCTCATACCACTGCCAATATATTAAATGCCATACAAATTTTTAATCAGTTGCAGGAGCAACCACTATACAAATTAACAATGCTGTACAAGTCTGTAAGAATTGATAGAACTGTGTAGTTAGATAATTAATTGATTATTCATTAAATGACCTCCCCTTTGTTGTTACTTGTCTATACTCTCCTCCCTTGGGCTTGATCTCTAGATGCAAGTCCATCACCCTACTGAGATCTCCTAGTTTTCACCGTCTTCTGCTCACTAAATGTGTCTTCTCCCTTAGTCGACCCTTCCTTTTATAAGGTTGAGTTATTGACTGAATCCACAACCCTAATTTCGAAAGCAATTGATGGTTGAGACTATGTCTCAACATAACTTGCGATGAACGGTTGAGATTAGATCTCAATATCACTTGAGATCAACGATTGAGATTCATCTAATTCACTATTGCAAATAACCTTTGCATTTCATTAGATTAAACTTACTTTTTCTCATAAAGAGAAATTACTATAATAATTAAAGTAATTGCTAAGATTAAAAGGTAATTAGGCAACTTCCACATGTTTAGATCTAGACACTTAGACCCGTACAAAAGTATCTATCTGAGCTACAAACATCAACGTTCCCTCTTAGCAAGGAAGGTATTCTGCACCACTCCTAGCTTGTTCATGTAAAACACAAACTTCCCTTTCACTAAGAGTTTGGTGAGAATGTTTGCAATCTACTCATCTGTGGATATATTCTGAAGCTTCACTGCCCCCTTTTGGAAACAATCTTCAATGACGTGATATATGATCTCAATATGTTTGTGTCAATTTTCTATTACTAGATCTGCTCTATTTATACCTCAACAAGTTTTTTATACCCAAAAATTATTTACTCAATAAAATCCGAAAACTGTTGGAAAATAAAACCACTGGTATTGTAGCTTTTAGAAATTAAAGTGCAGTGGAAATAAAATAGGGAAATCAATAACACTACAATGGAAAAATTTTGCCCAACACAATCTTCCTTCACTTAAAATTACTCGAGAAAATTAGGGCTTAGACCCACAGGGAATACATAGAAAAATTACAACTATTGGAACTTGAAAATCGACCTCATTGAAAAGATTCCCTCAAGGAATTTGGCACTCCTAGAAGAATTCAACCCTTGGAGAGTTTAACCACCCTCACTAGCTACTCGGCCCCTCCTTTCTTCTTGTACGACCCCTGCGCATTAGAGAAATTCATCCCCTGGATATTTTGGCCCTTTGCCAAAACTCGGTCTTCCTCTTCAAGTAACTCGATCTCTCTCCTAGACTCAGCCTCCCAAAAATTTGCTCCTAAAATTTCCTTGATGTAATTCTTTTCCTTCTCTTTAGTATTGGAGCCTCTCACTCCTGAAAATCGCTTTCTCAACAATAGCAATGTAATTGTGTCTTCATCCTCTTGCATAGTTTCTCCTTATAATTTCTCCATGGGCCAAATCCCTAATCTCCAAAGTGATTGAGGGATAGGATTTAATCCTAGCTTTCTTTCATCAACGGTGGAGATTAGATCTAAGTCACTTAAATATTTAATTATTTATTCTTAGAAAACATTAGTACAAAGTTAACATTAATTAAATAATTAATCAATGTACTTATTCCTAAATGAAAACCGAGGAAGGCAATCATATTAGTTGCTCCTCTTGAAAAACAACCTAAAGAGGACTTCTTCTCCTGCATGCAAGACATAAGCCTATGTAGAAGATCTTCTGTAGCTACAAAATTAATAGCTTGGACCTATCATGAAATGCTAGATTGTTAGAAAGTTTTAGAGAGTTTGACACAACTCATATTATCATAGTGTATCACTGTAGGCTCCAACTCTTGACCAAATAATCCTGTGATTAATTTTGCGAAGCCAAATAGCCTCACAACTCACCGTACTAGCTGCCATGTACTCTTACTTTGCTAAACTGAGCGCCACAAAAGTCTACTTCCTATTGAACCAGGAAATCAATGTTGATCCAAGAGGGAAGCAACACCCTAAGGTGTTCTTTCTGTTTGCCACACCCCTTGCCAAATATTAGTATGTATACCCCTTCACTCCATCACCTCCAAGATAGCTCAAATAATACTCAGTTGTACACCTCATGTACCTCAATGCATGCTTCATTGCTACCCAATGTACTTGGCTTGGCTCCACCATGAACAGGCTCAAGTGTTTCACAACAAAATAGATATCTGGCCTAGTTTTGACTGTTAATTTTTCTTAGGGCTATATTGTTCTTTTCTTTAATAATTGCATTTCATTATTTCTTCATCCTATAACATCATAACATTATTCAGATTTACATCATTGTTCAACAACATATGCAACTATGTAGAAAGAACAATATCATCATCAATGCAACGAAACATAAAGGAACAATAGAAGAAAAACATTCACACATATAGACATCAGGATTAGTCGGAGACCAGGGAAAAACCCACTATGGGGAAAACTCTTCCAAATTCTTCTTCTTCTTCTTCTTCTTCTTCTTATTAGATTGTCATTGAATGATTCAACAAAAGAGAGAGTACAATGATCCATATCAACAACCATAAACCTATCCAACAAAATCAACTAAGCAATATCCATGAGATGGATCCAACAATGCCAATAATCCAAAACCATGATTCAGAAGCTTGTGATCAACTATTACTGACTGAGTTCAACTGTCGAACTCTGCAGTCAACTGGCGAAATCTTCGGCCAACTTAAAAATTCAACCTTTAGGGCCTAACCGCAGGGAAGATGTGTCATGCATGCAGCTGGAACCCTTCAACCGCATGCATAGGCCTGCATGCCTATGGCTATATCCGAAAATTGCCTGTTACAAGCCTGTGATTGTGACTCAAAACCCTAAAATAGAGATGCGCGCTTCAGACCCTGCAATTTCTCCTTCATGCATACCCATTCCTCCATGGGCCTGCCTCAGACTTGTATGAGCCAAAACCAAGAAAGAGAATAGAAGAAATGATCCAAGATGAGATGTCCAAATGAGGTTGAGGTCACTTGTATTTATAGCCTTCCAAGGGTGTCAAATTTGCTTTAAGGCCAACCTGATCAAATGTGCACATGCGGGCTTTTAATTCAAAAATACACTTTCCCTTGTCCAAATTGAGCACTTCAATAGTAAAAATTGGTCCTCTAAAAAAGAGGAATCTCGTCCCATGTTTGGAATTTGTCACTGAGCTGCCAAATTAAAACTCCCTCTCAGCTAGGGAGAAATTCCAATTGCATCATGTAATCATTGCAAGAATCTTGTTCATCAAATCATATTCAATCTCAAGTATCTCGTCATCAAATGACATCATTGCTCATCTCTGCTTATCCTACTCATTTCTTGATTGTCCCTGCTCATATACTGAACATTCTTGAATCTAAAAGAAGAATAATATGATATCCAAGGGGACCTTAACTACCACCCTCTAAAATGTTGGAGGGCACATCTCAATCTGAAACAATATCAGGGAGCACATCTCAACCTGAAACTACATCGGGGAGCACACCTCAACCTAGAATCACTGCTAGCGGGGAGCCCAATGATACCACCCGGGAAATATCAAAGCTCTTATCATCAAGGAGCCTTGTTCAACGTGGAACCACGTCAAGGAGCTCAGTCTCAACTCAGAATCACATGGGGGAGAAAAACATCTTCAACCCCATATCGAGCAATAGGTGATATAGGGGAGTACATCTCAACCCATCCTATTGCCCACTTTTCTTCCCAACAATGACCCTCAAGAGTCATGTGGTAGAACACCTGCATCATAATTAGCTTGGGTTGTACACCCCCAAGTACATTCTCAACCCATTGGCTAGATGGGTAGCGATATTCCCAACAAGCCCAACTTGTGGGTATGATGCCAACTAGGGTATATTGTGCAAAGCCCAAGATACGAGAGCAACATCTCCAACCCTATGGGTAATAGATAGGGGAGCAACATCTACGAACCTATTGTCTAGAGATCCCTCAACCCTAGGAGCCCTCCATCTTAATTCCTCACCCTGGGAGCTTAGATAGAGATAGCTCAATGTTCTCAATCAGTCCATCTCTCTGCAGATCAAAAATATATCATCATGTTCATGTCTAGTATCAGCTTAATAGCAATAGTCTCCTTTTCATGCAGAACATAAAATCAAATTTTATGTTAGAACAAAATATATATCACAAAAAGGATACCTTATTCATCCTCCCTCTTACGGAGGCAACAACCACAAGTTGTCTCGTACAACAACATCGGCTGAAGGTATCTCAGTCCCAACTATATATGGGATACTCTATCAATAAGATCCCACTCATTATTATCACAATGTATCCTTGACATACCCAGAACCTGCTCAAACAACTCTTCAAAGAGTTTCTTCAACTTGCCTCATAGCTAGTCATGCCAACAACATCATACTCAACCTCGGCTGTGCTTAAAGCTACAAACTTCTCATCCACAATATCATGGCATATCTCATACTAAAGCAACACCCATATGTGCTCATTTCATCAATAACGATCCCAAATAGCATCAATACATCCATGCAGTCACATATCATAGGAAGAGTATCTCAGACCAAAAAAATGATCTTCCTATGCAAATATATCAAAGGGTGCTCGGTGGCAACTCAATGTGTATGAAGCGACTCATATATATATACACGGACGGGTGTTCATACAAATCATCAATGCTTCAATCAATTATCGATTGCCAAGTCAGGTTCAACACTATCTTTTCATAACTTTTTGAAATTTGATTGGAGTGTCCAAGGATTTGCATTTCCGATTTCTTTAATAGCTTCACTATATAGATTTTATTTTCCCAACTTCAGAATGTAATTCATCATGCCATGATTCTTCATTTCGAACTTTAGAAGCCATCTCCCTCTTACTTTGATCATCAAAGGCTCATTTCATATCAAGAATATACCATCAATATATAAAACCAAAATCAAAGCCATACCTTGGACCACTTTTTGAAGTAGAGGTTTGGATGGACACATCTTCCTGGTTTCACCGGATGACTATCAATGCGGAAATGCAAGGCTCAGTAAAACTTGCTTCATACAATGCTTTCTGCAAACATAACATTTGACCAAACCAATATGCTCAGCTTTACACAATTAAATACTGTGCAATAAAATCAACTAAGTCAACTTATCAAGCCTTAGATGTCAGAGCAAAACTAATATCAAAAACTTAAAAGTTTCTGCCAATGTCCCTATGACGAACTTTTCGGACCAAATGTCAGGTGGAGCTCACATCCAAATACCAAGTTACAACAACCTTTTATTTACCAAGCATTATCCAATCTAAATTTATCAAGCCATCCGTATGATCATAGCATGAATCGTTTCTTCCACTAAATATGAATGGATGCATAAAGGACAAGTCATATAAGTTTCATGCATATACCAACAATGAGTCATACAAGTTCAATCCATTCATTGTGAGATTACTTAATACTGAATCACAATTGTTTATACTTCAACCTTTTTGTCAAGGACAATGAGGCCAATACAACAATAATTTTTGAATACCAATATTAGTCACTGAAAGTTACTATGCTCACATAGCACTGCCATCAAGGCAAATCATCAGATATCAAGTCAAAACCCTAATTTGTCATCTCTGTGAATTCAATTAATTCATAAGCCAAAAACATCATGTCACTGTTCTAAAGCATATTTATGAACTATCAAGCATCATGTCAAAACTCCAAACATTGCCCATCTATACTAATCAGTCAGATCTTGTCAAACCCTTGCAACTGTTATCAAATATTGTCATACACTATCTTCAATGTTTAAATCATAATGACATTGATATGCATATTCCGGTCACCTACAAACACAAGTTTAGTCAACACATTCACATTCTCTATAGTAAGTCAAACATTCAAACTTCCCAGCTCATAGAACTTTCTGATGTCTACTCCATATTTGTAGGACTGTCATACTGTTGGTGCATTCCTGATTTCATGCGTAAAGCGTTAGTTTTGTGACCTATAGCTATAACCACACCCATAGGATTTCTTTCGTGCGGTTGGAAGCCTATAGCCACACTCTTAAGCCTTCTTCCGTGCGTTTGGGGCTTAGACTAAGGGAGATGCTCTCTTCTCAGATTAGAACTTGTTGCAGACCAACAATATTAGATAATTGTCTATTCATGTCCAGAAATCATACTTCAATAGTAAAGAGTTTTCTACACATTTAATGCAAATGACAATAGGTGTAGGGATCTTATGAAACGTTTCTCCCTCTTAATGAGCAACCACTTTAGTCACTATCATTCAAGTCATCAACTTGTCTATAATATTGTCATGCATCAACAAATCTGTTAGATCATAAAATCAAACTATATCAGGTTCTAACACATATATTCATCATGGTCATAACATGTTAGTATCAACTACTTCATCATCTCATATTAACATGACATCAAACTTTCATCAAGGGTTAGAGTCATATGATTAGGGCAGCTTACAGGTGCATCATTATACTTCATGGATCATAATCACTATACCACAACAATCAAGTTAGGGCATCCAATTTTACCATATGTCATAATTACTAAGCTAACCAAGGTCAACAAGAAGACCTTGAATATCAATCTTATTGTTACACTTCTATCATCTTGGTTATCATGCTTATCATAAGTACTAACAATCGAATCAAGCTAACATATATAAAAAACAATGAGCTATCCTTCTTATGAAATCCATCATGTCTAAGAGGTGAGATGTTTTTCCAAATATCAGGTATACCAATATATCAAAAGATCAATATTTCTAAGTAGCTTCATGGAATCAAAAAATTCATCATGTCTAAAAGGTAAGATGCTTGTTCAATACCAAGTGCATCTTTTCATCATAAGTATCATGAATCAAACTTACTTTCATATACATGCATGAGCCATTTGTGAAGGTGATATTCTCATCATACCTTAGGGCTTACCTTGCCATGCAATATTGCAGTTGAAACATAACATTGAAACAATACACCATACATACCTTGTAGTATTCAGATACTTGTGTATCTACTTATTTGACATTGGTAGTTGGAGCACTTTGTTAACTTCCTTGTCATGGGTAACTATAGCTCTTCTCTTTCTGCACTAGCAATCTTTTTCTGCATCTCAGATGATCCTTAAAAAAGATCCACTTATCACATCTCATCAAGAGGTTAGAAGTATCCAAATACTCACATATACATGCAGGAAGTATAATTAATAATCAAAGTAATAAACTCAAACATGAATAGAATCATAAAAAGGTAACATAAATCTAAAATGTACTATCTTTTAATGAGAGAAGATCAACTCCCTCTTGAACCAACCTTCAAGAGTCGTTTCCATCCATTATCCATATGACAATGTTGCCTTCAATATTTCAACCAACTTCATCAGTAACCAAGCCTAATAGAGACTATCCCATCTAGAGCTTCATCAAATCTGTCACAAATGCTTTGAATATCTTCATATTGATCATGCTATTGTTTCTAAATTGCATATCTCAAATCTTTGCCATAAACCAGGGTTTCTTCCAAATCCTAACCTTAGTATCCATCAAATTCTAATAACCAAATTGCCTAGGGTTTCCTTCAAACCCTACTATTCTTTTAGGTCTCCTCCATATTCTCTTGCATTCATCAAAGGTTTCTTCATAGTGGTGATCTTCAATGACTTTTCTTCAACCCAACTCTGATACCATGTTAATTTTTCTTAGGGCTATATTGTTCTTTGCTTTGATAATTGCATTTCATTATTTCCATATTAAATTCATCCCATAACATCATAACGTTATTCAGATTTACATCATTATTCAACAACATATGCAACTATGTAGAAAGAACAATGTCATCATTAATGCAATGGAACATAAAGGAACAATAGAAGAAAAACATTCACACATAGAGACACCAGGATTGGTCGGAGACCAGGGAAAAACACACTATGGGGAAAACCCTTTCAAATTCTTCTTCTTATTAGATTTTCATTGAATGATTCAACAAAAGAGAGAGTAAAATGATCCATATCAACAACCATAAACCTATCCAACAAAATCAACTAAACAATATCCATGAGATAAATCCAACAATGTCGATAATCCAAAACCCTGATTCAAAAGCCTGTGATCAACCGTTACTGATTAAGGTCAATTGCTGAACTTTGCGGTCAACTAGAGAAATCTTCGGTCAACTAAAAAATTCAACCTTTAGGTTCTAGCCGCAGCGAAGATGTGTCATGCATGCGGCTGAAACCCTTGAGCCACATGCATAGGCCTGCATGCTTGCGGCTATAGCCAAAAATGGTTTGTTACAAGATTGCGACTGTGACTCAAAACCCAAAAAAACAGAGATGCACGCTTCAAACCCTGCAATTTCTCCTTCATGTGAACCTATTCCTCCACGGACCTACCTCAAACCTGTGCAAGCCAGAACCAAGAAAGAGAATAGAAAAAATGATCCAAGATGAGATGTCCAAATGAGGTTGAGGTCACTTGTATTTATAGCCTTCCAAGGGTATCCAATTTGTTTTAGGGCTGACCTGATCAAATATGCACATGTGGGATTTTAATTAAAAAATACACTTTCCTTTGTCCAAATTGAGCGCTTCAGTAGTCAAAATTGGTCCTCTCAAAAAGAGGAATCTCGTCCCATGGTTGAAATTTATTACTAAGCTGCCAAATTAACATTGGCCAAATAGATCATAGATTTTATTAGCTATCTGTATAACATGTGATCCACCAACTCCGAATTTGCAGTCAAGATCTTCATATTGGTAATCATAGGTGTAGCCGTAGGTTTACCACTTCTCCTTCCCAATTCTCCTCAGGATCTCTAATGCATACTTCCTCTGACGAAGGAAGATCTCACTTGACCTTTTCCATACTTTTAAACCCAAGAAGTAATGCATCAACTCGACGTGTTTCGTTTCGAACTTTGTAGCGAAGTCGACCTTACACCTTGCTATGAGCCTCTTTGCACTTGAGAGAAACCACATACAACACCAAGATGAGTGGATCATCTCCAACAAGTATAAAGTACAAGATGGGATCCGCTTCACTCTAGGTGAATCCCATGCTTAGTGAAGACCCATCAATTGTAGAGTACCATGCCCTAGGTGCTTGCTTGGGTCTATATAAATCCTTCTTGAGTTTGCACATATGAAACTCCCTCCCATGTACCTCAAAGCCATGGGGTTTCTCTATATACACATCCTCCTTAATCACCTTGTTGAGGAATGTTGTCTTCACATTCATCTAATGTATCCTCCACCTTATGTCTGAAGCAATAGATTGGGCAACTCTAATGGAAGCATATTTGGTGGTTGGAACAAATGTCTCCTCATAGTCCACTCCCTTTTTATGAGAGAACCCTTTCGCCACAAACCTTGACTTGTACTCCTTTATGCTACCGTTTGTAGCATGCTTGCTCTTGAAGACCCATCTGGAACTCAACACTGACTTACCCTTTAGTCTTGGCACAATACCCGATACATTATTCCTCATAATTGAGTTATACTCCTCCATCATTCCAAACGTGCTAGTTCGTTGCCTCCTGAAAATTAGAAGACTTGAAATCAATAATGCTACTCACAAGTGCCATGTAGTTTGGAAATTTCTTCGAAGGTCTACTCACTCTGAATGTGCTCCTAGAAGCCTCCACATGTTCAAACCTTTGAGCTCTCCTGACAGAACTAGTAGGAGGTGTTGCTGACTCCTCCTCACCTGAAGTTTGATTCCATGAATTGAAATTAGCTGATGGACGTTGCTCATCCTTTAGAGCTTCCAGCTCCTTGTCCTCTGTCACTGGAAGTGGCTCGTGAGGCTTTCTGGATGCTAGGTCCTCCTTGAACTTCATGTCCCTGCTAATCACTATCTTCCTCCTCATAAGAATGAAGATCTTGTATGCCTTCTAAGTCTCACCATATCAAACAAATATGCCCTTCTCTCTTGAGTGCTGCAACTTCGTTCTCTTGTCCACACGAATATGGATGCACACCGGATTACCAAAGATGTGAAGTTTCCCTATCTCTAGCTTCATCCTTGTGAATGCTTAGGAGTTTTATCCCCCAAGATCCTATGAGAATTCCTGTTTTGAACATAAACTGTCGTGTTGCATGCCTCTGCCCAAAGAAACATAGGTAGATCCTAGTCATAAATAATTGCCTTGGTAGCTCCTATGATGGACCGATTCTTTCTTTCTGCATCCCCATTCTACTGAGGGTTGTGTGAGATTTTCATCTCCCTCTTGAGCCCTGCCTCCTTGTAGAAATCCTTGAAGTCATTGTAGATATACTCTCCCCCATTATCTATTCTCAAGATCTTGAGCATCCTCTCTATCTAGTTCTCCACCTGGGCCTTGAACTCTTAGAACTGACTAAAAACCTCATCCTTAGTATTCATGAAGAAGATCCAGGTTTTCTTGGAATAGTCATCTATGAATGTGACATAGTAAAGTGACCCCTATATTGGTGCTACTGACATTGGTCCATAAACATCTGAATGAATGAGATCCAAGATCCCTTTGGACTTTTTGTTGTTGCTTGGAAAATCAACCTTGGCATTCTTTCCAAGTGCACATCCTCTTCACACACACTTTTGCTCAATACTAAACTTTGGGAGACCAGTGTCAATCTCCCTTAGAATTGGCAGTGCCCCGTAGTGCAAGTGTACTGTCTACCTATGCCATTACTCACACAAGTTGTCATTGTTGTCTACCAAGGCCTAAACATATGAGTACCCGTCGCTTTTGATACATCACAACAATGTTGATTTTGTAGCTTCGAAAGCTCTTTTGCATAGGCTTGTGTTTATCATGCAGGAGAAGAAGTCCTCTTTAGGTTGTTGTTTGAGAGGAGCAACTAATATGATTTCTTTCCTAAGTCCAACATAAGAAAAACACCTTAATTAATTTAATTTATCAATGTTGGCTAATTGAGCAAGTTTCTAAGGATAAATATGTAATTATTTAAGTGACTTTGACTTAATCTTAGCCATTATTCTAAGTGGGTTAGGATTTAATCCTAACCGTCTATCATTTTGGAGATTGAGGGTTAGGTTTTTGCTGAATTTGAAATTATTAAAGGAACCTAAGGGAGAGGATGAAGATACAATCTTTTAGAGGGATTCCAACAAACTTGTACGATTTCATTGAAGGTTTGAGTAGCTCAAGAAATAGGAAAAAATGTTGTAGAAATTTAGCAGGCACAGGGACATCAATTTGCCACAAGTGGGAAGGGGTCGAAAAGGCTTTGGAGCATGGGACATGTGAGAGAAAGGGGCTGCCGGTGTTGGATATTTCCAGAAAAATTTCTAGATTATTTTGAGATAATTTTCTGTATTTTTGAGGGCCTATTTCCTCGGTAAGAAAGTCCTTTATTTTTCTTAGAAGAATCTAATGAAGAGAAGTTTGGAGGGCAAATTTACTGTGTTTTGTGAGTGATCTTTTGAATAATTCTGATACAAACTTTCCGAGTTAAGAGTTCTAGGGTATATTTGTTTTATAGATTTTAGAATTTATTTTACAACTGAAAATTAATCTGCTGAGTAAAAATATTTTTTGGGGATAAAATAGTTGAAAGAAACAAAAATATAAACATGGTACTCAAAGATTAACATGGTATTAGAGCACTAGAAACTCTGAGGAGAGGAAGATCAGTAACACAAGGGTTATAACAACAGAATATTATTTTCAATAAAAGGGTTTTTTGGCTAAAGTTTTCATCTGAGAAAAATGACCTATATCAGGTTGAGGTTTGAAGACTGGTTGGAAGGGACATCTAATTTCAGTCCATGGAAGGAGAGGATTTCCTTGGTTCTCATGGAAACCAACCTATGTGAATTTGCTGATACCGACTTACAACCTCCTTTCGATGCTACATCACAAGCCACTCATAATTTGAAGGATATGAGAGCTAGACGCATCATCTTGGATGTTGTGAAGGGTCATATGATCCCTCACATATTAGCAAAGAAGACTACTCGCGAGATGTGGAGAACCTTGCTCTTGTTGGGCAAGCAAAGAAGGTCAAGTAAAATGCCAATCAAAACTCAAGTGGAGAAGCATCCCGAGAAAAGGACATGAGCATTGCATGTCATAAATATGGACACTATGTAAGTCAATGTCCAAACAAGTAGGGAAAGGGGAAAACACCTATGGCTACATGTACACAAATGGATGAGTTAGCCGATAAGTTTGAGAAGAAATTTTCCTTGGTGTTGTGTGTTTCTGACATCATTACACGTTGGGTGTAGTTTGTGGATAGTGGGGCCTTTGGACACATGATGGGATCTCGCAACCTACTTACTAGTATGGGTATAAGGAGTACAAAGACCTACATGTGGAGCTTGATGACAATGCCAAGTGTGCAATATAGGGTGTGGGCAACATACAATTCTAGTTGGATTCTAGGAGTCTTATTGAGGTGAATGAAGCCTTCTATGTACTAAGGCTTGAAAAGAACCTACTCTTAGTTTCGACCATGGAAGACAAGGGGTATGAAGTCTGTTACCACTCAAACTAGCAGGGGACCTAAAAGGGACTCCTAAAGGGGAAACTGCGAGATCAAGGGCAATGATGGAGACTTAGCCCATTGTCACCTCAGCTAAGGCTCCCTACTCTTTACGGAGTTTCATTGATGGGAGGAGACTCAATATATAGGAAGTCACTTATGAAGTATGGATCAACAAATAGATGTGAAATGACCTCGATAATCCTTTCCCTAGAATAAGATGAAGAATGGAGCTTGCTTGCTCTTTAAGCAAGGTATAAGGTTTTCTAGGAGAAGGAGCTGAGGATTTAAGAGCTAGGTTAAGGGAATATTACTTGCGAATGGTTTTCCCAATCCCTAAAATCCTTGTAAAACTTGGATTCCTGAGTTGTCTTTGATGAATTGTCTTTGATAAGAAATGGGACCACACTGGGCTGAGTGGAGCTTAGGTTGAGGGGAGGGAGTTTAGCAATCGATGATAATCTTAACCTAAACAAGGCAAGGGAAGGGATCAAAACAAGAATTTTCACTTAAAAATGTCAAATTGATCCTATGAGGTGCTAGCCTTGGGAACACCAGGGCACAGTTTGATCTCAAACCTAGGGCTTGGGGATATCTCGCATTCCCACTGTTAGAATCTCTTCAAATTCAGAGGAGACCTTGAGGACACACGAACGCAGTAGGGCCTAGGAGATCGAACTATTTCTAGGGCTATTTTGTCGGGAAATAGATGACCTAGGTGGCCCAATGTGGCTAGAACTAGAAGAGAGAGGAAAAGGTGAAGAAATATGGTTTAAAGTGACCACCTTTTGATGGATCAGTGCTTAATTCCTCTTGAGGATATGGAGTCAAGGAGAATTATGAAGATGTATTTTATTTCTCGTTCAAGGAGACTCTCAAAGTCAACTTCATCCAATGTTAAGGGCAAGAGAAGAAAAGTGACCTTAAAAGCGTTTATACTTCGTTGCAAATGGAGGAGGCTTATCGAGATAACTACGATCTCTAGGACAATTCGTTCATCAAACATGGCCCATACATAGAGATAAATTAAATAGAAACATAATTCAACATTGATGTCATAAATGCATGCAACAATTAGCCCTAAAATAACAAAAATCTCATGGTCAATGTATGCAGCAAAATGAAAGAGAATAGCATTAAAATTGTACTTACATGTAAGAGAATATATCCAACCATGAACACTTTTGCAATATAAGAAGCTCCAAGATAAGAAGACCCATTCCACACATGAAAATTCATCCATAAAAAAAATATCCTCCAAGAAAAAGTGGGAAGTTCTCAAGAGAGAATGATCCAAGTCAAGTGATGATACAAAATGAATTAATCTAACTCCTATTTATACACTCATTAGGTGTTCGAATTGCCTATTTGGGTCTACATGCACACCCAACTAGCTCACAAATGAAATAATAAGCCTCTCAAGAGGTTAAATGATAATCTATGCATGTCGTAGGGCTCTCCAAGAGGCCTAATGAGGTCCATAACTGCCGTAATGATGAATAGGACCCTCAAAAGTGATGGGTGAGGGGGTGGCCCCTTGTTCTCCAAGCAATAAACCTGTAGTGCTCCTAGTGGGTGTGGGGGCACACCAATGACCTCATGGGTCTCCAAGTAAGTCGAAGATAACTGTAGACCATTTGTAAGGACTTAGATGATGGAATGAATGATGCCATGTCAACGTACAAGTCTTGGGACACCTGCCAAGTGTGTGGTGCACCTATGGGGCTAGTTGGGCATAGTCTACAAGATGCATCTTCCTTGTCCCAAAGGTGGATCTCGAGCAATCTCTGAACATCTATGGGGATCCATGGTGTGCTGTCTACTGCTGTGGAGGCCCATGGCTCTCTACACACACCCTACATGTGCCAATGTAGCCCTTTGGAGGGTTAGGACCTCGTATAGGGAGACCAAACCCATAATGGACACCATTTGCAATCTTGCATAAGATCCACTGCGTCCCCTGGCCCTCCAACACAACAAGTCATTAAAGTAATTGAGTAGAAGAACTTACAAACCGTGGACAACAAGTGGACACTTCATAATGGCATGCCCTTCCACATTGGGCTTTGGCATGTGCTAATGTCTCCAAGCTCCAAAGGGCGTTAGCCAAGTACCTTATTAGGTGGTTTCTACTTTTAGAGGGGATACTATGTCCAAGGCACATCCCTTAAATGGTGGTGGCATGTGATAAAGAGGTGAATGGAATATGGAATGTGAGGGGTAATCCTGGGCCACATATCGGGGCATAAGGGTAGCTAAATAAATGGAAGCCCACACTTGGGTATATAATGTATAGGAGGGAGCAATTGTGGTACATGAGGTGCCTCGACCTTGATTTTTCCACCCTTCTTTATATGGCTTTTGCCTTTTATGATTTTTATTTGATTAATTGCTCGAGGCTCAAAAGATAAGAGCATGATGTGTAAGATATAGCAGCTGATACCCCCTTTTTGGTGGGGCAGTTCATTGCTCTCTAGTGGTTGGGACAATCATGGGTTCCCGAATGATAAATGAGGCTCATCTAGGGCCACTGAACTATGGTGATGGCCATGGGTATGGGGTAGAGCTCATGCATTGGCTTTTGTCCATGTGCTAAATGTATTTTTCCCGACCATCTTTTGCATCTTGTGGTACATTTCCCTGTTGAATGTGGCCATTTATGCTTTTACTTTTTCTTTGCCGTTGCTTCAACCTCCTGGGGCATCATTCCAGGCCTTACCCAAGGTGGGGGCAAGGGAATGGGAAGGTTAGCCCTATGTGGACCCAGTGAGGAAATGTGGACCCAGGTGGGAGATATGATGAATGGGGTGATAGTGAATGGAAGGGGAGTGAGATATGTGGATAAGGGAGAGGGACCACACAACCAAAGTCGAGGTTTCCCAAGTAGTACCCCCCTAAAACCCAATGGTCAGCAAAGGAGTTCCCACAGCACTAAAATCCAAGGGTAGCATCCAAAAGAGGTCAAGGGGATAAAAGCACAAACTAAGCCCACTCTTTCCACCAAATCCCCACATTGATCCATGCCCAGAAGTGTCCATGATAAGTAAACCCAATACTCAATTACCAAATGACAAGACATACCTTTGGGTTCGGGAGGCCCACCTTCAAACATATGATCAATACAGATGGGTGAGGGACCACATGGATGGCTCAAGTGGCAGAGAAATGGCACAACGAGCTAGTTGATGACTGCAAGGGGTTGATGGCTGCTGGCTGCCGACTGAGGACTATCATGGAGAAAAAATTTCTCCTAGGGATATCACCCACGCAGCGGTGGGTAACAAGGTCATCTTTACAGGAGGACATGTGCCGAAGGGATCTGATCCTAGTTCGAGATGAGTAATTGGAGGGAGAGTGGGTAATATACTGATATGTACTTGTTGAGCGGACAACTGGTATGAACCCTAGTGCTTGACAATTGACAATCTGCTTGAGCTATGGCACAGGAGGATGGCTTACATTCACTACAGAGCTTTACTATTGTTAAGGTAGATGGTCACTAGCCTTTCGAAGTTCAGTGTAGGGCACATGATGGAGTGTGTAAAGGATGTGCACTTGGTGAGTATGCTAAGGCTGCATTTCCAAGCAACAAGAGTAGTTCAAGAGTGTTGGATTTGATTCATTTCGATGTGTGTGTCCTATCTCAATGGAGTCTATGATGGGATATTGCTATTATGTGACATTTATAAATGATTTCTTCAGGAGGACATGGTTATACTTCTTGAAGGCCAAGGATGAGGTTGTTAGTCAGTTTCAAGAGTTTAAGGCTCTTGTGGAGAACTAGACGGGGAAGAAGGTCAAAGTTCTCAGATCAGACAATGGGGGCAAGGGTACCTCGAATGAGTTCAAGATTTCTGCAATTAGGTAGGAATAAAAAAGGAATTGACAATGCCATATAATCCACAACAGAATGGAGTGGTAGAGAGGAAGAATAGGGCTATCATCAGCGCAACCAAGGATATGATCCATGATCAGGATTTTCTTAAGTTCTTGTGGGAAGATGCATGTAACACGATTGTGTATTTGTAGAACAAAGGCCCTCACAAAGTTTTGAAGGACAAAACTCTTGAGGAGGTTTTCATAGGAATTAAACTAGAGGTGTACCTCCTTTGCATCTTCAGTAGTCTGGTTTATGTCTACATACCATTTGAGAAAAGGATTAAGCTAAAGCCCTTAACAAATAGGGCATATTTGTTGGATACAACCAAACTTCAAAGGTCTACAAAGTTTACATTCTAGCATAGAGGAAGACAATGGTTGGTAGGGATTGCAGATTCGAGGAGGGTAACACCTTTAGGAGATCACGTGGGTCTTTTCCAGTATTGGCAGAGGATCGAGAACTAGAGGCTTCAAAGACTGAGTAATGTCCAACAACATCAACAACAAGGAAATGATCTTCTCATCAGAAAGATGAATGAGATATTCCTTCGAGCTCTATCAGGAGGAGGCTTATATGGGTTGAGTAGATTTTGAGGGATGTTGAGGAGCATGTTGAAGCTCTTAGGAGCACTTTCACGGAGAGTAGACAACTGAGGAGATTTTCTAGCTACATCACCTTGATGAGCAACATCAGTGAGTTCGAGCCTTTCTACTTTTGAGGAGGTAGCAGACCAACACGTTAGGAGGGATGTTGTGGTGGAGTACAACTCCACCATGAAGAGTGATATCTAGGAGATTGAATCGAGGCTTGAGGGGAAGTTAGTGGTGACTTCTCGATGATTCTACAAATATCAAACATGTTGTAGATGGTAGTATCGAGAAGTATAAGGCGAGGTTTGTGGCGAGAGGGTTCTCCCAGAAGGAGGGAGTAGACACTGAGAAGACTTTTTCTCCTATTTCTAGACATGGATCAATGAGGGTGGGCCATATACATTGCTTTAAAGATTGAGTGGAGAATACATTAGATGGATGTGAATATTGCCCCCCTTAATAGGGTAATTGAGGAAGATGCGTATATTGAGTACCCTTAGCGATTTGAGGTGCATGCGAGGGAGTCCTATGTATGCGCGCTAAAGAAGGCATTGTACAAACTTAAGCAGACACCCCAAGCATGGTACTCAAGGATTGATGGGTACTTGCTTGGCTTGGGCTATTGGAAAATTAGAAAGGCAGAAATTTTTTCTTATGTTGATAATTACTTGTGATATACTTGTGCTCTTATTAACTTTCTTATGTTCTTCTCTTATAATTGTTTCGTCAGGCAATTATCAAAAACAAAACATGAAGATCAAAGACATCAGATGTAGGCGGATAACCAGGGAAAAACCTCTACATAGTGGAAAACCCAGTCAAGAACTCTTCCTTCAATAGATTCATATGACAGTGAGACAACCAAGACCCTAGACCAACAAACCTTCCTCCTCCACCAAGTCAACCTTCTATGATGGAACAACCTTCATTCTTCTTCCTTTTATTTAGTAGCTTCAGCTCAACAACATCCCATAAACTTCGATCCATTTTACTGCAACTGTTGCAGAATTTCGATATCCCAGCTACTGCAGATTTTTCGATCCCAAGCTTTAGAACTTCGATCTTGCAATATAGACAAAATTTTGATCCCAGCTTCAGCTTGATAACTTCGCACGTGTGAGAGAAAGGTAACCCAAAAACTCGATTTCCTTCTTCCTGCTTCTCTCCTTATTCTGCAACTTCACACTTCTTTTTGCAACCAATTTACTGCACTTTTACTGCAAATCGAACTTGATGAGAGAGTGTGACAAATGAGGTCGAGTTGCTCCAATATATAGGCTTTTGGTGAGGTCTAATTACCCTGTTTCAGGCCGATTTGATCTCCTTGAGGTTGACTTGGTGGAGGAGGCCTAAATGACTTATTTTACAATAAAATAATTTTCTTCCTTGACAAATAATTCTCAAGAAGGGTTCTTTACAATATGACATGGGGAAGGACACTTGACATAAACCTTAGAGGTCTACAATAGAGACCTTGACCTAAAAACAATTGATCCAAGCATGAAACCCATGCTTTAATAAGTCAGTTTAATTTAATAATAAAATTTCTTTTTCTTTCTTTTGATAAATATATTTCATTATGACTCAAGTACAATTTTGAAGACCGATCCTAGTTACATTCTTCAACACTCCTTCTTAACTAGGGAGGTATTCATACAAGTACATGGAAGATCTCAAAGCAGATGAACTACGAAAAGTTTAGGTAGATACAACGCCACAGACTAGATTCCTGTCCAAGGCAATCTATCCGGGTGGGACTAAGATGGATTAAAGCTTTAAGCAACTATAGGTACCATCAGGGTTACTTACTAACCATAGACCCAGGGATCTAGGTGCGTAATGCAAGGTCAAATCTTTATGACCAACGCCACCCTCCCTACTTCAGGATCTAGACATCAAACACATGTAGATGTCCTCCCAGGCATTCTATATTACACACGATACCTCAACACTCCCGATTATTCAAATCGATAACAACATATCTCTCCCGATCAAATAGATCGATAACATCAAATCTCTCCTGATCAAACAGATTGGTAACATCAAAGAAGTCAAGCATGCAAAACATGCTTCCAAAACTTCAAGAGATTTACCTGTACAAACACAACCCCAATCAGTAACAAACATTCAAATATACATAAGTAAACACAAACCTTCGGGGTCTTCAATCATCTTGATGCCACTTATAACAAGTTATTCATATGCAACTAGTCAGAATCTTTTCTTCTTTAATTTCTTCAACAACACCGGGACATCCTCAATATCCATTCTCCAATTTCTTATTCAAGGTATCCACCATGACTATCATAATATGCTCTCCCTCTCAATTTGGGAGATATATCCTTTCTTTTTATCCAGGCCCCCTCTTAACTTTGGGATATCAAGTTTCAACTACTTTCTATAACATTGGAGAGTCTTTCATGGCTTCATTCCTTTTTATCAAAGTCATCTTGATCATCATCATTCATATAACTTCCTTCATCATGCTTACGAATCAAGTCATCTATCCTTACGAATATCTTCAACATTTTGAAGATTATGTACCTGCGCAACTTAAACAACAAGTACAACCAAATACGTATATAGAAGCATGAAGTTAACTATATCAGAATCATACATTAGACTTAGTTAGGTTCATAATCAGCAAGAGACACATACTTTTATACTTCAACTTCTTGCTAGAGTTTTGTTGCAAACCCTAGATCACATTAGTTACTCAATCAAGATACCAATCTCATTATATTTGGGGTCTCAATATTACTTTCAGAGATATGACAAACTCTACTATGATATATTGCAAACCCTAGAATCCATCTATAAGACATTAAGCAATCAAAACCAATCTTAGCACAATTTACTATTTCAATAATATGACCCATTCGTACTAGGGTTTGTTGTAAAGCCTAGATTTTATCATTCTATTGGAAACAATATCACCATATCCTAGAATATCAAACTAAAAACCCTAGAACTATGAGCATTAATAATTAGATTGGCATATATACATATCTAGGATTTTATAATTATGCACAAGCATATCGCAATATCTATCAGACAAACCCAAGACACCAGTATTAATATATTAGACATACGACAATTTTGATCAAGCTAAGGTTTCGATCAGACAGACAAATATACACCTAGGGCTTCATTCCTAAGAGCTTACTATATTATAAGAATTTTGCTCATAAACCCTAAATACCAAAACCTTAAAGGTATAAGATTTCAATACATAACATAGTAAACCCTAAAGGACTAGGGTTTCTATAATAGCACCAAAACCCTAAACATCAAAAGAATAGTATTTTCTAGGGTTTCATAATCAATATCGACCCACCTTAGGTTAGGTTTTTATAGTGAATCTTTTATCGTTCCACAATTATGATTTAATGAGGGTAGATTTAATCTAATGAATAATCATCGTAACAAGAATCTTTGTGATTCAAAATCCTAGACATAAAAATGTTAGTAATGTAGAGCATATTTTAGGAGAAAGACTGATTGTACCTTTTGTATGAAGAGAACTTTATAACAAGGCTTATAGTTTAAGACATACCTCGAGATGTTCCTTACCAAACCTTGTAGGACATCAATTCTTGAAGAGCTTCCTTTGCAACAGAACTTCTATCATGCTTTATCTTCTGAGGTCTCCTCTATAACTCTTGAGCATTCAATAAGCTTTCTTAAACAGTTTAAATATAAAGAAAGATTATTAGCATATAATACAAACACATCTAGATAAGAGAGGGAAACCAAATATGAAAGATAATGCAATCAGTAAGATACTTATCTTTGGTAAAATGGTGAGTTCTCCCTCTTAATCCAATCTCGAGGGATACCTATAACTTTATCAAAACAACTCAAAAAAAATGTTCTTCCAAAGCGTGTTAGGCCTATAAGTACTAGAAATCAAAACATAAAGAAAAACAATTCAGAATAGAAGACTAAGAGAGATAAGAGAGAGAGAGAGAGAGGACTTAGTAGTGTAAGTCCTTGATTTTCGATTCTTTAGTCTTGTTATTCTTTGGTGTTTCTTCATCGACAATATTAGCTTGATCCCTATCTCTCCTTTTATTCATTGGATTCTCAGAAATTTTGTGACAGTTGTAACATTCAATCTTGGATAAGTCTATCTTCTTCCTTGGCCCTTTGAACTTCTTGAAGGTTCCTTTATTCTGGAGATGAGCGGAATGGGCATTTGAGATGTTCTCCTCTTCATTCTCCTTGTTGCTTACTAATGATATTCTCACTTCCTACATGCATTCCATAATTATTCGAATGTCAAAGTATCCTTCCAACTGTTGATCCCTGATGCAAAGGCACTCCAAGATGTTGGTAATCCTAGAAGAGAAGTAATCATGAGCTCCTTTTCAGGTACCATTTCATCTATTGCCTGGAGTTCATCTTTGATTCTAGCTATCTTTAGAAAGAAGGATGCCACAAGGTCATCGTTTGTCATCTTCATAGTTCTTAGTTCATTCTTGAGGCTTGAAATTTGACCAATGTTCTTGATTGTGAATAATTTGGATAGAGCCTCATACATTTCGTGAGCGGAATCTATGTTGGATATATATGGAATGAGGTTGTCCTTTATTCCATCCACTATTAGCCTCATGGCCAATATATCTGTTTCTCTAAACTTTGCTTTCTCTGCTTCACTTGATTCATTTGTAGGCTTTCTTTTGACTAGATCCAAAACTTTATTATCCTCGAGGATGAGATCTATCCTCTTTTTCTATGCCCTGTAGTTGGAGGCTCCTTCTAGTTTGTTTTCTCCCTTCAATGAGTTAGACATGATTCTTGTAGATAGTAGGATTATCCCCTTATATGATCCAATTTCTGGTCATGACCTTTATTCAACTTCTTAAGACTCCTTATAGTAGATCTTCAGGCTGCCTTTTTCTTCCCTTTTCACCTTAGCTCTGATACCATGTTGGAAAATTAGAAAGGCAGAAAGATTTTCTTATGTTGAGAATTACTTGTGATATTCTTGTGCTCTTTATAACTTTCTTATGTTCTTCTCTTTCTTTGTTTCATCAAGCAATTATCAAATGTAGAACATGAAGATCAAGGACACCAGGTGGAGGCAGATGACCAGGGAAAAACCCCTACATAGAGGAAAACCCAGTCAAGAACTCTTCCTTTAGTAGATTCATATGACAGTGAGACAACGATGACCCTAGAACAACAAACCTTCCTCCTCCACCAAGTCAGCCTTCTATGATGCAACAACCTTCAATCTTCTTCCTTTTGTTCAACAACTTCAACCCAACAACATCCCATAAACTTTGATCCAGTTTACTGCAATTGCAGCAGAATTTCAGTCTCCCAGTTACTGCAGATTTTTTTGATCCCTAGCTTTAGAACTTCGATCTCACAATAGAAACATAATTTCGATCCCAACTTCAGCTTGATAACTTCGCACGTGGGAGAGAAAGGTAGCCCAAAAACTCGATTTCCTTCTTCCTTCTTCTCTCCTTCTTTTGCAACTGCACACTTCTTTCTGCAACAGTTTACTGCAATTTTACTGCAAATCGAACTTGATAAGAGAGTGACAAATGAGGTTGAGTTGCTCCAATATATAGGCTTCTGGTGAGGCTGAATTATCATGTTTGAGGCCGACTTGATCTCCTTGTGGCCGACTTGGTAGAGGAGGCCTAAATGACCTATTTTACAATAAAATAATTTTCTTCTTTGATAAATAATTCCCAATAAGGGTTCTTTACAATATGACATGGACAAGGGCACTTGACATAAACCCTAGAGGTCTACAATGGAGAACTTGACCTAAAAACAATTGACCCAAGCATGAAACCCATGCTCTAATAAGTCAATTTAATTTAGTAATATAATTCTTTTTCTTTCTTTTGATAAATATATTTCATTATGACTCAAGTCAATTATGAAGACCGAACCTAGTTACATTCTTCAACAAGGGCTTCATCAAGAGTGAGGTGGATTCCAACTTGTACTATGTACTTATTGATGGTGATCCACCCATTTTGGTGCTCTATGTGGATTATCTCTTTTTGATGGGATCTAAGAGGCTTATAGAGATGTGCAAGGAGGACCTTGCTTTGGAGTTCAAGATGAAGGACATATGGGTGATGCACTACTTTATGGGATTGGAGGTGTGGCAACAACTAGGAGAGATATTCCTTGGGAATGGAAAGTATGCGGTTGACATTTTGAAGAGTTTCAGGATGCAGGATTGCAGGTGGACATAGGCACGTATGTTTACCAACTTGAGGAAGCTTAATGCTTTTGAGAGTGAGTTAGTGGATCCCACCTTGTATAGAAAATTGATAGGGTCCTTGATGTATTTGGTCAATACCAGATCAAATATTTTTTTTAATGTGAACACATTTAACTAGTTCATGGTGGGTTCATTGGGTGGCAGTGACATGTGCTTATGTATCTTTGAGGTACACTATAGTATGGATTGAGGTATGTCAGAGTTGGTGGAGTGCAGTTGCAGGGCTACATAGATTCAAATTGGGTCGAAAGTGCAGCGGACAGGGAGAGTACTTCAGGTTGTTGCTTCAACTTGGGATATGCTATGATCTCATTGTTTCGCAGGAAGCAACGCTCAATGGAATTTAGGCTAGCAGAGGCAGAGTATATGGTTGCGAGTTTGGCGAGTTGTGAGGCCATATGGCTTCACAAAATTCTCTTAGGTTTATTTGGTCTTGAGATGGACCTACGGAGATTTAATGTGATAATCAAAGTTGTATCAAGCTCTTGGAGAATCTAGTGTTTCATGATTGTTCCAAACATAGAGATTAGGTACCACTTCATTAGAGACATGGTCTAGAGAGGTGATGTGAGATTGCAATTTATATCCATGGATGAACTAGTCGCTGATTTTTTCTCCAAGCACTTAGTGAAGGGGAAGTTTGTGTTCTACGAGGAAAAGCTAGGGTTGGTGGAGAATCTCTTCCTTGCTAGGAGGGATTGTTGATTTTGTAGCTTTGGAAGGTCTTTTGCATAGGCTCATGTCTAGCGTGCAAGAGAAGTCCTCTTTAGATGGTTGTTTGAGAGGAGAAACTAATATGATTATTTTCCTAAGTCTTAACATAGGAAAAACACATTAATTAATTAATTTAATTAATGTTGGCTAATTGAACAAATTTCTAAGGATAAATAGTTAATTATTCAAGTGACTTAGTCTGATATTAGCCATTGTTTTAAGTGGGTTAGATTTAATCCTAGCGCCCTATCACTTTGGAGATTGAGGGTTAGCGATTTTGCTCAATTTGAAATTATAAAAAGGAGCCTAAGGGAGAGAATGAAGATACAATCTTTTGGAGATATTCCAACAGATTTATATGAGTTCATTGCAGGTTTGAGAGGCCGAAGAAACATGAAAAGTGTTACAGAAATTTACCAAGGTGCAGGGACAACAGTTTGCCACACATGGGAAGGGACCTAGAAGTTTCTGGAGCATGGGATGTGTGGGAGAGAGGTGTTGTTGCTGGTAGGAAATTTCAGAAAAGAGTTCCAGGTTATTTTGTTTTAATTTTCTGTATTTATGAGGGCCAATTTCCTTGGTAAAGGAAACCTTAATTTTTCTGAGAAGAATTTAATGAAGAGAAATTTGGAGGGCAAATTTAATGTCAAGGTTGCAGGGGAGCGTGCCCCCCCCCTTCCGAATCCGCTCTTAGTGGGAGCGACCCTGGGAGCGCGTTCTCGAAATTTGCTTCACGCGGGAGTGAAAAAGGGGCTATCGAAGATTGGAAACAATAATTTTTGAGTGGGGCATCCCAATATTCAAGCCTATGGCCCTAGTATTGATATGCAATTCATGGTAATGTTAAATCACTTAAATTCATCCTTTTACCATGAAATGACTTAGGATGGTTGAGAGTGGTTCCGACCTCATTGGATTTCACATAGAGAAAGTAAAATTTTACATCTCACTCAAAATCCAACAAACATATCAATTTTTCAGGATTGGGGGATTGCAATGTTTCCATTGGATTTTTTCATGTTCTAGGGTATGGAACTTGTATTTAATCATGGACACCAAGCCCTCTATGTACCTTGATGTTAGTGACATTGGTTGTCGAACTCCTCTATCATGACCCTACTAAAAATGTATCCATCATTTAAACAAAATCTTGACTTGACAGGCTACATTTATTCTATCTTATGTTAATGCTTAAACGGTGATATGAATGACAAAGATCCCAAGATAGGCAATGATTTTGATGATATGTAGGTATTTGTTGTAGCATAATTTTTTTGGATGCTAGGGGCCATCTAGAGCCTATTTGTTGATGTATTTTTAGTTCAGAGATAGATTGCACTCGATGCTATTTTGGTTATGTCGACCCTTAAATGCTATATAAATGAGAACTTGTTATTTGTGGGCTTGTGGTTGATGAAGATCATGAATACTAGATGAATGATGTTATATGGTTTAAACTTTGTTTTTATGTTTTTTATCACTAATTCATCATTCTACATGCTTTGGTTGACATATATGCATCAAAATATATAAAAATATTTATTTATATTATATAAAAATCGTTCCCGACTCAAAAGCTTTTGAAAATGTCGCTCCCCGCTCTCACTCCCAAGTAGCCTAGTTTAATGTGTCTTGTGTTGCTATTTTGTTACTGATTTTATGAATAATTCTGTTGCAAAATTTTTGAGTTAAGAGTACTATAGTATTTCTGTTTTATAGTTTTCAGAATTTATTTTACAACAATAAATTAGTTTACTGAGTAAAAATATTCTCTGGTGATAAAATAGTTGTAAGAAACAAAAAATTGGACTTGGTACTCAGAAATTAACATGGTATCAGAGCACTAGAATCTTTGAAGAAGGGAAGATTAGTAACACAAGGGTTATAATAACAGTGTTTTATAGCAAAAGGGTTTTGTGGCTAAAGGTTTGATCTGAGAAGAATGACCTCTACCATGTTGAGATTTGAAGACGGGTTGGATGTGTAGTCTAATTGCAGTCCATGGAAGGAGAAAATTTCACTGGTTCTCATGCAAAACAACCTATGGAAATTTGCTAATATTGACATACAACCTCCTTCGGATGCTACAACACAAGCCAGTCATAATTTGAAGGATGTGAGACCTAGACACCTCATCTTGGATGTTGTAAGGGATCACATATCATGAAAGAAGATTTCCTATGAGATGTGGACGATTTTGACAAAGTTGTACCAGAGTGATAACCATAATTGAAAGATGGTGTTAAGAGAGAAGTTGAGAAATATTAAAATGAACAGACCAGACATAGTGGTTTCATATCTCATCAGGATTCAACAAATTTGAGATGTGCTTGCAGCTGTTGGGGAAGATGTCCAAGAGGATGGGCTACCATTGTGATAGGAATCCTTGCACGTGACAAGCTTCTTGATTGGACTAGGTTGTGGGACCATTTCACTTAAAGGAGATTTGGGAGGAGTCCTTGTTTGGTGGACAACGTAAGGGTGGGGATTGTTGTTAATTTTGGGCAACTAGGTCCAAACTCCATGTTGCACTACTCATATGATGATGGCCATATTTTTGTTGGATTCCTCTTTCGGAGAGGTGCAAGATTGATCTAAAGATCATCTTGTTTGGATGAGCAAAACATATATTTTGAATTTATTTTCAACACATGTGCAAGGTCGGCCAGATTTTAATGTAGGCTCACAAGCCTAATAGATGTGTCACACACCCTCACTAATGGATATAAATTGGAGAGACTTGGAGGTCATTTGCTCATCAACTCATCACATATCTCTCATTGTGATCTGATTGGTTCGATAGCCTTTGGAGGCCTCTTCCCTTCACACGTGTGGCGCTGGAGTTGCTGAAATTTGCGGATCTGTTTAGGGCTGTTTCTGCAGAGCGTTGACTTTGGTCAACCCTTGTCTGTTTGACCTCAAACCTTTGCTGAAATTCCAATTTTAGAGGTCGTACAACTGGGCACAAAAATCGAGGGAAAATGAGCTATTTGACTGAAGCCCTAATCTGCAACATTGACTTTCTGTGGCTGTCCTGCATTGACTTTTGGTTGAACAACGTTGACTTTTGAGGAACTGTCTTTGAGGGCTGTGGTTGTGACACTTGGAGGGTTGGCTGATCTAAGAAAGACTTTGTTGGCTGAAGCATCTTGTTGACTGCCGTAACGCACACCATTCTATATCTTTGCTGGACAAGAAGAATTGAAAAATCTGATCTATATTATTGTCTTGTCTTCTGTTGATCTATTATTATGTTCTATCAGCATTTTACTTTCATGTTTATGTGATTGCTAATTAAAATCAAGCCTAATAAAGATTGAAGAAAATTTGCATTAAGCATAGAACACACCATGGTTATCTAAATTTAACATGGTATCAGAGCTAGGTGAAGACAAAGTCCAAGCTAGTGTTAGAAGCAATCACTGAAGAAGGAATCCTATCAAGGACAAATGGCCTCCTCAACCTACAAGGGTTTCAAGGCTGATGATAAATTGACTGATAAGTCTGATTATCATGCATGGAAGATGTCCTTGGATTTGGCATTAGAAGATCAAGATGTCATGGACTATGTGCCAGGGAAGATTCAAGAGCCTCCATCAAATGCAAGTGCTGCCACAAAGACAAAGTATAGAAAAGGGGAAATCAAAACAAAGATGATTATCAGAGATTCTATTCACAAGCACTTGGTTGCTTACATTTATGAGCTGAGCACCTCTAAAGAGATGTATGATAAGCTGGTTAGCATGTTCAGGGCTAGCAATGCTAATTAAATACTTTTCTTCAAGAATCAATTGAAGAATACCAAGAAGGGCAAAGATTAATCCATTCAATCTTATTTTATGAGGCTCACATGAATCAGGAATAACCTCCTAGCTATTAGGGAAGCGATAACTGATCAAGAGATGGTTCTTATTGCGCTTGGAGGTCTCCCCCGTGATTGGTATGTATTCAATACTACTATTCTTAATAATAATGTGATTCTTGATTTTGATGAAATATTGACGAGATGCACTCAAGAGGAGACAAGAATGTTGGAGAGAGATCATCCCTCTAATGGAAATGGAGGTGACCCTACTGCCTTCACCGCTCATGCAAAGAAGAAAAACAATGGTGGTCCGAGAAATCAAAACCATGGAAGAGCGGGGCCCAAAGGAAGGAAGGGAAGATGTTACACCTGTAACATGTTTGGTCACTATGCAAGAGAGTGCCCTAATAGAAGGGACTCTCCCAGGTATGATGACAACAACAACTCCAGGGGGAATGGCAATCAAAAGAACAACAGGTTCAAAGGAAAAAGGCTCCCTTTGATCGTAGTGGAAATGGGCAACCTTTCAAGAGGTCAAGAAATTCTAGGTACGATGAGTCTAATGTTGTTGATAATAAGATAAATGAATCTATTCTTGTATTTGCCCTCTTTGCTGCATCTCCTCTCGACACCTTGGATGTCTAGTTGATTGATAGTGGTGCTTCAAGGCACCTCACTGGTTATAAAGAAGCCCTCTCTGATTTGATCGAGAATGATACTAATTTAGAAATTATCCTTGGAGATAATGCCACCTATCCCGTGAAAGGGACATGGACTGTGACCCTTCATCTATCTCAAGGTCAAGTCCTTTGTTTACAAGATGTGTTGTACGTACTTGATTTGAAGAAGAACCTTGTGTCTATTTTGGCAATGGAAGACAAAGGTTTCAAGGTGGCATTCGTTGTTGGAAAGATACGCATCTGGAAGAAGAACTTCAAGGAGGCTCTTACTATTGGTTTTAGAGTTGATACACTCTACCAGGTTGGAGGAAGACAAATAGAGTTATGGCACTGGAGGTTTGAACACCTTCATTACAAAGCCCTTGCCAAGCAAGTAAGGTGGTGATAGGGATGCCCGAATTTAGAGATGATCATGAAGGTTTATGTTAGGGTTGTGCCAAAGGGAAGCATACAAGGGGACCATTCCCCTCAAGTGTCACAAAGACAACTGATATCTTGTAGTTGATACATTCTGATTTATCTGGTATGTTGCCCGTGACATCCTTGGGAGGATGTTCCTATTACATGACTTTTACAGATGACTTCTCCCGCAAGACCTGGATATATTTCTTGAAGAAGAAGGACGAAGCATTCAAATGGTTTCGTACCTTCAATGCCTTGGTGGAAAATAAAACCGAGAAGAGAATCAAATTTTGGAGGACCGAGAATGGGACTGAGTATGAGTCAAATGAATTCAATGACTTTTGTAGAGAAGCTGGCATTAAGAGGGAGACCACAACTGCGTATACTCCTGAGCAAAATGGTGTTGCTAAAAGAAAGAACAAGACCATTGTGGAAGTTGCCCGCGCCATACTATGTGACCAAGGTCTTCCAAAGTTTTTATGGGGAGAAGCTGCGAACACTGCTGTGTATGTTCAAAATAGATGCCCACATTCCACTTTGGACTCCAAAACTCCCGAAGAAGTCTTCTCTGGTATGAAACTCGATGTTTCTCATTTTAGAGTTTTTGGTTGTCCTGTTTACTAAAAGAGAACAAGCTGGAAAGAAGGTAATGTTTGTGGGCTACAGTGAATCTTCGAAGGCATATAGAATTGTTAATTTTGGGCAACTAGGTCCAAAATCCATGTTGTGATGCTCAGATGACGATGCTAATATTTTTTATTGGATTCCTCTTTCGGAGAGATGTAAGATCGATCTAAAGGTCATCTTGATCCAATGAGCAGAACATTTATTTGAATTAATTTTACTTATGTGCAAGTTCGGCCAGAATTGTAATGTAGGCTTGGAGCCCTAACAGATGTGTCACACACCCTCACTGATGGATATATATAGGTCAACGTTGGAGGTCATTTTCATCCATCACTCATCACACATTCTCTCTCTGCATCTGATTGGTTCGATCATCATCTTGGAGGCTTCTCTTCACTCACAGGTGGGAAAAATAGAAGCTAGGGTTTCGGATTGTTTTATGGTTTTTCAGCACAGATTTGACCAACGTTGACTTTGGTCAACGCTTGGTCAACTTGAACTGAAACTATCCCAAAACATCCATTTCCTCAATCTGCATTTTTTGGCACAAGAACCGAGGTTCGACATTGACTTTGACTTGGCTACGTTGACTGCGTTGCTATTTTGAGTTGACCATTGACTAGACAAAGTTGACTTTTGTTGACTTTGGGTTGACCGTCGTAGAGCCTGTAGAAGCTGTCCGAGAGGGTTGTGTGACACATTCTGGTTGGCTGACCGTGAAGAGATTTTGTTGGTTGAAGCATCTTGTTGACCGTCGTAACACACCACAACACATATATTTTGCTGATCAAGTTAAGTGTATTTTTGGCTTGTCTTCCGTTGATCTATTGGTATGTTCTATCAACATTTACTTTCATGTTTATGTGATTGCTATTTGATATCGGGTATAAAGTAAAAGTTGCATCAAGCATAGAACATCTACAAAAATTTACATGGTATCAAAGCTAAGGTGAAGACAAAGCCCAAGTTTGTATTGAGAGTAATCACCGAAAACGTAGCATTTGTCAAGGACCCATGGGTACCTCAAATTATAATTGGCTTCAAAGCTGATGACAAGTTGACTGGCAAGGCTGACTTTCATGCCTAGAAGATGTCTTTGGATTTAATGTTGGAAGACCAAGATGTCATGGACTACGTGCAGGGTAAAATCCAAGAGCCTCCATCATCTGCACATGCTGCCACCAAGTCAAAGTATAAGAAAGGAGAAAATCAATGATGATCATCCCAGATTCCATCCATAAAAGTTCGGTGTCCTACATCTCTCGAGTTGCGCACATCTAAGGAGATGTATGATAAGTTGGTCAATATGTTCAGGGCCAACCATGAAAATCAAGTCCTTTTCTTTAAGAACCAATTAAAGAATCTTAAAAAAGGCAAGGATGAATCCATTCAATCTTATTTTCTGAAGTTGACTGAGATCAGGAATAATCTTCTTTCCATTAGGGAGACAATAGTTGATCGAGAAATGGTTCTCACCGCACTTGGAGGCCTCTCCTCTGAATGGCATGTATTCATTACTACCATTCTCAATAACAATGTGATTATTGATTTTGACGAAGTGTTGTCGAGATGCACTCAAGAGGAAACAAGAATGATGGAATATGAAAATGAAGGTAATTTTGTCTTCACCGCTCGTGCTAAGAAGAAGAACAATGGTGGTCTGAGGAACTATGGTACAGCAGGGGCCCGAGAAAAGAAAGGAAGATGTTACACATGTAACAAGACCAGCCACTATGCTAGAGAATGCCATAATAAAAGGGATTCTCCCAGGGATGATGATAACAACAACAAGAAGAAGAATGGAAATCAAAGGAACAACAAGTTCAAAGGAAAGAGGAAGGCTCCCTCTGGTCGCAATGAAAATGGGCAACCTTTCAAAAGGTCAAGAAATTCTAGGTATGAGGAATCTAATGTTGTTGATGATAAGAAAAATGAATTCATTCTTGTATCTGCCCTCTTTGCTGCATCTCCACCCGACACTATGGATGTCTGGTTGATTGATAGTGGTGCTTCAAGGCACCTCACTGGGTTTAAGGAAGCACTTTCTGATTTGGTTGAGAAGGATACTAATCTGAAAATTATCCTTGGAGATAATGCCACATATCCCGTGAAAGGGACAAGGACTGTGACCCTCCACTTATCTCAAGGTCAAGTCCTCCGCTTGCAAGATGTACTATATGTACCTGATTTGAAGAAGAACCTTGTGTCTATTTCGGCCATGGAAGACAAAGGTTTTAAGGTGGCATTCGTCGATGGGAAGGTACGCATCTGGAAGAAGAGTTTCAAGGAAGCTCTCACGATTGGGTTTAGAGTTGATACACTCTACTAGGTTGGAGGAAGTCCACTGGGGGCTATGACATGTGATACTATTTGTCAAATTGAACTATGGCACTAGAGGTTTGGACACCTTCATTACAAAGCCCTTCCCGAAGCAAGGAAGATGGTGTCAGGGATGCCCAAATTCAAAAATGATCATGAAGGTGTATGTCAGGGTTGTGTCGAAGGAAAGCATACAAGGGGACCTTTCCCCTCAAGTGTCACAAAGACATCCGATGTCTTGCAATTGATACATTCTGATTTGTCTGATATGCTGCCCGTGACATCCTTGGGAGGATGTTCTTATTATATGACATTTATAGATGACTTCTCTCGTAAGACCTGGATATACTTCTTGAAGAAGAAGGATGAGGCTTTCATGTGGTTTCGAACTTTCAAAGCCTTGGTGGAAAATCAAACAGGGAAGAATATCAAGATTTTGAGGACCAATAATGGCACTGAATATGAGACGAACGAGTTCAATAACTTTTGCAGAGAAGCTGGCATCAAGAGGGAGACCACAACCGTATATACTCCTGAGAAAAATGGCGTTGCTAAAAGAAAGAACATGACCATTGTGGAAGCTGCCCATGCCATGCTATGTGACCAAGGTCTTCTGAAGTTTCTATGGGGGGAAGCTGCGAACACTGCTATGTACATACAAAATCGATGCCCGCATTCCGCTCAGGACTCCAAAAGTCACGAAGAGGTTTTCTCTGATAAGAAACCTGACGCCTCTCATTTTAGAGTTTTTGGTTGTCTCGTTTATTTTCATGTGCCGAATGAGAAGAGGAGCAAGCTGGATACTTCTGGGAAAAAGAGAATGTTCGTGGGCTACAATGAAACTTCGAAGGCTTATAGAGTCTATGTGCTTGGTCAAAGAGAAGTGGAGATTTGCCACGATGTTACCTTTGATGAAGATGCTTCCCTCAGGAAAGTAATAAATCTTCCGAGCTTTAAGGAAGATCATGAAGTAAGGTCTGGGAATCAGGAAGAACCGAAGGATGAGATGATTTTTGATGTTGAAGGACCGATGGACCCCATTCATCCACCTCCCTCAATGAAGAGAAGACCCTCATGGCTCCAGGATACTCTTGAAGATGCCGAGAGACATATGGCCCCAAGGGGAACATTCTGTGAAAGCAAGAAGCCAAATAGATACCAAGGTTATCTAGCAACCATGAGTACAATCGTACAATCTGAGCCTGGATCTTTTGAAGAAGTCGTAAAGCATCAAGTCTGGAAGGATGCTATGCACGAAGAGTACGAGTCCATTATGAAGAATGATGTCTGGGATGTGGTTCCGAGACCGGAGGACAAAGCTGTTGTCACCTCGAAATGGCTCTATAAGATCAAGCATGGATTTGATGATAGTGCTGAAAAGTTCAAGGCAAGATTCGTTGCCCGAGGCTTCTCTCAAAAATAAGGCGTAGACTATGATGATATATTTGCACCTGTGGCTCGATATACCACCATTCGATCTATCATAGCCCTTGCTACTGCGCAAGGATGGAATCTTCATCAGATGGATGTGAAGACCACCTTTCTGCATGGTTCGATAAAGGAAGAGGTGTATGTGGAGCAACCTCTGGGGTTCGTAGTCCAAGATAGAGACACCCATGTATGTTGGTTGAAGAAATCCCTCTATGGGTTGAAGGAAGCCCCCAGGGCTTGGTACGAGAGGATAGATAACTACTTGATGAAGCTGGGCTTCACTCGTAGTAATGCTGATCCGAACCTTTACTTCAAGGTTGATAAAGAAAAGCCTCTCATTCTGGTTCTCTATGTGGACGATCTCTTCCTGACAGGTGCTGACCCTCTCATTCATCAGTGTAAGAGGGAGTTCGCTTCTGAGTTCGAGATGAAGGACCTATGACTGATGCATTACATCCTAGGCCTCGAGGTTTGGCAGAGACCTGGCGAGATTTTCCTCTCTCAAGGAAATATATTGTGAAGCTGCTGGAAAGATTTGGAATGGTGGACTGTAAGTCCGTGTCGACACTGATGGAGCTCAACTTTAAGAAGTTGAGTGGAAGCGCTGCTGGGCCCGTGCTAGCAAATCCTATCGAGTATCGTCAACTTGTAGGGGCCCTGATGTTCTTAGTGAACACCCGTCCGGACGTATGTTTTGCTGTGAACACTTTGAGTCAACACATGGTTGATCCTCATCACATTCATTGGGTTGGTGCCAATAATCTGTTGAGATATCTTCGGGACACGATAAACCATGGGTTGAGATACATTGCCGGGAGTTTGAGACTCCATGGATATACTGATGCCGATTGGGCTGGCAGTGTGGTGGATTGCAAGAGCACATTTGGATGCTGCTTCACACTTGTGTCTACTTCGATATCTTGGATGAGCAGGAAGAAAAAGTCGGTGGCTTTGAGCACTGCTGAGGCCGAATACATTGCAGTGAGTATGGCTTGTTGTGAAGCAGTTTGGTTGCAGAAGCTCTTCAGTGAGTTGTTCGGGCATGTGCTAGATACCACTGTTATCCTTTGTGATAACCAGAGTGGGATTCGTTTGTCAGAGAATCCTGTGTTCCACGATCGATCCAAGCATATTGATATCAGGTACCACTTTATCTGGGATATGGTACAGCAAGGCAAAGTAAGGCTCGATCATATAGGAACTGATGAGCAGGTCGTGGATATTCTCACAAAGCCCTTGGGGAAGGTCAAGTTCCTAACCTTCCGTGAGAATCTTGGAATCGTGGAACGACCCTATTCTGAGGGTCTTATTGGACGATGAGCTCTGGGAGCTCCAGGGGGCTTTGGGGATAGCTTCTTGGAGCTATAAGCAACCACAGGGCTAGGCTTGCCGAACCTTGTTGGTGTGCTTTTGCCCCACTGTTATGATATTGAGTTGGTTCACCTCTCTTTGATCTGTGCCCTGTATGCATCCTACCCATGGAGTCCCGGACTCATGGGAAGTACGTCTCATCTTGGCCAATGAGGTGGGAAAAGCTAGAGACTAGTAGCAAGAGCAATGGACGCATCAGAGATTTTCGTACTCTATGTCTAGGATGGCACGTGTCCAACCATTTGATCTGGAATCAAGTCTAGTGAGGTTTCGAACCTCCAACTGACTTCGGGTCAGTTAAACCAACTTCAAGTTGGTATGTGGCTCCGTCCTATAGAGGTTTCGGACCTTTGAGTTGATTTTGTCAGCCAAAAGTGATGTATTTGTGACTCACCTTTTTGTTCTAAAATAAAGAAGCCAACAAAGCAAGTTACGACGGGATGACGCACGATGTTTAGATGGCACAGGTGGATGGAGTTCAACCTAGTTGAGAGGGAGTGTTAATTTTGGGCAACTAGGTCCAAACTCCATGTTGTGATGCTCAGATGACGATGCTAATATTTTATTGGATTTCTCTTTCGGAGAGGTGCAAGATCGATCTAAAGATCATCTTGATCCGATGAGTAGAACATTTATTTTGAATTAATTCCACTTATGTGTAAGGTCGGCCAGAATTGTAATGTAGGCTTGGAGCCCCAACAGATGTGTCACACACCCTCACTGATGGATATATATAGGTCAACGTTGGAGGTCATTTTCATCCATCACTCATCACACATTCTCCCTCTACATCTGATTGGTTCGATCATGATCTTGGAGGCTTCTCTTCACTCACACGTGGGAAAAACAACAGCTAGGGTTTCAGACTATTCTGGGGTTTCCAGCGCAGAATTGACCTGCATTGACTTTGGTCAACGCTTGGTCAAATTGACCCGAAACTCTCTCAAAACTTTGATCTCCTCTATCCACATTTTTTGGCACAAAAATCGAGGTTGGACGTTGACTTTGACTTGGTTGCATTGACTTTCTGCTGCTGCTGTTTTGCATTGACCATTGACTGGACAAAGTTGACTTTTGTTGACTTTGGGTTGACTGTTGTAGAAGCTGTCCGAGAGGGTTGTGTGACACATTCTGCTTGGGTGATTGTGAGGAGACTTTGCTGGTTGAAGCATCCCGTTGACTGCCATAATGCATCACAACACATATATTTTGCTGATCAAGTTAAGTGTATTTTTGGCTTGTCTTTCGTTGATCTATTGGTATGTTCTATCAGCATTTTACTTTCATGTTTATGTGATTGCTATTTGATATCGGGTATAAAGTAAAAGTTGCATCAAGCATAGAACATCTACGAAAATTCACAAGAGTCTGTGCGCCTGGTCAAAGAGAAGTGGAGATATGCCATGATGTCACCTTCGATGAAGATGCTGCCCTCAAGAAAGTGAGAAATCTTCCTAGCTCCAAGGAAGACAAAGAAGATGAAGAAGCAGGGAAGCAGGAAGAGCCGAAGTATGAACTGATGCCCATGTTAGAGGACATATGGATCCTGTTGATCCACCTCCTTCAAATAAGAGAAGACCCTCATGGCTTAGGGATACTCTTGCAGATGCCGAGAGACATATTGCCCCAAGGGGGACATTTCGTGAAAGCATGAAGCCGAATAGATACCAAGGGTATCTAGCAACCATGAGTACAATAGTACAATCTGAGCCTGGATCATTTGAAGAAGCCGTAAAGCATCAAGTTTGGAAGGATGCTATGCACGAAGAATATGGGTCCGTTATGAAAAATGATGTCTAGGAAGTGGTCCTGAGATCGGAGGACAAATCAGTTGTCACCTCGAAATGTTTCTATAAGATCAAGCATGGATCTAATGGTAGTGCTGAAAGGTACAAGGCAAGATTTGTTGCCCGAGGCTACTCTCAAAAAGAAGGCATAGATTATGATGATATATTTGCACCTGTGGCCCTCTATACCAACATCCGATCTATCATTTCCCTTGCTGCATCGCAAGGATGGAGTCTCCATCAGATGGATGTGAAGACCGCTTTTCTGCATGGTTCTATAAAGGAAGAGGTGTATGTGGAGCAACCTCCGGGGTTCGAAGTCCAAGATAGAGGCACCTATGTATGCAGGTTGAAGAAAGCCCTCTATGGGTTGAAGCAAGTTCCCAAGGGTTGGTATGAGAGGATAGATATTTACTTGATGAAGTTGGGCTTCACTCGAAGTAATGCGGATCCAAACCTTTATTTTAAGGTCGATAAAGAAAGGCCTCTCATTCTAGTTCTCTATTTGGACGATCTCTTCCCGACAGGTGCTGAACCTCTCATTCATCAGTGTAAGAGGGAGCTAGCTTCCGAGTTTGAGATGAAAGACCTAGGACTGATGCATTTCTTCCTAGGCTTGGAGGTCTGGCAGAGCCTAGACGAGATTTTTCTTCTCAAGGGAAATATGTCGTGAAGCTGCTGGAGAGATTTGGTATGGTGGACTGTAAGTCTATGTCGACACCGATTGAACTCAACTTTAAGAAGTTGTGTGGAAATGCTGTTGGGCCCATGCTGGCAAATTCTATTGAGTATCGACATCTCGTGGGGGCCCTGATGTTCCTAGTGAACTCCCATTCGGACGTATGTTTTGCTGTGAACACTTTGAGTCAACATATGGTTGATCCTCATCGCATTCGCTGGATTGGTGCCAAGAATCTATTGAGATATCTTCGGGGCACAATCAACCATGGGCTGAGATACACTGCCGAGAGTTTGAGAATCCATGGATATATTGATGCTGATTGGGCTGGCTATGTGGTGGATCGCAAGAGCACATCTGGATGTTGCTTCACCTTGGGTTCTGCTTCGATATCTTGGATGAGTAGGAAGCAAAAGTTGGTGGCTTTGAGCACTGCTGAGGCCGAAAACATTGCAACGAGTATGGCCTGTTGTGAAGCTGTTTGGTTACAAAAGCTCTTCAGTGAGTTGTTTGGGCATGTGCTAGATACCACCGTTATCCTTTGTGATAACCAGAGTGGGATTCGTCTTTATGAGAATCTCGTGTTCCACGATCGATCCAAGCATATTGATATCAGATACCATTTTATCCTGGATATGGTATAGCGAGGCGCCGTAAGGCTCGATCATATAGGAACTGATGAGGAGGTCATGAATATTATCACGAAGCCCCTGGGGAAGGTCAAGTTCCTAACCTTCCATGAGAAGCTTGGAATCGTGGAAAGACCCTATTCTGAGGGTCCTACTTGAGTTGGACTATGAGCTATGGGAACTCCAGGGGGCTTTGGGATAGCTTCTTGGAGATATAAGCACACACGAGGCTAGGCTTGCCGAACCCTGTTGTGCTTCTGCCCCACCGTTATGATATTGAGTTGGTTCACCTCTCTTTGATCTATGCCCCGCACACATCCTACCCATGGATTTTCGGACTCATGGGAAGTACCTCTCATTTGGCCAATGAGGTGGGAAATGTGGATAGAGACCAATAGCAAGATCGATGGATGCATCGGATATTGCCATACTCTCTATGTCTAGGATGGCACGTGTCCAACATCTTGATCTGGGATCAAGTATGATGAGGTTCTTACCTCTAAATTGACTTTGAGTCAGTAAACTAACTTCGGATTAGTATGAGCCTCTTTTTGAGTCCAAGAGAGGTTTTAACCTCTAAGATGACTTCACGTCAGCTGAGTGTGATGTCTTTGTGACTCACCATTTGTTCTATTTGAGAAGAAGAGTCAGCAAAGCTAGTTACGACAGGACGACACATGATGCTAGATGAAAGTACACGATGGTACTAATGGATGGCACTTGTGGACAGATGGAGTTCTCCCTAGTTGAGAGGGAGTGTTAATTTTGGGAAACTAGGTCCGAACTCCATGTTGCACTGCTCATATGATGATGGTCATATTTTTGTTGGATTCCTCTTTCAGAGAGGTGCAAGATTGATCTAAAGATCATCTTGTTTGGATGAGCAGAACATATATTTTGAATTTATTTTCCACACATGTGCAAGGTCGGCCAGATTTGTAATGTAGGCTCACAAGCCTAATAGATGTGTCACACAACCTCACTGATGGATATAAATTGGAGAGACTTGAAGGTCATTTGCTCATCAACTCATCACGCATCTCTCATTGTGATCTGATTGGTTTGATAGCCTTTGGAGGCCTCTTCCCTTCACACATGTGGAGTTGGAGTTGCTGAAATTTGTGGATCTGTTTAGGGCTGTTTCTGCAAAGCATTGACCATGGTCAACCCTTATCCGTTTGACCTCAAATCTCTGTTGAAATTCTGATTTTTAGAGGCCGTACAATTGGGCACAAAAATTGAGGGAAAAGGAGCTGTTTGATTGGACCCCTAATCTGTAGCGTTGACTTTTTGTTGCTGTCTTGTGTTAACTTTACTTGACCAGTGTTGACTTTTGATGAGTTGTCTCTGAGGGCTGTGGGTGTGACACTTGGAGGGTTGGCTGATCTAAGAAAGACTTTGCTGGCTGAAGCGTTGACTGTCGTAATGCACACCATCCTATATCTTTGCTGGACAAGAAGAATTGAAAAATCTGATCTATATTATTGGCTTGTCTTCTATTAATCTATTATTGTGTTCTATCAACATTTTACTTTCATGTTTATGTGATTGCTAATTTTAATCGGGCCTAAGAAAGATTGAAGTAAATTTTCATTAAGTATAGAACACACCATGATTATCTAAATTTAACAATTGTTGACCACACTTTGTCAATAATCCAAGAAGCAGAGTACAAAGTAGCAAATCAATTTTTTTCGAATCAATGTCATCACTTAGCTTCTAGTTGTATCATTGTAAACCCAATTTCTACAAAGTTTATTGTAAATGATGCTAGTATGACCATGGAGTCATGTAATTGCACCTAGGTAAGCCTATAATTTTTGTCAAAGGATTTCATCCTAGGAAGTTTTTTAACCTCCCCGAACTATGTGTGTTTGTAAACACGGATAATCGACAGATTGTTTCATCCAGTTATAACCCCAAAGCTAGGGTGGAATTCGTTGGCAAGGTGTTAGGTGAGTCCTAGTGTTTATCGAGTCTATGTAAAAGTGTGTTTAGCTATTGTGTGCAGGTACTCGTCCCCACCAAAAAATCCCTCGTACCCAACGTTCTCGTGTATCGAGGAATTTTAGAGGGGTTAGAAACATCCCCAATTTTTTAGGGACTTCATTAGGGACTTGGGGACTTCCAAGCCATTCCCAATCTGCCCTTGGGCATATTTTGGGGACTTTTCGGGTACTGTTACGCCGTCTCGATGGAAAAAATGGTATGTCTGACCCGATTTTGACTGGGATTACTTTGCTGTTTGGATGGATTTTCTTGCTCTTTTGGATGAGCTTTTAGCATGGAAAATTTGTTATTTATGCTAATTTCCAATGGTAACCGCTAAAAATACTCCTGTGTTGAACCCTTAGTTAAACTGAGAGGGGCGGGGGGTGAATCAGTTTAATACATTCATGGACTTTTAAAAAATTCCTTTAAACTTATTTACACCTTCATTTCATGATCAACTTATTATATAATGAAACCGCAATCTTAATAAGTGAGCAGCAAGTATTAAGCAGATTAAATACAGAACATCAACACATAATCATCATACACATGGACAACAGATATAAGTGGAAACCCATAAGGGAGAAAACCACATCTTATTATTGTTGTGATGCAAAGGCAAGCTCCAACTCCCTCTCACCACTGATGTTCTGTAGGCTCCAACCTACAAGAGGCTACTACTTTAATTCTGCAAGCTACAACTTGCAAGTAAGCTCCAACTCCCATCTATTTTCTGCAAGCTACAACCCACAAGAGGCTCATACCTCAGCCAGCTACAACTGGACATCTTTCAAGCTACAACTTGATATGGAAGCACCAACTTCCTCACACTACAATGAAAACGCATGCTGATTTACCTGGATATCAGCTCTGTTCTATTGCTTCTCCATTGCTGTCCTCAAACCTTCATATCTGCCTTATATCATCTCTGGATCTACACAACTTCTCTATCTGCTCTTTCTTCTTCTTATTCTTCCACTCTCTAACCTCTTTATGCATATGATAGTAACGTCATTTATAGAGATCACCTCATAGCTGTTTGCATTCCATATGGGAATATGAAATGAACAGGTATGACTCTTTGCCTTCCACCTTCTCAATTTCTTGCTCCAACACATTCAGAATAATATAACAGTATGCGCACATTTCAGTATTACAGTGGAGTTTTTCTTTGCCTACGGAGACTTGCCTTTGCATCACAAACAATATAAAAATAAATAATACATTTTTAGTTACAATCACATATTTACTAAGCCCTTTCAGCTTCTTCGCTTTGCTGTGCGTTTGTCCTTTTCTGCTTGCTGACTTGTGTCTTTCCTGTTTCTGCTGTTATATTCCACCTTTGTTGTATAATTACCCTTTCCTTTTATTACTGGTGACTTTTCCTTTGCGTTCAACTTTTTCATCTACCTGTGCTGCCGCACCACTATTCTGCCCGTGTTCCTCGTCCTTTGAATTGCGTTTAGATTATTCCTTTGTGACCTATGGGATATGGCCCACATACAACTCCCTTTATACTCGCAGTAGATTACAAATCCGGGCTTTAATCAACATACATATGTTTAAACGATCAACAACACATATATATTTAAACATACATACAATTAGCAGTCAACAGCATAAACTTTACACTATGGCGCATATAACATACAAGGAACAAAGGCTATTGGGTCCCACAATGCTTGACCATTCATATCTCATCGCAAATCCTCGCCCGCAAGTTTCCCACTCTACCATTAGCGGTCAATCTTAAACCTTGCGATCTGCGATCTGCGCTCGTGCGCAGTGATGCCACGTGGATTCCCTTCATCGCATCGCATCACATAAACCTTACCGCATCGCAACCAACATAACATTCCTTGCGATATCTTTGAAGTTACCTCCTATTTCTTGCAGTATGCGATGTTGTGCAGGGTTGACATGTGTCCCTCCATTTCGCATCGCAGAATATTTAACTTAACTTGCGGTCGCCTTATTGCTATCCTTTAAGCGCTGCGATGTGCGATATTGCGCTGTGCCACCGCGTGTCCCTTCACTTGGCATCGCAACTGATTTAACTTACCTTGCGATGCCTTAACACTTACCCACTATACTTTGCGATTTGCGCTTTTGATCTCTGCCGATGCGATCATCATCGTTGATCTGCCCAGATCTACGGTCCTTGTTGCTGCTTGCAATTCGATTGTATTTCTGCCCCGCTTATCTTACGATGAATCATATCCGTCCATTTCTTGCCTTTGTTTTTGTGATCTAATCTCCACTGTTCGATCGCCTTCGCGCGACTCTTCTTCGCCTCTTCTGTGTGCTTTGATCTCAACCGTCCTTCTCTTGCCTTTGCTGATGCGATCTAATCGTGACCGTTCGTTCACCTCACTTGGAATTCTTCAAAGACTTTTCTGCGTTAGTCTATTTTCCGTTTGTTTACATTGTCTTGCTTTGTAACTCCGGTTTCTGCACGTTGTTCCTCTTGTGCTTGTCTTGGCTGCTTCTCTGCTGCGTTGCTGCCTTTGGTGCCTTGATGCATCTCTGCTGCCTTTGCTGCATTTGTTGCCTTTGCTGCATTCTTTGTTTTGCTGCCTCTGCTGCATTCTTTGTTTTGCTTCCTCTGCTACATTCGCTGTTTTGCTGCCTCTGTTGCCTTTGGTGCCTTCTTAGCTGCATTTGCTGCCTCTGCTTTAGGTTATACTTCTATTGATGCTCCTTTGCCTCTCTACTGCACAATGCCTGATTTGCTCCTTTACCTTATAACCGATGATTCTGGTGTTGCTCCTATTTGTTTCTTTGCCATCAGTGACAATATTTCCAACATCCTGTTCAGTGTTGACATTTATTTTCTCCTCTCTTTGTCACTTAACTGTCTAAAGCAATAACCCTCAGTGCTAGAGTTCAACCTATAATTACTGTTGCTTAAAAACAACATCCCTTTAGAAATAATTAAGAAGTCTGCTAACCTTTACTTCCTGTTGCATGAATCAAGAACACAGTTATTGTTGATGAAAACCTGCTAGTTTTGTCCTAAAGGTGAAGTAAACTGTCTTTGAGACTCTTCCTATGTGGCACATTTAACAAGCTTCTAAGTTCACTCCTTATCCTATAGGAAAGTTGTTGAATTGTGTTTAGCATTATTTGCAAGGAATTATTGGGTTGCTACTTTGTTGTGTGTTGTCCTAGTAGCCACATATTTTTTCCCTCAAACAGTGAAGGTTGTATGGATGTTTAAAGGCTGCCAGCGATGACTCATTTCAACACATTTCCTCTTAAGACTAATGTTTCCAAAACTGTTCTTTGCACTTACTTTGTTCAAGAATAATAAACTAGGATTCAAGATTGATTTACATGTCAAACTAATGTAAAGAAACCACACTATGTATAAGGCTCTAACACACTTTGAAACTTTGCTAAATATGCCAAGGAAGTTAAATTTGTTTAACTTGGCCATATTAGTAGTAGTGACTCTAAGAAAGACCCTTTTTGCTTTCACGGGATTGGGAAAATATCTAGTGTGGTTTACCAATTAAACTTGGCTTTTATTTGATAAACCTAACAAGAGAAAGGGTGATTTAGCTGTTGAGATTGGCAATATTAGGAATTTGAGCCAAGGCTTGATTTTGACAAAATTAGCATGTTTTCCAATTGGGATAATAAGGCGAATTAGTTTACATGCAAGAATGTCAACCAAGAATAGTGAGACTCAATCTGCTATTGGATTTGACCAAAAATAGCAAGCAAGACAACTAACTCTAGTAATTCAACCCAGGTTTTTGATTTGACATTTATGGCAAGACAAATTAGGTCTTTGAAAGGTCAAACTAGCAAGAGTTAGTGTTTTAGCGCTAGGCCATTTGTACCGTCATATAGATAGGTACCCTCCAACTAACTACCATGTGTCACACTAGAAGAATATTTCACTTGATCAATGCTGCTCTTAACTCATCATCCTTCAACTAAAAGCTTCAACTTGAATTTTATATTTGAGATTATGTATTTGGTTTTGTAATTATTAATATGTGTTTCAGATTTCTTAGCTAGTTCAATGTTTATAATTTTATTGCAATGTTGTATTTATTATGTATGATTTGTCTTTATGCACATGGTGAATATAAAATAATAATAGTAATAATATTTATTATTTTATAATTTAAATATGTTATTGTGGAGTGTAAAAACTCTGGTAAACTTTATAAGTATATATTATTATTGATAAAAGATAAAAGATGACTACAATGGGGAATCACCAATGCTTTAAATATAGCCTTATGGTGTCCCTTGGCGAAGAGGCATGATCTTTGATCATGCCCTTCCACATTAATAAACCTAAGATAACTATATCTAACTAATAATTAATAAAATATACATAACATTGCTCCTCTCTTAAGATGCTTTGTCCTCAAAGCATACGTAATGACGGGTGTTGCTGGCGAAACGCTTCAGACTCCCAAGATGCTTCTTCAATGGGCAAGTCCTTCCACTTGATTAAATATTCCGTAATAACATGAGATTGCAATTTCTTATCACGGGTATATAGGGTACCTTCAGGCTCTAGAACGAGCTTGCCTTCATCATCCAAAATGGGAAGTGTTGTTTGGGGCGACTGATGGTTACCCAGTGCCTTTTTTAAGCAGGAGACATGGAAAACATTGTGAACACGACTGGTATCGGGAAGGCCCAACCCATAAGCGACTTGACTGATTTTTTTAATAATTTGATACGGACCATAAAACTTTGGAGCTAATTTATTTTTTCCTTTTTGTCTTAGGGACAACTGCTTTTATGGTTGAAGCTTGACAAACACCCAGTCTCCAACTTCAAATGATCTCTCAGTGCGATTACGGTCAGCCTGTTGCTTCATACGATTCTGTGCAATATTCAAATTTTCTTTTAGAATTTGGACGACCTTTTGGTGTTCTTCTAGTTGATTTTTTACTGCTGGCAAATTTGTTTGAATTGAAGCAAAATCTTTCCACTTCGGAGGCTCATATCCATATAGAGCCTGGAACGGAGTCATTTTTGTCGATGTATGGTAAGTAGAATTATACCACCATTCGGCAAGATGCAACCATTGAACCCACTTATTTTGTTTCTCCGTAGCATAACACCGTAGGTAAGCTTTCAAACATTTATTAACAACCTCTGTTTGCCCATCTGTTTGAGGGTGATAAGCTGAGCTCATGTTGAGGTAGGTTCCAACATGGTTGAACAATTCCTTCCAAAAGTTTCCTTTAAATTTGGCATCCCTGTCACTGACAATAATTCGGAAAGCCGTGTAGTTTATAAATATGTTTGCAGAATATCTCCGCAATTTGCTTTGCAGAGTCTGTTTTTTTAATAGCGATAAAGTGAGCATATTTAGTGAGTCTATCTACTACGACGAAGATCTTATCCTTTCCATCCGATACAGGTAATCCTTCAATAAAATCCATCGATATTTCTTCCCATTTCTAAGTCGGAATATTTAAGGGATGAAGTAACCCAGGTGTCAAAATATTTTCATTTTTTATTTCTTTGACACTGGTCACATTCTGCAACATATTTTTGAATATCGTGACTCATACCTTTCCAGAAAAATGACTGACGTGCATTGTAGTAGGTTTTGAAAAATCCTACATGCCCAGATGACACGGAATCATGTGATTCCTTGAGTGTTTTTGATATAAACTTGGATTTGGAGTTTAGATAAATTCTCCCTTTGTACCATAAGATATCGTTCTTCCATTCAAATTTTGAATTCCCTGGGAGATTATTGATTAGAGCCAACATTTCCGGATCTTTGGCGTACTCACTTCTAATCTCAAAGATCTGGAAATGTTGGCTATAATCAATAATCTCCCAGGGAATTCAAAATTTAAATGGAAGAACGATATCTTATGGTACAAAGGGAGAATTGATCTAAACTCCAAATCCAAGTTTATATAAAAAATACTCAAGGAATCACATGATTCCGTGTCATCTGGGCATGTAGGATTTTTCAAAACCTACTACAATGCACGTCAGTCATTTTTCTGGATAGGGCATCCGCTACTACATTGTCTTTTCCTTTCTTGTGTAATATCTCCATGTCAAAAGCAACAATCTTCTCGATCCATTTTTGTTGTTCTTCAGAGAGTGTTTTTGCTGAAGGAGATACTGAAGACTGTTATGATCCGTTTGGATGGAAAATTTACTCCCTAACAGATATTGTCTCCATTTGGCCAATGCATGCATAATTGTGAGCATTTCCTTGTTATATGTGGACTTGAGACGCTCATGTTTATTTAGTTTTATGCTTTCAAAAGCAATAGGGTGCCCCTCTTGCATTAATACTGCACCAATACCGAATCCAGAGGCATCACATTCAATGATAAATGGTTTAGAAAAGTCGAGAGTTGCCAATACTGGTGCATTAGCCATTACTTCCTTCAAATCTTCAAAACATTTCCCTGCTTCCTCATTCCATTGAAATGAATTTTTCTTTAAAAGGTTTGTAAGAGGTGCAGTTCTATGCACATAATCTTTAATAAATCTTCGATAATATCCCGTTAATCCTAAAAAGCCTCTGAGCTTGGATATGTTCACTGGTTTATTCCATTCCCTTATAGCTTTAATCTTAGAAGGATCCACTTTTACTCCTTCATGGGATATTAGGTGTCCCAGATATTCAACGTCTTCTTTTCCAAAGGCGCATTTGGATTTTTTTGCATAAAATTGATGGTCTTCTAGTAACGTGAGAATTTTATCCAAGTATTGCAAATGCTCCCTCCAGGTTTTACTATAAATCAAAATATCATCAAAAAATACTAGTACAAATTTCCTAAGATATGGACGAAATAACTCGTTCATAGTGGCTTGGAACGTAGCTGGTGCATTTGTCAACCCAAAGGGCATTACTTTAAATTCATAATGACCTTCATGTGTTTGAAATGCAGTTTTTGGTATATCTTCCAATCTAATTCGGATCTGGTAATAACCTGACCTTAAATCTAATTTAGAGAAGTATTTTGCGCCATGGAGCTCATCCAACATTTCATTGATAAAGGGAATCAGAAACTTATTTATAATTGTTATCTTATTTAAGCCTCTATAGTCAATGCATAGCCGAAACGATCCGTCTTTTTTTCTTACCAATATAACTGGGGCAGCATACGGACTCTTGCTTTTTGATATGACCCCATATTTTAAAAGGTCTTGGATTATCTTCTCAATTTCAGTTTTATGGTGATGTGGGTAGCGATAAGGCTTGATGTTAATAGGGTCTGATCCTACCTTGACTTCTATTGTATGTTCGATTTCCCTATGAGGAGGCATTTTCATTGGTAGGCCTTGAAATAACTTTTCATGTTTCTGAACTAGTGCTTGTACCTCCTGTGATTCTTTGTGGTTGACTTTTGTAGATAACATCTCTAAATGATGACATTCTACTATATAGGCTAGCGCTCCCTTTCGGATCATCTTCATCATCTGGGATGATGATACGATTTGATTTTCTGGGGCTTGGAATCCATATAACTTGTGCTTCTGCCCTTCTCACTTAAAGCTTATAAACTGCTTCTGATGGTTGGTCGAATAAGTACCCAAGGTTTGTAACCACTGAATTCCTAAGACCACATCTACTCCTCCGAGTGGTACGACATAGAATGGAGATTCTAAACTAAAGTCTTTAATCTGCAATTTGACTTTATGGCATTTTCCTACCTGTCCAATCTTCTTACCATCGGCCACCATTACCTTCATATTAGGCATGGGAAAAGTAAAGAGGTTGAGTCTTTTGGCCATGGTTGAATCTAGAAAATTGTGCATGCTGCCTGTGTCTATGAGAACCATTACGTTGTTTTTCTTAATATGTCCCCTTAATTTTAGTGTTTGAGGTTGTGATATACCTGTCATGGCTGATAATGACACTTGCGGAGTGCTGTCATCATCTACTTCTTGGGAGAATTCTAGGGTATCTTCTATCCCTTCTATGTTTGAATCATCATTGTTAGAATCATTAGTTGCTTCACAATTATACAGATTTTTTTCTTTTCCATTAGCACATCTGTGCTTAGGGTCCCTTTTTTCGCCACAATGCTTGCATTTGCCTTCCCTCATTCTTTGTATTTCCAAGTTAGATTTGTCTCCTTCGCGAAGGCGTGGTGGAACATATTTCATGTTATCTTCTTTTGTAGATTAAGGAAACCGTCGTCTCGAATATACTTTTTTCTGGTTTTGATAATCTTTCAAATTTCTTTTCAGCAGCTTTTGCTTTTTGCCTTGCTACTTCTACAGATGTAATTTCATGTAGTTTGAGCTCTTCTTGTATATGGATTTTAAGTCCCGAGATGAAAGAATAGATTAGACGAGATTCTGACAATCCCGGTACTCGTGTTGCCAAGGTCTCCCATTCTCGAGTGTACTCATCCACATCTCCTTTTTGGCGTAATTTGATAAACGTTGAAAAAAACTTTTCTTCTTTTATGCCTTGAAACCTTTTGAAGAGTGCATCCTTAAATTTCCTCCAACTGATAGCAAGCGTCGTCTTTTTCCACCACATATACCAATTATATGCTTCTCCTTCCATTTTCATGGAAGCATGCTTAATTTTTTCATCATCACTAGTAATGTCATAAATCTCAAAATATTCTTCTGCTTTATTAAGTCATGCAACGCTATTTTTTTTCATTACCATCAAACTTGGGTAGCTCAATTTTTGCTTTTTGTTGATATGCTAATGGTGGAACAAGAAGGGGATATTGATTAGCAAACACATTCTAGAGCTGCTTATTTTGAAAATTTGCAGTACTATCTTCTTGATGATGTGGGGAATCGGTTTTTTCCTGATGCTCTTCTGAGTTCCCTGAATCTACGGAATTATTTTGTTGATTTTGTTCCATGTTAGGAAATATTGGGGATTGTGTTTGACTTAACTTATCTATCTTATCATTTAGCTTATTGAAGAGTTCTGTCATTTTGTTCATTGCTTCGCTATGCTTTTCTGTGGCCTCGTGATGATTTAGCCACATTTGTCTTTCTATTCGATTTGTTGTATCATGAACCTTTTTGATGTCGTTGGAGTGTCCTGCAACTGTACCTTCAAGATCGACTAATCTTTTTCCGAATTCTTCAGAATTACTATTGATTTGTTTCTCGAGATCCACCAATTTCTTCTGAAATTCGGCCATCGACATCGATGAAGACATTGAACGTGTATGAGGTGGGGAATATTTTTCTGCTAGTTTTTCCCTTATTCTTTTTTAAATTAATTAATTAATTAATTTTTAATTAATTAATTAAATTAATTGTTTTTGAAATAATAATAATAATAATAATTATTATTATTATTTTATTATTTGAATTTTATATATATATATATATATATATGGGGAAAAAATTTTGTTGACTTTGAAAAGTCACCTTGTTTTGAAAAGGGTGAATGGGTTTTAATACCATGGGCAATTACCATGGGCTCCAAAACCACGAGCTTGTAAACCACGAGCAATTACTCTTCCTTATTTCTTTTTACTTCTTAATATATATCTCTTTTTTCTTTTTCTTTTTTCTTCTTTTGGAACTATTTCTTTTAAATATTTTTTTTTTCCTTTTAATTTATTCCCCCCTTTATGTTAATTTTCCTTCTCTCTTTTTAAAAATTTCTTCCTTTAAAAAAAAAAAAAAAACAAATGTTGCTGCTCACAAGCACTTGGTTTTAAAAAAAAAATCTGCAATTCTAGAATTCTTATAATTCCTTAATTCTGGGTGATCACACAGATCCCGAAGAGCGATGGCTCTGATACCAATGGAGTGTAAAAACTTTGGTAAACTTTATAAGTATATATTATTATTGATAAAAGATAAAAGATGATTACAATGGGGAATCATCAAGGCTTTAAATATAGCCTTATGGTGTCCCTTGGCAAAGAGGTATGATCTTTGATCATGCTCTTCTTCATTAATAAACCTAAGATAACTATATCTAACTAATAATTAATAAAATATACATAACATATTGTCGTCCCCAACTTGCCGTCCCCTTGAAAATTTGGGGGTGCACTCTAGCTGTACCGGAAACTCGTGCCCCCGTCCCCGCTGTCCCCCCGTCCCCAAAGGCAGTGAAACATAGTGATTTACATACCTTAATTTGGAGAATATCAGAATGTTTGAAGCTTTATTTATCTATCTCGGAGATTGGAGGCCTTCTGGATTTGAAAATTTGTTCTATAACACACTAATATTTCTTTTCTGCAATTCCAAAGGTGTGAATTGAATTTGATGTGCCAACTGAAAGTTATGGTAACTTTCCCAAAACTTGCTAATTTTATGACCTCTTCCCACAATCAAACTTGTTTAGCGTGGCATGTGTCCAATTCTTCAAATATAATTCTAAAACTTGTACCAAATACTGAAACTTGAACTAGCTATTCCCCAAGATTTCTCTTTAATATGGGCCAAGTTTCACTTTCTGAAGCCTTATAGAAAAAGAGTGACGAAAATGCCAAACTGACCTGTTTGAAACTGATTTCTGGTGCATACAGAAACCATAATTTCCTTGGAGGTGGAGCATATACATGAAAATATAGTGAACTGAAATCTGTAAATTCAACCAGATGTTAACCACGATTTCACCTCACATGGTCCACGTTTCATGGCTTGAGGCCTCATAGGAAAAAAGTTATAGCGAAAATGCCGAACTAACTTGTTTGAGACAGATCTTAGGTACATTTTGAACCCTAACTTCCTTGGAACATATCATCGAAAATATAGCGAACCAAGATTTGAAAATTGAACCTGAGTTTGCAGGAGATGTCTTCTCAATCTTCTCCAAGTTTCACCATCTAAAACCTCCCAGAAAAAAATTATAGCGAGAATGTCATGTTGACATGTTTGAAGCCACAAAACCCTAGGATCATGCGCTTTGATAGCAAATGTTATGATCTTTGCAACTTAAAAATGATAAGAAGCCAAAAATCACAGTTCTCTTCGAGGGAGAAACCTTTTACATTGAATAGAATGTACAAGACAAGGTTTGATGATCCTAAGGTTAAGTCTCCCTCGTATATATATAGGAGGAAATGGGCACAATTATAATAAAATGGGACCATGAGGGGTTATAGCCTATATAACAATATAATGATAGAATTGTAATCCCTCAATATCTAGGGCTTAATAAGGGGTTTTAGGGTTAAAATGGGGTTTATATATGGCTTAATGCTATCCAACCTGTCTTCAAACTTGACTAGTTGCTGCCATTTCTAGATTTGAACAAATAAAATGTCGTGTGCTAATTCCTTCTAGCAATCACAAAAATTTACTGCTGGTTTCCTGCTGTGCAAACTAGGAAATCGACCTCCTCTTTAGAGATGCTTTGATACCATGTATTTTTTAACCCAATAAATGGCTATTTTTTTCCTAGTAAATTTTTCCTTGCTGATTTTAAACTAAATTTCAGCTTCAGTGAATAAAAATCACCACTGGGATTTTAATTGGCAAATAATAAATTTCAGTGGAAGCAAAAATTAAGCTAGTCCCCACAAATATGCCCACAGAATTTACCCCCCTTCAAATCTGTTGTTCATTCAAATAATTTCACAACATACTAGGACTCAATAACTGGGAAAATGGCCCACTGAGGAAAATATAAGCTACAACAATTATAGAACTTTATTGGGCACTCATATTGTTGTACGACCCTCTGTTTTCCTGGAAAAGCCTTATCTGCAAAATTGTCCTTTTGCAACTTGCTGTATGGCCTTTCGTGCAACTGTTTGCTGCGCACTTGTGCAGATGTACGACTATGCTATTTTCTGTTGTACAACAATTTGGTATGATAGCGCTACTGCTTTGCAGCATTGTCACCTTGTTCATCCATGCGATTGTCTACTATGCAACCATGTAGATGCTGCTTACCTGCTTCCCTGCATGATCCAATGCCCATAAAATCTATCCTTAGATTTCTAACTGCTATGTTTCCTCTCCTTTGTTGTTACCTTCCTGCAATCTCCTCCATTGGACTTGATCTTTGGATGAAAGTCCTTCTCCACCCTTGCTGAGATCTCCTAGTGTTCACTGGTCTTGTGCTCACTAAATGTGTTTTGTCCCTTAGCCTAGTCTTCCTTTTAAAGATTGAATTGTTTACCAAATCCACGACCCAAATCTTAAAATGTGATTGATGCTTGAGATTAAATCTCAACATCATTTGAGATCAACGGTTGAGATTCATGTAATTCACTAATGCAATTAACCTTTGCATTTTTTATATTAAGCTCACTTTTTCTCATGAAAAGAAATAATTTTAATAATTAAAGTGATTGTTAAGATTAAAGGGTAATTAGGAAATTATATATATATATATATATATATATATAACGTGTCCTAACGTGTTGTGTTCAGAGGGTCAACATGTCTGTGTCCGACACTCGAATCCTCGTGTCCTTCGTGTCCTGTGTCCTGTGTCCCCGTGTCTGGTGACTTAGGTGGCTACATGTTTTTTAAGGTTGCTTTTTATAGCAGTCCCTGTGATATTTTGTTAGTATGTATGAATCTCGATTGTTAATCTGGGAATCATGAAAGTGCTAGTTCATTTTTTTGCGCGTACTAAAAATTGTCTTTTTGTTGCATATATGAATCATCTTAAGTAGTCATGGCTCTGGTCCCGAGGCTGTGGTCCAACAGCAATGTGTGGAAGTTTGGTTCCCACAAGTCCCATGGTCCAATCCTGGGCAAGACTTGTGCACCCAAGAGCTGCTCCAGGCGCGATTTCTTCAATTGAAAAAAAAAAATAGTTATTGCTCTGGTGAAATAGAGTTATTTTTTAGGGGAAAAGCAATAGAAAAGGACAGTTCTTTAAACCAAACATCATTTTCAGTTCAACAAACACAATTTTGTTTCGTATTTCCTTTCTTTCTTTTCTGGTTGGCACTAAAAGTTCAGAAAGTTCTGCTTGCCCAATCTTACAACCATTAATCATAGTTTCAAAATTCATACCAGTTAGAACACATTTAGTTTTATATCCAAATGTGAAGATAAGTTATCTTAACGTTGATCAGTTTACTGCCTTATTTGATCCTGTGTGCAGGTTACCAAGAAAAGTGATATGAGTGATTTTTACCGTAACCTTCTCAAAAAGAATGTTGCATTTGGGGCAAATTCTGATAAAACAGAAGTTACAGTTACGCCTTCTTCGCAGCATGTTGAATCAGAAAGAAAGGCTCGGCCTTCAGAACTTCACTTGGAAAAGTCACCTGAGTCTACAAGGAGCATAATGGAGGAACCTAGAGCTCATGTCAAACAAAAAATAAGTGAGGATGATATTGACAAATCCAGTCTGTTACAGCAAAAGGACAATGTACAAGAACCCAGATCACCGGCAATGATCTCTACCATGCAACCTGATAGTGGTTTACCAACTGAAAAGAGAGCAATCACTGCGAACATTGGGACTAAAACTGAAACTTCAAGTGAGTCTGTCAACGTTACTGTCCATGATCACAAACGAAACCAAGAAGCATTGACTGCAGCAAAGGAACGGTATCTGGCTCGCAAGAGAATGCGAGAAGGCTAATTTCTTCATGCTTGTATACTTAAATTATTGAATACTGTTTTAATCTGATCAGCCTTTTACTTAACACAATCAAGAGGGGAAGCTAAAAGCTGGTTCCATCTCTTTCACTGTGTGATCTCATTAATGTATCATACCCGTTTTCTTGGGACAAGCATTAAAAAATAAATATATGGTCAACTCATTCTCAGAAACTTAAGCCTGCACAGATGAGACTTGGATGCTACAGCCTTGAAAGGTGGGGTTATTTCTCCTTATGAAGTCATTTAAGTCTTGTGGTCATAAGATTTGTAGGCTTATAGAGACATTGTACCTCGCACATTTTATGAGTTTCAAGTGGATTATCCTCACCGATCACATGCATATAAATATGCTCCTCTCTTTTATCCTTGATCTTTATTTAAGGAATTTCCACTGACATCATGAACTCATCAGTCTTAAATAGAAACATTATGATTAGTGTGCATGCTTTTAGAAGACATTGTCCAATAGATATCATGTTTTTTTAAATACATGGCTAATCTACAAAATGTTATTTCGAGATGTCAATATGAGCCTAGCAGGCATAAATAGATTTAAAAGGATTTTTAACCAATTAAGTCTATTCACATAAATTTGATATTGATAACCTGCAGATAAGTTAAAGCTAAAGCTGCTGATTTTGTAAAAAAATTAGTGATAAAATTTAAGTATACAATAGTAAGGAGTTTGTTTGTATATACTTTTAAACCTATATATTTATCCACCAAATAAATGAAATGCCCAGCTTGAATTTTCAGCCTTCCTAATATAATCAGAACACTGTAATACAAGCTTCTTCATTGTTATTTGTAATTTCAAGCTATAATACTATAATCAGACCACTGTAATTTCCACTAATTTATTTGTTGCGTCCAAATAGATTTGACGCGACTGCCTTTTTTTTGAACAAGGTTAGAAGGGATCAAAATATTGTTGGACCAAGTTTGATACGAGTAATACTAGAATAAGTGCACCATTGTTTCACATGATTGGTGTCTCTTAGGGATTGTATTATTTAATCCATTTATCCTGGTAGAGTTGGTGTAAGTGTAAGTGTTTTTGAAGAAAATGAAAGCTCATAGAAATTGAGAGTGTAAATATGGATACATATTTTGTTTGATTTTAGTATTGGAGATTGGCATTTACTTAGGGTGTTTAAGAGGATATTTTGTAGTTAGGTTTGATTAAACTCCATTTTTTTATAGGAAATATTTAATTTCAATAAATATTTTTTTTAGCTAACTACATAGTGATCATATTCCTTATTTTCAGCGATCATAGTCCTTTTAGCTAGCAATTTAAAAAATATTTTGACAACTAAAACATCTTAAGAATTAAAATTTCGGGTAGTGACTTTGGTCTTGATAAATAAAAAATATGTTCATCCAAAACAATCTGCATAACAACTTCAACTTTTTTGCCAAAACAAACTTTTTAGCAACTTGGACCTTTTGTTTGTTTGTTTATCAAGTGGTTTGAGTTCTTCAGTACATCTGGCTTGATCTGTGGCTTAAGAAACTGCGACCCAGGGACTGCGACCCAGGGGCATCTAAGCCGTCAAAGTCACTCGGGGATGACACCCAGCCTGGGCCACACCAACACATCTAATTGGGTTTAACTTGTCTCCTCCCCCTAGCACGAGCGCAACAACCTCCGTGAGGTTTGATCCTGGGTCGCCCTTCTGATGAGGCCCATCCTCAACCGGTTGTGCTAGCGGGACTTGTCTAGCAACTTGGACCTTTACTTATTAAAACAATGTACAATTTACTTTTAATGGGAAACAATGTAACTGAGAAACCAACTTTTTAAACATACAACATGATGGAAATTTTAGGCCTATGCATCAGTGTCACATAAGGGTGTCTTCTATGATAGTCATCTTGTCAATCTTAAAAAGAGTGAGCTCTAGACCTTGTGGTGATCTCAAATGCCTTAGCCTAACAATATTTGAGTTGCTTTAGTAAATTTTCTATTCTTTAGTTGTCTTAGTGGCTTTAATATATTGTCTATTTTTTGGTTTTTGTGACACTGAAATCATGTTTATGTCATTAATCATGTAAACATGCTTAAGACTTGCATGCAATTTAGATGAATATATTACTGCAATTTTCAAATCAAGGAAACCTAACAGACTGACCAATTCGACATGATGAGTAACTGGAATTAAGCTTATGATTACCCATGCCCATGGATGGAGTACAATGTAAAAAATTAAGTAGGTCATGCAACGTGGTGACACAAGTGAATCTCACCGAAATGTTAATTTCTGGTAAACTACATTTTGTAATTTGTCGGCTTTAGAATTTGAGGGGATTAGTCTTGAGATAGAATGAACTGGGAAGATTAATTTCATAAGAGTTAGAGGGTTATTGGAATGCATGTGTTTACAGATATGCCTGATTTATATTAGAACAAGTTTGTTAGTCTTGTTGGATGCTAAACATGAATTGCGAGAGTTGAAGTATTTACAATACTAACTTCTTTGATCAAATTCTAGAAAGTTTTGAATTGCTAAGTGTGATTGAGGCATTGCATTTGGGCTTAAATTTTTATTGTAGATATACTCTTATTTTTTGAGAATTTAACAAGTTTGGTAAGTTTGTTTATGATGGAAAATTCATGAGAGGGATCCAACATGTAGATGGGGGGATCAACATAAATAACGAACTTAATCCCAACCCTCATAAATATCCTCATCAACATCGCTACCAACTACTCATCATTGATTAACCAAATTCATCATCAAACAAATTGATATCAGCAAATTAGAACATAAGTCATCAATATCCCCATTTCACTAAAATTTACATCCTCCATATCATCGACATCTTCAAATTATAAATATCATCACGGTAACCCATGTCATTGTAAGCATCAATATCATTACGTGCATTAATATCATCAATATCATAAAAAACACACTGATATCACTAGACACATGAACATCATCAAGAGCATCAACATTAAATTGCTGACATCATCAAGAGTATCAACAACATCAAGTCATCAAGAAGTGATTGATATCACCAAACACATCAATATCTTAAAGAACATACTTAATCACCAATCATTAGGAGCATCAACGTCAAATCATCAATAAAATGAAGGGAATCAATAACATCAACACAAACTTATTAATATCGTCTATAGTATCTTTAACATTAAATTAGTCAGAACATTGATAACAATAGTCCATTAAGAATATCAACATCAAGAACTAATATCATCAAGAACATTAACAACATCAAATCATCAAGAATATCAATGATCAATATCACCAAACACATCAATAACATTGAGAAGATAACTAATCATCAAACCATTAATATAATCAACATGAAATCATTAATATCATCAAGAGCATTAACATCATTATATCATCAAGAACCTCATCACCTTCAAATCAATATCATCAAAATAACATTATCATAAAAAATCATCAAGTTAGTACCAACAACATCCTCAAGATCATCAAACTAATCAACAATAAGATCAACATCAATCAATATCACCAACATGTTTGATATCATTGATTAATCATTATTACTATAGGGTCTTTAATACCAGCAAATCAGTAAAAGCAACGTCCTCAAGATCATCAATCAAAGTCATCAACAACAAGATCAACATCAATCAATATCACCAACATTGTTGATATCATTGATTAATCATTATTACTACGGGGTCCTTAATACCACCAGATAAATATAAGAAACTTCATTAGGATTTTCAAATCAACATCAACAATAATCATTAAACCAATATGATGTAGGAATAAATAACACACAATTCCTACCAATCAATTTTTTGTAGTAAAATGTATAAATTTTACTGAGGCCCACACTTTTTCTTATGAAACTAGTTTGCTTCTGGATTTCCACAACTTTAGTTAATGTAAAATTTCCAACTTATTTCCCAACATAATGATGTAAATGACTTGAGACCACATACCATCTATTCCTTTCCAAATGGTATTCTTTTTTAAACCCCGCTTGAACTATATCAATTTCGAATTGACCATTTACAAATTTGAATCCATTAAAGGATTTGAATAACATGAATTTTAAACCAAACATATATGATAGCTTAACCATTCATAGGTTACATCCATGTAGTTCATTTATTCGAACCCATGCATACAACGTTGACAAAGTATACATTTTAACATTACCATGGTTCGAACCATGTCTCAACAAATTCGAAATCACCGTAAGCAAGATTGTACTTCGGCCTTTGTATATGTAATCTAACCTGCACACATATAACGTCAACGCTTGTTCAATTATAACTTACGGCATACGTAACATCAACTTTTGTAACGCAATCAGGCTTTCGTAGCCTCCACACACACACTATGGTTCGACTTTTAACCTTGCATCAATAGCAGAGTTCCATGCCGATCAATTCTGGCATTTGACATCATCGCAGTCACGAGTTCGAGCTCAGAACATCAACCAAGGCCATGGTCCCTTGTGACTTTAACTACGTTGTCAATACCATTCTTCGACCATACCTCGTGGCGCTTATGCACATCAAGGCGTTCATACACATCAAGGTGTTCTCTCCATCGCAGATATAATTTCAACCCTATTTCAATCTCCTGCATCCATACGTTCCAACAATATATATATATATATATAATAAAATTGCAGAAATAAACTAATCCATAAGATCATTTCATTTGATATGAAAAATCTACCGATCAGATTTTCCCATAAAAATTTTGAATCTACATATCGACAAAAAAACTTGAGGTTCCTTTACATCCTCAACTATTTATACTTGAGAAATAAAACTGCTTTCTCTTCGAATATATTTTTTCAATAAATTTCTACTTTCCTATTTTTTAGGCTTATCCCTATGTTGGCTATACATCCACGCAGGGAGAGAAACCAATTGCTAAATTTATTACATACTTATTTAATTTCAAAACAAACTAACAATGCTCCAAAAATAAATAACAAATTTAATAAAATAATAAATTATACTATTCCTAGGTCTATTTTATTTTAAATTAGCCACAACATGTGACCAAGACGTCACATTGTTGGCTAGGTTCTCGATGCTCCTGCATCAGACTCCTGGGGAAGAAAATTGATCTTGTATTACTTTGGAGTCGATCCCCAATCTCTGTAGTTTTGCTGTAGTCATCCAACTGACGTCTTCCACTGGATGTCCTTTCCACTTGACCAAATACTGATAATAATTTTGGCTCCTAGTTTTCTTTGACATTCTCTTCTCTAAATTGCTTCCACTTCCCTCTTTTCTGCGATAGGCATTTGTCTTTCCCAATTTATTGCTGGGCTTCCTTCTTTTGTAGTGTCCCCTTGTGGTTCTTCGTCTGGTTCTTGGTATAGATACAGATCTGCAATATTGAATATAGGTGATATTTCGATTCCTGTTGGCAAATTAACTTCATATGCATTTGAAGAAAATTTCCTTACAATTTTACATGGCCCTATCTTCTTGAGTTTCAATTTATTATAAGTCTTAACAGGAAATCTTTCTTTTCTTAAATATACCATAACTAAATCACCTACTTGAAATTCCTTTTCTCGCCTTTTCATATATGCTCTTTGCTTGTATTTGGTATTGCTTTCCTGTAACCTTCTTTTGACATATTCTTGTAGTCCCTACATCTGTTCTACAAATTCTTCAGCTTTTGCGCTTCGTCCCTTTTGCTTTCCTAGGTCTCTGAGTTCATATACACCCCTTGGATGCATTCCAAAAACAATTTGGAACAGACTCATGCCAGTACTTCGATTCAGAGTGTCGTTATAAGCAAAATCAGCCTGAACAAGTGCTAAATCCCACTGTTTAGGATTGTTATACACCAGACTTCTCAATATGTTTCCCAGACTTCTATTCACGACCTCGGTCTGCCCATCCGTTTGAGGATGGTATGCCGAACTGAAACTAAGGTTGGTACCTAGTTTCTTCCATAGAGTTCTCCAAAAATGTCCCACGAACTTGGTATCCCTGTCAGACACAATGCTTACATGCAATCCATGTAATCTTACAACTTCTAAAAAAAACAGATTAGCAATATGTGTTGCATCACTTATTTTCTTGCATGCAATAAAATGAGCCATTTTTGAAAATCTATCCATTACAACATAAATGGAATCATTTCCCCTATGAGTTTTGGTAAACCCAAAACAAAATCCATACTAACTGCATCCCATGGTCGGTCGGGTATTGGTAATGGCTGATACAATCCTGTATTCTGACTTTTCCCCTTAGCATGCTGACAAATCCTGCATTTTTTCACAAACCGTTTAATATCAGTTTGCATCTTCGACCAGTAATAAAAAGTATTTACCTGAGCGAAAGTTTTGTCTTGTCCAAAATGTCCAGGCAGACCTCCACTGTGCTTCTCCTTAATTATGTTTTCCCTCATAGAACAATTAGGAATACATAACTTGTTACTTTTGAATAGAAATCCCCCTTGGATTGAATAATCCAACCACTGGCTTTTGTTATGGACTGTTGGATTTTCCACTGCTGTATAAATATCTTTAAACTCTGCATCACCTTTATACATGTCAACCATTCTTTCAAATCCCACAACACTAACCTGCATTTCTTGCATAATCAAATTCACTCTACTTAAGGCATCAATGACTTTATTCGATTTCCCACTTGTATGTTTGATTACAAAAGTGAAGCTTTGTAAATATTCTACCCATTTAACATGTTTCTGATTCAATTTTGGTTGATTGTTTATAAACTGTAATGCGTGATTTTCAAAATATAACACAAACTCCTTTGGCAATAAATAATGTCTCCACTTCTTTAAGGCTTGCATGACAACATAAATTTTTTTGTCATATGATGAATATTTTTGTTAAGCTTCATTTAGTTTTTCACTAAATTATGCTATGGGTTTTTGTTCCTGGCTTAGAACTGCTCCAATTGAAATTCCACTAGCATCCGTTTCAACTTGAAAAACTTTCTCAAAATTTGGTAAAGCCAAGACTAGTTTCTCAGTAATCTTCCTCTTTAAAAATTTAAAATTTTGGTCTGCTGCTTCTGTCCATTTGAATGGTTGTTTAATTTCTCTGATTGTTTCAATGATTGGTGCACAAATTTGACTAAAACTTCGAATAAATTTGCGGTAAAAACTTGCCAAACCATGGAAGCTTTTTACCTCAAATGTGTTTCTAAGAGTTGGCCAATTTACAATTGCCTGGATTTTCTCTAAATCCATTTTCAGCCCGCCCTTAGAGACCACAAACCCTAAATAAATTAGTTCTTCCTTCATAAAGCTGCACTTCTTTAGATTTATTAACAATTTCTCTTTTTGCAAAGTTCTTAGAATTAATTTAAGGTGTTTTAGATGCTCTCCCTTATTTCGACTGAAGATAAGTATATCATCGAGGTAAAAAATCACAAATTTACCTGTGTATTCCTTCAAAACATCATTCATCAATCTCATGAAAGTACTAGGTGCATTAGTAAGTCCAAAGGGCATTACTAACCATTCATACAAACCATTATTTGTTTTGAATGTAGTTTTCCATTCATCCCCTTCTCTCATTCTTATTTGAGATAACCACTCTTCAAGTCAATCTTAGAAAAATAATTCGATCCACTCAAACTATCCATTAAATCATCCATTTGTGGTGAAGGGAAACGATACCTGATGGTGATTCTATTTATAGCTCTAGAATCTGTGCACATACGCCATTCACCTCCTTTCTTTGGACTGAGTATTGTTGGTACTGCACATGGATTGAGACTCTCTCTGATTAACCCTTTATCCAACAACTCTTGCACTTGTGTTCCAATTTCGACATTTTCCTATGGTGTTAACCTGTAGGCTGCTTTATTCGGAAAACTGGCTCCAGGTATTAAGTCAATGTGGTGACTAATACTCCTGATGGGCGGTAACTCATTTGGCAGCTCATCCACAACAATATCAGCAACATCATTAAATAAATTTCGAATTTCTTCAGGAAAATCTTCTAAATTTGTAGAATTTAAAATTACCTTGGGTCTCCCAACAATGGCAAAATGCATTTCCTCGCCCTTCTCAACTTCCTGCAACAGAGTCTTCCCACTCATCAACATAATGCTGTTCACAGGTGTTTCCTCATCAGCTTCAGCTTTCAATGGTAGCAATGTATGCTTGTTCCCATCTTTTTCAAGAGTATAAGTGTTTCTTTTGCCATCATGTATGGCTTTTTGGTCAAACTGCCAAGGTCTATCAAGCAATATGTGACATACATCCATCAACATTATATCACATAAAATAACATCCTTATAAGTACCAATCTGAAAGTCAACTTTACATTGTTCAGTTACAATAATTTGATGGCCTTTCTGAAGCCACGATACTTTATAAGGAGTGGGGTGTACTGTTCTTTCCAACTTCAATTTATTTACCATTTCGGTAGCAACAAGGTTATCAGTACTACCGCTATCAAGTAATAATTTGAACACTTACCCCTTGACTTACATACAGTTTGGAACATATTTTTCCTTTGAGCAGGTTCTTTGCCCTCCTTAGCTTCTTTAAGCAATACCCTCTTTAGTAACAAGGATTCTCCGGCTTCTGGTGGTTCTTCTTTGGCTTCAGGTTGAGGAATCTCCTCCTTGGTTTCAGCAACATTTACATTACGTGGGTTTGCCAACTTCTGATGAGGACAATCCCATTGCATATGTCCCCATTTCCCACATGCATAGCATCGTACATCTCTTCCTCGGCCTCTGCCTCTGGGCACGAACCTTCCATGACCAGAATCTCCTTTTTGTGGTGATCCATTGCTCGCACTCCCTGCCTCAGTCTGAGAGTGTTGAAATCTGGATTTAAATGTTTCTTTTCCTTTTGCCAGACTCTTACCTCTATTTCTTTGGTTTTGTTTGCGCAACATCTTTTCTTCGGTTCTCAAAGCTGCTTGATAAGCGTCTACAATCGTCTTCAAATTTAATAAGCTGATCTCATCTTGTATTTCATATCTCAAACCATTTATATATCTAGCTACCTTTTCTAGATCATCTTCAACATGGCCAGATCTAATACTCAGCTTATAAAATTCTTTAGTATATTCCTTGGTTGTCATCCCTTTCTGTTTTAAGTTTTGCAATTGTCTAAACAGATTTAATTGGTAATATTTCGGCAAAAACTTACCCTTCAGCTTACTTACCATCCTGTCCCATTGCTTGATTTTGGGCTTCCCTTTTCGCTTCCTGGATAGCTACAATTCGTCCCACCATAAGGCTGCATGGCCTTTCAATCTCGTGGCTGCAAAATTCACTTTCTTCTTGTCGTTGACTTCTTCATATTCGAAGTATTTATCTAACGAACTGATTCAGTCCATTAGCACCTCCACACTAAGACTTAAATCATATAAAGATACCTCTACCTTTGGTCGGTTGTTGAACTTTGCGAGCATTTTCATGACTTTGGCTGCCTCGCTTTCCTCCTCTGCTTCTTCGTCAGTGGTCTCTTCTTCATCAAAACTGGAAATTCCACCATCTGTTGCTCTCCTCTGAGTGGTTTCTACTGTATCCAGTCTCGTGCGCAAATGCCGGATCTCATCTAGCAAAATTGCGTTTGCTATAGGTCTCCCTCGACCTATCCTGGCTCCTCTTCTGGGCAGCATTCTCTGCAATGCTCCAAAAACAACTTAATAAGCACTGATACCAAAATGATGTAGGAATAAAGAACACACAATTCCTACCAATCAGTTTTTTGTAGTAAAATGTATAAATTTTACTGAGGCCCACACTTTTTCTTATGAAACTAGTTTGCTTCTGGATTTCCACAACTTTAGCAATGTAAAATTTCCTACTTATTTCCCAACATAATGATGTAAATGACTCGAGACCACATACCATCTATTCCTTTCCAAATGGTATTCTTTTTTAAACCCCGCTTGAACTATATCAATTTCGAATTGACCATTTGCAAATTTGAATCCATTAAAGGATTTGAATAACATGAATTTTAAACTAAACATATATGATAGCTTAACCATTCATAGGTTACATCCATGTAGTTCATTTATTCGAACCCATGCATACAACATTGACAAAGTATACATTTTAACATTACCATGGTTTTAACGATGTCTCAACAAATTTGAAATCACCTTAAACAAGATTGTACTTCGGCCTTTGTATATGTAATCTAACTTGCCCACATATAACATCAACGCTTGTTCAATTATAACTTACGGCATATGTAACATCAACTTTTGTAACGCAATCAGGCTTGCATAGCCTCCACGCACACACTGTGGTTCAACTTTTAACCTTGCATCAATAGCAGAGTTCCATGCCAATTGATTCTGGCATTTGACATCATCGCAGTCACGAGTTCGAGCTCAGAACATCAACCAAGGCCGTGGTCCCTTGTGACTTTAACTACACTGTCAATACCGTTCTTCAACCATACCTCGTGGCACTGATGCACATCAAGGCGTTCATACACATCAAGGCATTCTCTCCATCACAGATATAATTTCAACCCTGTTTCAATATCCGGCATCCATACGTTCCAACAATATATATATATATATATGTATGTATGTATGTATGTATGTATGTATAATAAAATTGTAGAAATAAACTAATCCATAAGATCATTTCATTTGATATGAAAAATTTACCGATCAGATTTTCCCATAAAATTTTTGAATCTACATATCGAAACCTGAGGTTCCCTTACATCCTCTAACTATTTATACTTGAGAAATAAAACTGCTTTCTCTTAGAATAGATTTTCTCAGTAAATTTTTACCTTCCTATTTTTTAGGCTTATCCCTATGTTGGCTCTACATCTATGCAGGGAGAGAAACCAATTGCTAAATTTATTCCATATTTATTTAATTTCAAAACAAACTAACAATGCTCCAAAAATAAATAAAAAATTTAATAAAATAAAAAATTATACTATTCCTAAGTCAATTTATTTTAAATTAGCCACAACATGTGACCAAGATGTCACATTGCTGGCTAGGTTCTCGATGCTCCTGCATCACAATACACCACCATCATCAAATTTTGTTCAAATAGGTAGGGCCATCGAATCAACATTATTGAATTCACAAGTATCATCAATATCACGAATATCATCAATTCAAAATAATCAAAACCATTAAGAGCATGATCATTAGCATTACCTAGTCATCAAATTTTATGACATTAATACTAAGGCCATACCCTTAACGAGGCTATCATTGCATAATAGTTACTCATTCATTTGAGGTGGCTTTGCTCAAGCTATAAATAACACATAAACAGAGGAATATCCTAACATTAGGTAAGGGGAAAGAGGGAAAGTCATGGGTTATGACTAAGGAAAATATTATTTACCATGAGAAATTTCTCATATGCATATACCAACCTAAGGATTTATGCATGTACACAAGGTTCTTGTTTTATGACAATTAGGGTAGGAATATAATGGTTACAAGCTAACATGAAATTAAATGCTTATCTTGATGCGGCATAGAAGTTGTTGTTACACTCATTAGACTCTTTTCAATACATTATCAGGGGAACATATGGCCACTTTTCATTCATTACTGGACATTCCCTATCATTTGGAAATTTTCTATTTTAGGGTTTTCTATTTTTAGTAGGTCTGTTTTCAGCAGACATGCCAAAATGGATGAAATGTGACACTGAATGGAAATTGGTCGGAGATGGCATTGGTATTTCCACTCCATAAATTCATACTATATCATCAATAGGCCTTCATATATTGAATATGCACTTCGTCCCTACTTTGTAGCAATTAACCATCACTTCTCTCTCTCCTCTTGTTAAATTGACTTTTAGTCCTATTTTTTGAGCTTAATTGAGTTTAACTGATTAGTTTATTTGCACGTGAGTTGTTAATTAGTTCTAACTAATTTCCAACTTGACTTAATTCCAATTCACTCCATTTTAGGAGATTTTGCTAATTTAGGTCTTCCAATGTAATTTAACTTATTTGCCAACTAAGGAAAGTGCTTTTGAGTGAAACTAAGTGTATGCACATAAAAGCCCAACCTAGTTTGTATTAGTTGGTTGCTTGAAGAGTACTAATCTTCAACAACTATATATAGATTATTCAACTCATGTGCTTTGAGTAATTCAAATTTTCTCTTTAGTAGTGAATTTTCTAGCAAATTTTCTCTATTCTATCTTGTTTTCCAAGTAGCTAGTTTAGTATTTCCTAACATCTAGATTTTTTGTCCGTGATTAAAATCCTACATGGTATCATAGCATAAGTGTTAATGAAGAATAATGATATCTTATTGTAGATCTAACAAATTATAACAACCCATAGAGAATGGATTATATCTTAATTGTGCTGACTCCTTTCAACCATTTTTGATTGGAAGCGTAAGATCCTCATGTTTCTATGCAGCAAGGGGTTGTATAGGATCACTGTGGATATTGAAACAGAGCTTAATTCAATTGTTGAGAAAAAAAATACTCCAACAAGATGGATGAAGCCTATGTGATTCTCTATTTGTAAATATCCCTTGATTTGTTGTTTCATATTGATGAGTGTAAGACTGTTAATGGAGTGTGGACCAAATTGGAGAAATTTTCTGGAAAGAAATATGGATTGAGGGGACATCGGGTTGAGAATGCGCTGATCAAAATGTCATCCAAGTTCGATACCCTAGAAGATTACTTCTATCGATTCAAGACACTAATGACTCAGGTAAAATCTTGTGGCATAGATAGAAAGGAATATAAAATTTTTCTTTTGGTTCCTTTTAAGCTAGGACCCAAGTACTCTGTTTTTGTCTCTTCTTTCCATATTGCAAAATTATCAATGGGTAAAACTTGGAAGATGCCATAATCAGATGATTTTATTGAGTCTCTAATACAAGAGAAAAACAAGCTCATACTCATGGGGATTCTTAAGTCTACCAAGCCCCATGCACTTGCAACATAGGAAATAAGCAAGAAGACTAAGCTTACGCACAAGAAGAAGGAACTAGAGAATAATAAGGAAGCTAAGAAAAAACATACTAAGGGAGGAAAAGACAAGAATGATAAGAAGTGTGCATATTGCAGTAGAGGGTTCCATCTAGAGTGATCTTGCATGAAAAAAACCATTGATAAGATGGAACATGTACTCCAAGATCATCACTTGGATGATTTCATATGAGTTAATTCCAAGAGGAAGAAAAGGGACCAATCACTAGAATACAAGGGTATGGGTCAATCATTGCTAACTATTAATTCCTCTCCTAGTTCTTGGGTGCTTGATTTAGGATCTACATGCCATATGGCTTCTTCAACATATTATTTTTATCACTTGGATACTTTTCCTAAACCAACCATATTTTTGGGATATGATACACATATAGAGGTTTGCATGGGGGGGGGGGTAATTAACTTAGAGCATGGAAAGTTTAACCAGGTGTTATATATTCATTAGCTTTCAATTAACTTGTTTTAAGTTTATTAGATTACTCATACATGGTTAGGAAAGAAAGTAAAATTTACTTTAGATGCAATGGTGATTCACAACTTTTTATATGGTTATAGAGTTGCTATTGGAGAGGCAAACAACCATTCTAGGTTATACACTTTCTCTCAATTTATTCCTAAATATGATTTTTCTCCTCTAACACATGCTAACGAGGAGAGCAGGTTATGGCATGAGAGATTTGGTCACCTTCATTATAAATAATTGCTCAACTGTCTAAACAAATAATGGTTGAAGGGATTCCCAACATCCAATACATAGGTGGAGTTTTCTAGGGATGCATACTTGGCAGGCATCTAGAAGATACGTTTGAGACATGAAAGGTTAGGAGAGCTATCTCACTATTTGAGCTAGTGCACAATGACATTGCAAGACCTTTTCCTCACCTATCAATAAGTAAGTCAATGTACGTGTTGAAATTCATTGATGAATTATTAATATATACATGGGTTTAATTTCTTAAGTTGAAATTAGAAGTCTTTGAGCATCTAAAAAATTTCAAGCAACTTTTAGAAAATCAGACAAGGAAGAGGATTAAATGCCTTGGGACTGATAATGGGGGTAAATATGTCAATAAGGATGTTCAAAATAAGTGTTTAGAATCAGGCATAGAGTTTCAAAATACATTTCCATACACTCCATAACACAATGGAGTTGCAAAAACGAAAAATAGAAAAAATGGAAGGCTAAAAGAGATGACGAACTATATGCTTCATGTTATATCCTTAAATCCTAAAACTTGGGATGAAGCCATTAAATATTCTACTTATATTCATAAATTAGTAAAGTAGGTCACTTCTTTTGATGCCTTAACATGGAAGAAATTGGATGTTACTCATTTTATAATTTTTGATTCTTGAGCATGGGCTAGGATTCCCTCTGATAAGATGATGGCTATGGAGCCTTCGAGCAACGATTGCATATTTTTGTGATATCTAGAAGGATTTAAGGGATAGTGGTTATTAGATACTTCTTAATATATTTTATTCATCCAAAGGAGTGTTATATTTAAACAAGGTCCCTTATAGACACTTTTGAAGCATCCTTCTTCATCCTCTCCACCTGTAAGATTCACCGATAACCTCACATGGAAATGGAAGGAGTTAATTTTTTTATAAAATTACCCATGGGTAACTATTCAAATCACTGTTAAATATTCCTCACTAATCATTAGATAGAATGTTCACCAGTTCATAGTGTAACCTTAGTATAAGAACAATAAGTTGCTTAACCATTAACAACCACTATTGTAGTACATTAACATAAAACTGTATGATGTAACCTTGCATTCATTTCATTATTCATGCAGTCATCACATACTTGACATTATGAACATCACAAAAAGAAAGGAATCAAAATCATCCATCTGACACAATAGTCAATCACATCATTGAACACCAATATACCCTGGAAACCCTGTAGGGCGAAAACCAACAAATGTTTAATTTTATTATTAAACGCTCGTGAGGGTGTTCACCCCTCACTCAATGGCTTATAAGGGAAACCATTCCTTAACCATTGTAATAAATCTTACAAGGAAATATACAAAGATCTAGCTTAAAGCCATTACAAAAATTATGATAGAATTTACCCACTAATCTTCATATCTTCATAACTTGGTGGCATGGATGTACCTATAATGGACCATCATACATTGGACCATCCTGCAGCTCGCACTCATCTGCATGAACCATTAATCATTTACCTGCCACTATGTTAAGCATAATATTTCCTTTGTACAAGTTAACATCATTTCTTGCTAATGTTGTCTTCAACATACATTGATATCAAGATTCATAAAGTATTAAAGAATCCATTCATAAATCTATACTACAGATGCTTCTCCATCTACTCATGTACATTCATGACATGCAAGTAAAATATATTGACATGCTTCCTTTAACAACAATGCATATGTTCTAGTTATAAGCAATCACATTTACTAATATTTTCGTCGCATAAGCACACATTCCTGCAAGACAATAGCTACATCTGTCAAACATTTCTTTAAAAGAAACTGATACTTCAGTTACGATCTTCGTGCATGTGATTTACATAAATTTAATTAAAATAACTTACCCTTAAGCTATTACTTTTGGTCCAAGTAAAGAAAACTAACACAACAAATGTTGTTCCTATGCATACAAATGCATATAGATCCAAAAGAGTCTTCCCAAAGGAATTCTTAACACAACAGAGCACATAGCTTCCAAAAGAGTCTTCCCAAATAAATGCTTAACACAACAGAGCATGCAAACGCATGTTTTCTTTTATGTAAAACTAATGCAATAAAGCATACAAATACATGTCTTCTTTTTCAAATATTATACTAAAAATATTTTCCAATGTAGTCTAACACAACATGCTATCTTTTCCTACATACAAATATGTATATTATTTCCAACAAAAGCTAATACACATATTGCATGCATATGCATGATTTTATTCCAAAAGAAACTAACATAATGGTTATGATAGCTTATAGTACTCACATATAATTCTTCCTAAAGAAACATTATAACTCCATATTTCTTCTATCCATGCAAAGAAAATATCTCTATAACACAATGATGGTTATTTGCACATGCAAGAGCTTTGTCATAATAGCTCTTATTTAATGTATGCACAACATATTTCCTTCTTTAGAATTCTACCATCATTTAGTTATTATTTTCATGTAAACAAATACTTACTTCTTCTTCAAAAAGAAGCTAATATAACTTAGATTCTTTGCCTTTCTACAAGTAGTTTCTCATGCTTCCTTTTCAAGAAATTATCGTACATAACCTTCTTTTATGCATAAAACTAGGAAACAATAAAAAGGTTAGTTTAACCTTGTATACACCAAAATCAAGAAGTCGACACAATTCATCTAGCCATGCAATCTTTTCAAGAAGTTATTTTTTTCAAGTAAGAACAACATATATAAAACAACATAATCTTTTCCCAAGTAGAAATTATTTTTTTCACACAAGCTTCAACATGATCTTTCCCAAAGAAACAATTATGAGAAACTATTATGGGTTCTTCATGAATTATCTTCCAAGAAAAACTCATTAACTTATCTCCCAATCCATGAAATATATTCATGAATTACCCTCTTTAATCTGTATTCATTTACAAGAAATAACTTGGATTTCTTATCATTTCATACACCAGTATGAAATCCCTTTTAAAAAAGAGCATGCATCTGATCTTTGCTTACATATGATGCGTGTATATATATATATCTCTCTCTCTATATATAAAGACAAGAAAAGTTATCTTTTATCTTTTACATATACATATATTTTATTTATCTTCTTTTTTTGCAACGTTCATGTTCATTCAACTTCATGGATTTCGTATCGTCTATATGTATTTTTCATTATTGCATGCAACTATATCTATATATAGCTATATTTATTTCCATAAATATATCATATTCTCTTAATATTTCCATGCAAGAATGACATATGTAACAAAGCACAACAACATGATATACTTCAAAGAATCCCAAGAACTATCTATTTTTCTAAAAAAATAATGTAGTTACTTATCTCTTAGTACAATGTACCTCGTCAATCCCTTCTGTAGTCAAGAGAAAACAACATTCCTTTTAGTAGTCCATGATTTGGAAGGACGTTGGATTTTAATTATGATTGGCATTATCAAGCATCATGCGATGACTACCAAGGAGAAAGGTCAAATTTTAATGGCAACATTCTGCAATTCAGGCGAAGAAACAAAACTGGGTTTTGTTGTTGAGCTTATATAATGCGGATTCGATTCCACAAGTACCAAAATTCAAATGTATTTACTACTATTTATCGATGCTAGAATTTAACTCTAGGCCTGCAAACACCTACAAACCCCAATCACAGGCTTACGGTGAAATGTAGACACTATCTATCAGTGCTTGGTGAAAGACTTCCGAAACCTCGGGCCCAAGATTCATTCAGTTTTGCGAATCCGTAATATCTAATACTTTGGAAGTTTAGACATTGTTCATTAATATGGAAGAATCAAGAATTCGTTTAAGTTATAACTGATTCTTAATGCTAATCACATCATAACAATGGAGTGACGAGACATTAATCTCGGTAAAAATAATATTTCTATGAACATTGAATGGATATATACCATGGATCTATTATGAATGAGAAGCGTGATTATTAATTAACCGATTCTTAACATTCATTAAATTTTAAATATCTTCATTGAATGAGAAGCTTGTACAATATGGATGTTACATACTCCCCCCCTTAAAGCGAACACCATTATTGGTGTTCATCTAACACTGGAACTTTAACTTTTATTCATGATATAACAATATAAACAATCCAAAAGGAGGTCCTTCCCCTTCATAATGAAACACTTTAACCTATCAATAATTCATGCAATTTCAAGTCATATTTTAATCACAATACTCTTCCTAGTCTTCAGAGAGTACCAACCCTCTATTCATGATAAATAATAAAAATTATAAGTCACTACACCACGTGCACATTGTCTTAGTTCCCACTAAAAACATCAACACAGTACTTCAAAAAGTACTTAGAGAGCACCTAGCGCTCTAATCGTACAAATGGTAAATCAATGCACCATGTGCATATTGTCCTAGCCTTTGCTAAAAAATTCAAAAGAATAGTAATAAAATAAAGGAACTTATACTTTCAGTAATTCCTTTCTGAGCGCCAGGCTCCTTTCCTCTCAATATGTACATAAAATATTTACACAATGATATAAAAAAATCATTTTAATACAACACATAACTAATTAATTAACTTGTTCCGCTATGAGAACCACAATGGTAAACTAAATGCTCCTCCCAAACAATGGGATTTGGTTTCCACAACCAAATTGAGTCATTTTCACATACAGATAGTTTTTTTTGACAAAAAACCATACCAGGTCCAATATGGAATTCCACTAGAAAACCAGCTCGAGAATTCCAATGACCACTCAAGGTCCATTATAGGATTCCTCTTGGAAACATCATTCATATTCCTCTGACAATGTCCTGTCTATGAGGAATTTTGGACCTCCTCCAACAGGCTCCAAAATCAATAGAGTTGCCTCAGATTTTCTGCTCTTCACTAGCTTGGCCAAATCTTTTCCCTTACTGAGATCATATATCTCTAGGGAGAGGAAATCCGGGCAGGAAAGCGCCATAAACCCCTCTGGGTAGGCAACCACCATCAACCCAAGGCCTTCTAGCCTTTCACAATTGTTCACAAATGTCTGTCATGTTAAATTTCTCTTTTAGCATTCTTTCCCATAGTAAATTACATAATGAACTTTATGCACATTATACATAAAGAAAAAGAAACTTTATGTACATCATACATCATACTTGGGCCTCAGCATGGGTCCAATGATATCTAGATTAATAGGGAACATGAATAACATACATTTGTTATACATTATTATTTCCCAAATAACAAAATCATGCACACCATAACATTATGCTTTATCATTTATGGTTACAATTCACATTGCAATGTTTTACTTTTACAGGTTTTATTGTTGCCATTAAACTACCCATGCTTAATATCATCAACCATGCTCGTCATAAATATGCATTTCTTAAATAAGCATTATCTTTTGCAATAATTTTAGTTTCATGCATAAAATGATTTCATGCAATATATATATATATATATCTATTCACTAATGTGTATATGTCAATAACGATTAGGGTAAGAGTGCAAAAATTTCCAGTTCCTACAGTGTTCTGTTACCAACATACTGACACATGAAGTAATTACCATAATCGCTTGTTCACAACTTTCAATAAGCTTTAATCAAAATCAATTCATTCATATACGTTTTATCGGTTAGTCATGCATCACTAATCTTAATGCTATTAATAATATTAATGCAACCATGACATGACTCATTTAGGAACTAGCCATTATAGTCAAGTCTCACTACTCGACTCATTATGTATTTTCAACATCTAAAAGGCTTCATTCAATTTCATTTTAAAACACTCTATCATCCTTTTCAAGGAATTTCTCGTATTTTTCATTCATGCATTAGTTTCACACACCATCACTATACACATTCATCTTTTTCAAGTATTGCATGGTAACTTTAGTTATGTTCATTAAATGTATGAGTACTATGTCATATACCCAAATTTTAATAGTCAACTTTGACTTTCACTAGTGAGTACTCAGTTTTTTCATAAGTACAACAAAGGTTTTATTGTCTTTTATCCTCAACAGGATTCCAATATTATCAAAACCGTTTTGCAGAAAAATTTATTACTTATTATTGTTCAATGTAGTTATGAACATGAATCACACATCTCATGTCAAAAGTAGATTACTGCATATATCAATCAATATGTATATTGCTAGAATCATATATCAATCAATATGTAGATTGTTAGAATCATACCTTATATGATGTCCATTAGTAGCATACCTCAATTTATTTTCGCTTAACAAATCCCAAAGGTGCAAGTGCTGCAACCTTTAGCTCTGATACCACGTGTAACATTCACCGATAATCTCACATGGAAATGCAAGGAGTTAATTTTTTTTATATAAATTACCCACGGGTAACTATCCAATTCACTATTAAATATTCCTCACTAATCATTAGATAGAATGTTCACCAGTTCATAGTGTAACTTTAGTATAAGAATAGTAAGTTGCTTAACCATTAACAACCACTATTGTAGTACATTAACTTAAAAATGTATGATGTAACCTTGCATTCATTTTATTATTCATGTAGTCATCACATACTTGACATTATGGACATCACAACAAGAAAGGAATCAAAATCTTCAATCTGACACAATAATCACTCACATCCTTGAACACCAATATACCCTAGAAACCCCGTAGGGTGAAAACCAACAAACGCTTAATATTATTATTAAACGCTTGTGAGGGTGTTCATCCCTCACTCAATGGCTTATAAGGGAGACCATCCTTTAACCATTGTTATAAAGCTCACAAGGAAATATACAAAGATCTAGCTTAAAGCCATTACAATAATTATGATAGAATTTACCCACTAATATTCATATCTTCATGTCTTGGTGGCATGGATGTACCTACAATGGACCATCGTACATCGGACCATCCTGCAGCTCGTACTCATCTGCATGAACCATTAATCATTTACCTGCAACCATGTTAAGCATAATATTTCCTTTGTACAAGTTAACATCATTCCCTGCTAATTTTGTCTTCAAAATACATTGATGTGAAGATTTATAAAGTATTAAAAAATCCATTCATAAATCTATACTTGTGATGCTTCTCCATCTACTCATGTACATTCATTACATGCAAGTAAAATATCTTGACATGCTTCCTTTAACAGCAGTGCATATGTTCTAGTTATAAGCAATAACATTTATTAATATTTCCCTCGCATAAGCACACATTCCTGCACGACAATAGCTAGACCTGCCAATAATTTCTTTAAAAGAAATTGATACTTCAGTTACGATCTTTGTGCATGCGATTTACATAAATTTAATCAAAATAACTAACCCTTAAGCTATTACTTTTGGTCCAAGTAAAGAAAGCTAACACAAAAAATGTTGTTCCTATGCATACAAATGCATATAGATTCCAAAAGAGTCTTCCCAAAGGAATGCTTAACACAACAGAGCATGCAAGCACATGTTTTCTTTTACGTAAAATTAATGCAATAAAGCATACAAATACATGTCTTATTTTTCAAATATTATACTAACAATATTTTCCAATGTAGTCTAAGACAACATGTTATCTTTTCCTACATACAAATATGTATATTCTTTCCAACGAAAGCTAATAAAAATATTGCATGCATATGCATGATCTTATTCCAAAAGAAGCTAACATCTTGGTTATGATAACATAAAGTACTCACATATAATTCTTCCTAAAGAAACATTATAACTCCATATTTCTTCTATCCATGCAAAGAACATATCTCTATAACGCAATGATGGTTATTTTCACATGCAAGAGCTTGTCATAATAGCTCTTCTTTAATGTATGCACAACATATTTCCTTCTTTACAATTATAACAGCATTTAGTTATTATTTTCATGTAAACAAATACTTACTTCTTATTCAAAAAGAAGCTAATATAACCTAGTTTATTTGCCTTTCTACACGTCGTTTCTCATGCTTCATTTTCAAGAAATTATCGTAGATAACCTTCTTTTATGCATAAAAATAGGAAACAATAAAAATGTTAGCTTAACCTTGTATACACAAAAATCAAGAAGTCGACATAATTCATCTAGCCATGCAATTTTTTTCAAGAAGTTATTCTTTTCAAGTAAGAACAACATATATAAAACAACATAATCTTTTCCCAAGTAGAAATTATTCTTTTCACACAAGCTTCAACATGATATTTCCCAAAGAAACAATTATGTGAAACTATTATGGGTTCTTCATGACTTCTCTCCAAGAAAAACTCATTAACTTATCTCCCAACCCATGAAATATAGTCACGAATTACCCTCGTTAATCTGTATTCATTTTCAAGAAATAACTTGGATTTCTTATCATTTCATACACTAGTATGAAATCCCTTTTAAAAAAGAGCATGCATCTTATCTTTGCTTGCATACGATGCGTGTATATATATATATATATATATATATATATATATATATATATATATATATATATATATATATATATATATATATATATATATATAACAAAAGTTATCTTTTATCTTTTACATATACATATATTTTCTTTATCTTCTTTTTATGCAACGCTCACGTGCATTCAACTTCATGGATTCCGTATCATCTATATGTATTTTTCATTACTGCATGCAACTATATCTATATATACCTATATTTATTTCCATAAATATAGCATATTCTCTTAATATTTCCATGCAAGAATGACATATGTAACAAAGCACAACAACATGATATACTTCAACGAATCTCAAGAACTACCTATTCTTCTAAAAAAAGAATGTAGTTACTTATCTCTTAGTAAAATGATCTCATCAATCCCTTCTGTAGTCAAGAGAAAACACCATTCCTTTCAGTAGTCCATGATTTGGAAGGCCGCTGGCTTTTAATTACGATTGGCAGTGTCAAGAATCATGCAATGACTACCAAGGAGATAGGTCAAATTTTAATGGCAGCATTCTGCAATTCAGGCGAAGAAATAGAACCGGGTTTTGTTGTTGAGCTTATATAATGCGGATTCGATTCCACAAGTACCAAAATTCAAGTGTATTTACTACTATTTATCGATGCTAGCATTGAAGTCCAAGCCTGCAAACACCTGCAAACCCCAATCATAGGTTTACGGTGAAATGTAGACACTATCTATTAGTGCTCGGTGAAAGACATCCGAGACCTCCCCAAGATTCTTTCAGTTTTGTGAATCCGTAATATCTAATACTTTGGAAATTTTGAAATTTTTCATTAATATGGAAAAATCAAGAATTCATTTAACTTCTTTGATGCTAACTGCATCATAAAAATGGAGTGACGAGACATTAATCTCAATAAAAATAATATTTCTATGAACATTGAATGGATATATACCATAGATCTATGATGAATGAGAAGCGTGATTATTAATTAACCGATTCTTGACATTCATTAAATTTTAAATATCTTCACATGGTAATTATATTAATATTTTACAGGAGCTTGTACGATATGGATGTTACACCACCTCCACTTGTACTAGATCTTTGTAATTTTTCTTTGAATCAATTTTCTAATTAGATTTGAAATTTTGATATATCATAACAACAACAAGATTTTTTAGGTCTAGAGAAGAGCCCTTGATGGGTACAACAAATGATTATGGCAGTTAGTGATCTAGCAGGTGATTTTTCTAATTCATAGAGAACCAAATCATAGTTTGTGGAGCCCCTGTAAGCTAACTATTTTAGAGCATGCATATCCTATCTATTGTTATTCAACTCTTGGATCAGACCCTCAAATATATGCATTGGATGAAGGGAACCCTTCTTGGCATTCTACTATGAGGGAGGACTATAATTTCTCAATAGAGAACAACACTTGGGAATTGGTACCTCTTCCTCCCAATAGGAAACTTTTAAGAAGTAAGTGGGTTTATAAAAACAAAATAGAAGTTGCTAGAACTATTTCAAAGTATAAGGATTTCTTGGTAGGTAAGATAGTCTGTCAAGTTAAGGGGATTGGATATGAGGATACATTTATAATGGTAGCAAATATGGACATTATCAAGTTGGCTCTAGCTATGGTAGCTGCTAGAATATGGGAAGTACATCACATGGTTGTAAAGTATGAATTTTTACATGGAGACGTTAAAGAGGATATCTACATTGCGTATGTTGAGAGGTATGCACAAGATCCTTCATTAGTTTGTAAATCAAAGAAATCACTATATGGTCCTAAGCAGACACATCACACATTGTATGCCAAGATGAATTCATATATTCTATATGAAGGAATAATTTATATTTATGATATGATGCAATTATTAATAACGAAAGCAAGATTATTCTGGAAGTCTACAATGTCATAAGTTAGGGATGGAGATCACAAATAATCAATTGGGATTTTTGTGAAGATATTCATGGAGATATTGTGGAGATTCTTATGGAGATGGTTGAACAAATTAGCCATATCGGAATTTTTTTATAAACAACTCAATTCTATAATACAAGGCCTCATGTATTGTATTAATGTGTGTGCTGTATTATTATTGTAAATTAATACAATCTGATGTTTGTGAAAATTATTATTCCTATGTGTGTAAATGTTTTGTTTAATTGATATAAGATCCCATGGTTATGGTACTTGGATTCAGATCATTTTCTTAGTGTTTTCATGTTGAAAGGAGTAATTTTCTTAGCCAAAATTGGGAAATTTTCATGGGCCTAAACATAAGAAAGATAGTGATCAAGCGTGAAATTTCCAGTACAACTAGGGGCGGTGGACTCCACCCATATATAAGAAACAATCCTAGAAAAGGACTTCCATTGCTATGAAGTTAGAGAACTACCACAATTACAAGGCAAAAAATTGTAACTATTTGTACGAAAAATTGGAAGCTGGAGCATTAAATCAAGCATTAATAAAGGAAAAAGGAATCTTAAACATACCCTGTGGAGAGAAGTTCAATACAACCTCATAGTAATTTCACTGGAAGAAACCTGTTGGGTGATATCCAATTGGAAGAAGGACGAGGGCACAATAGGGGAGTGGTTACACACTGTTGGAAAATGGAATAGAATGTCAAAGACATGTACAGTTTAATGGCACAAAAAAGAAGAAACGACATGTGCATGAAGGCAACTTCGGGAGCATGCCCAACCACATAGACATCCAAATGGCGAAATAAACACATTAATCATTTATGTTATCTTTACTTTATTTTATGAAATAAATGAGTTTTTTGGAGATGTCAATGGACTTTTGAGGAGGTTGTTGAGCCTATAGATATGTGATATGAAACCAAAATTAGGTGAGAACATTGGTTGTTTGAGAATTTTTAGAGATCAATGAGCCAAGAGCTATAGAAGTACGTAAAATTGAATGGATACCATGTAGTTCCAATGGTTAAGATATCAAGGTTAGTGTGATATTAGGAAGACCATGTTAATATTGTTGTCTTAAGAATATAATGATAGCTCGTGGCAATTGTTGAGAACAAGTGCATGTTTTTGTGAGAGTTGAAGCATGTTATACACAATATATTATTTTTTCAAAATAAGAAAAAGAGAAATATCGAAAAAAAGGCAGCTTCAACGACTAACTTATATAACCCATATCCTTTGACCGTGTGAGTGGGATTAAATTCCAGGTCATATTCTTGAAGGAACATCATCCAATTTCACCTTTTTTCACCGAGTTCTTGTTGAACAAATAATACTCGGATGACAAGGTGAGGGACAAATACTGTTACATGGTTCTTCAAAATGTATAGCCTGAATTTATTTACAACTTTGTATACTTCATATGCCTATCTGTTCATTTCTGGGTAATTGAAGTCTGTAGCCTGCAGCCCTGCAGGCTATGGGCTATTCTTCGTGACCATCGTCTTTTCGTGTGAGAATGACGACTAATGATGAATCTAAGGAAAAAGTGTAAAGGATGGAGTCACTATTAAAATCCATACTATATAGAGATGAAGCCTCTATGATGGCTTTATTTATTTGATCGAATGCCTCCTTATCCTCCTGATTCCATTTAAAAACTGATCCCTTCTTAATAATATTCTTTAGTGGTTTGAAGATTTGGGTGAAGTCTGAAATAAACTTGTGGAGGAAATTTCTCTTCCCAAGGAAATACTGCATATCCTTTTTCTTGCTTGGGATATGGGTCTAAGTGATAGCCTTCATGCGGTCTTGGTCGATGGTGATTCAATGAAATCCCATATTTTCAGCATCACTCAAATATTTTCTGAAGGTGGCGCAGGTGGTTAGATCTCTTCTTTGAGAATGCTGTGACATCATCTAGATAAGACACCATGCTCTGACCCATCATTCCACCAAAGGTGATGTCCGTTTCCCTTTGGAAGGTTGCTCCAACGCTAATTATACCTAAGGGCATGCATCAAAAAGGAAAATTTCCCCATTTTTTTATGAAGGTCATCTTCAAATGGTCTGTTTCGGCGACGAAGACTTGGTGGTATCCAAAGAAGTGATTGAGTAAAGAGAACATATTAAAACCATACACTGTTTAAGAATCTACTCCATAGAGGGAACAAGATAGTTTTCTTTGTCCGAAGCCCAGTTAAGATTTCAGAAGTCGACGCACAGTCAGATCTCACCATACTTCTTTCATACGAGAACTTGGTTCAAGAACCATGTAGAATGCCTCACTTTGAAGATAATACACACAATAAGGATATTCTTCAAATCCTTTTGATAAGAGTCTCCAAGGTAGGACACACTTTCCTCAAATTTTGTTGGAAAAGCTTGACCCATTCTTTCATCAGTATTACATGTTGGATAATCATGGTGTCATACATTTTGAGGTCATCATAAGTCCAAGCGAACACATCCCGATACCTCTTAAATAATCCGATGAATGATTTATTTTCTTCAGAAGAACATCCACTACCAAGATTGATAAAATTTGGATCAACTTTAGTTCCAAGATTGATTTGCTCATGTGAGAGTGTGGAGCTTTGTGTCTTGGTATTCGGTGGGCCTCAGAATTGGTTATGTAGATAAAAAATACTTTCCAGTCTAACAACTCCTTTGGGAATTGGGTCACCCTTGCCCTCATCTGCTTCCTTTTGCAAGGCTTGCTCATGCTCTCCTCTTCGATCGTCACATCCCTGAATATGTAGGCGTTCAACATGAAGTCAATAATATGTTGTTCATCATTAAAAACATGCAGATTAGTTACATTATCTGGAACAGTGGGTTTATACAAAATTTCAATCGAAAAACCATCTCTTAGCGGTGTAAACCTAGTTGTGGCATTAGTCAAAGATTCAATGGTAAAATTATTCATTCTAGGAATAGACTTAACGCCAAAAGCTTTAAAGGAATAGATTAATCATGATACCTCTTGTTGATACCCTTTCAAGTGTGGCGACTAATAGTGAATTGTATTACGTACGTGTCTGGTGATGATTTATGAATCACCGATCAAATTAAAGAATTAAACCTTTAGGTCGATAGCTCTTTTGAGCCTAAGGATCAGTGCCTTATAATCTACGATGTTGTGGGTGTACTTAAATTCTAACTTACAAGAAATTAAAAACTTATTTTTTGAGGGGTCCATAAGGATACAACTGGCACCAACTCCATCTTGTGTCTTAGACCCATCATAATATAATGTCCAAAATTTATTTTCAATTGTATCTACGCTAAACAAATTTACATCTATGGTACATGGTTTTGTAGCATTATCTGGAGGGCAGGGAATGAGTTACAACTAGGTGTCAGGTGCGATAGGTGACGGCAAGTCTTGATAGCACCCAAAGTTGGACTCCAAGAAACACGTTCCCAATTCTTCTTGAGAAAAATTGATGGGTTCCTTCGGGACTTTGAGATATGTGATTATGTATTTCATTTAGGGTTTGCTATTGACTCTAATATGGTTATTATTTCCTTTATAGGGGAACCATAGGTGGGAACAGTAGGTAACGAAATAGCCCTGGAGTTTTCTTGACCAATTTCTACTAAGAAATAGGTTGTATGATTCCCAAATGTCTATGAAGACTATGTCAATACATTGGTGCACCTTAGAATATGAGGATAGTATAATTATTACCTTATTCAACTCACTGACAGAGGGGAATTGGGATCTATCAAGTTGAATGATTCTAGCGTTGACCTTATCCAGTTGAATATTTAGCTTCTTGCACATAGATAAAGGGATAAAATTGGTCGATGAAACTGAGTCAACAAGAGATTTATGCACATTAAAATTGAAAATTTCGAAAGATAAGAGAAATGGGGGGGTTGAACCTCTTGAATTGGCATTATAAGCATTGACTATGGATTGTAGGTTGATCGATGCCTGAGGTTGCATAGAATAACTTGTCTTTGAAGAGGGAAACACTTTGTTGGCTGAAGATGTGGTAGCAAAGGCTTTGAGGATCAATTCCTATTGGCTAGCTATCCTGGTGAGCTTGTAAAGTGAAATGTTGGCCTGAGTCTTCTTCATGTATTCAACAATATTATACCTTAAGGCTGACGAAGTGATTCCTTCTGAGGGTGACTCGATAAGGGAAGGGGATTGCACAGATTTATATGTATTCCAAGGAATGGAGGGGTTGTCCTTCCCATAGGCCGAAGCATCCTTTGCGCTCTAGCTAGATGACACCTTAGGAGTAGGGGTCAAAGGTTGGTTTGTGTTGTTAAGAAGGAGGATCCTTCTTAACAATTTTTTCTTTTTTTCTTCTAGTATAGAATTAGGTATAGGCCCTTTACTCCTAAGTTTATAGGTCTTTGATGGTTTGGATGGGGAACATCACCCACGTTCGATTCTAAGAAGGATTGAACCTCTTCCTCACAGATGAATTTTAAAGTTAAGATGGTCGAACCTATGTTTTCTTCGAGGGGGGGGGGGGGTGTTGTTCCTCAGGATCGTCAACCTATTTTTCAAAATCACCTATAGTTTGATCCTCAAGGAGTTGAGTAACTACTCACATCATGATATATATCCATTGCGGACATGTCTTTTTAGAATGGGAGGCTTGGTGAAAGATGCAGAAATTATCTTTACCAATCTCCTCAACGTTGAAGTTTATCTTAGAGCTTTGAGAGGACCAGGAATAAACATTGTTGTTCTTCTTAAAAAAAGGTTTAGGCATCCTATTACCTAATGAGGCATCACTAGCTTTCCTTTTCAAATCTGACACTTCATTCACTAGTTGTTTCAAGGATTTAGCTATACTTCTGAAATCAAAGCAGTCCTTATCCTTATAACGGGAATTGTCGGTTTATGGTCATTTTTTATTATTCAAGGAATTGCACTCATCCTGACTGCCATGGTCAAGAACTCCTATAGATAACATATCATTGCCAATGGTGAGAGATGCTGTGAGGTTCTCCACTAGGGTGGCCTTCGCTTCGCATTTGAAAAACACAATGATATTACGTGGAAGGGCCCTTGTGTAATAGTCTACAATGATAAAATCACTGAGGACCACATTCGGTGGGAACTTATTCAAAATAGTAGAAAATCACTAGTTAAACTCTCTTACCTTCTCCTTCTTATGAAACTTTAATGTGATCAACTCAGTAAGGCGCATGGAAGGGGTCTTATCTTCTGAGAACTTCTCAAGAAAGGTCCTTCGTGTTAGGGTCCTATAATAATAGGGATCATAATTTTGAATTGACTATGTTTTAGTCTTGTAATATTGTACACACTTTGCTTTTTGCAAATGTTTTCCCATATGAAAAAAAAATGTAAATAAGGTAAGTCCTAAAAGAAAAATCAAAGGACTAAAAGAAAAAGATCAAAAAAGAATATAAAGTATGAACCCCACCAAAAAGAGATAAAAATAGATCCTGAAAGTGATGCACATTTAAATTCCACTACTTTCACTTTACTTTGCAAATAAAAATTGTGTGCAACTTGTCCAAAATGCGACAATCCATGATGATTAAACAATTTAATCTTGATTCATTCATGCTTTAAATTTCATGTCGATAGTTAGTGAATAAGGTCTGACCAAACCATTTAATCTTGGCAGATCAGTAGAAAATAATAATGAGCTCATCAGTTTAATCTGAGCCATTGGAAGTTATAAGGTTAGAATTAGATTAGTTTTCTTATCAAAGAAAAATTAGAGGGTCAACAAACTCAAATGCATCGAATAAATGAAGAAAAAATGTTAGGGTAAATAATGGGTAGGTAGATTACTTTCACAAGGCATGGAAAGCATCAATTGTTCATTTCATATCACTAATATCCCCCAAAATCCCCTTCCCCTTGCTTAAAACCTTATTTGCCATTATTAGAAGGCATTTTCCCTTGTAAAAAGTCCCTTTCCTTTTGAAAATATCCCTTCCCCTCCATTTTAACCTTTTCCCCTTATTTCACCCCTTTTCCCTTCCTAGAAACCCTTTCCCTAGTTAAAAATCACATTTTTCTTTGAAAAAGTAACTCCCCCTTTACTAACCCCCTTTTTAATTAAAACATGCAAAAACCCACTTTGCATAGTTTTAAAAAGGTTTAAATGTATCGGCCCCATTGAAAAACCTTCCCCGATATCCTTTTAACTCATATTCTTACTGTATTTTAATATCTGGAATATATATTTTACTAACCCCTCATATATATTAACTCCTGCATATATATTTCCCCAACCCCATTTTATTTCATAAACTATAGTTTATTTCATTAAACCCCTATATTAAAATCCCTGATCCCATATCATATTAGCCACTTTATATTAGTTTAAACATATGGTTTATATATATCCCGAGCCCACTTTTAAATAACCCAACCTTGTATATTACTGCCTGCTGATTGTTAACCCGACCCACATATGTTTAAACTCCTTCGTATGACTCATTCCCAGTCCCACCTATCAAATCCCTCCTATTCATCCATCTGTTAGATCTCTATTCATTTGATCTAATGGCTAATGATAGTTTTCATACCCTCGACTACCCGAAGTTTAAAACCATTGGGGGGTTACGAAATGGGTGGTTTCGCACCTCCACTCCCCTGCTACATGGAAACCCCACATTTTATCGCACTCCTCAGCTGAAAACCACTTCATCGCTTTTTACCATGCGATAACCCGCCATCCCACCATTTTGCTGTACGACGAATACCACCCTCTTGTTTGAATTTAAACTTCTGCACCCTATTATTAACTACCGTTGGTTAAAAACATTAAAACCCGCCCTTTATTGTTTATTCACCATTTCTGTTGAGAATTGCGGAGAAGAAGCCAAAAATAAACCTTACCGACCTATTTTCAATCTAAAGCAACCGGTGCCGACCTATTTTGAGGCCAAATTAGACCATAATTCAAGCTTATTTGCTACCAAAACCTTTGCAGACTCAGTTTAAAGCTTTATAAGACCAAGAAAGTCTTTGCTGCAACTAGAACCACTTCTGCATACCAAAACTCCATTTTCACAGGTAATCCTAATCACTAGAAGCTATTACTTCAGCACAAGAAAGTAATAAATTGATTAAAATAAAAAAATCTATGGCTTCCCAGGGAATTGTGACTATTAACCCTCTGCAACCCCCTGTAATAGATGTTGAACATACTCCCCTTGTAGACAAAGACTTCAAAAATCAGTGATACAGTCATTGATTTCAACCTCTTGGACATCCATTGTTGTAGCCATGATAAATCCATAGACCAGACTAATGATATCTACCTTTGGGAATAAAATTTGCCTAAATATATCTTCCCAGAGACCTTCCAATTCCCTAAAATCATCAGACTCTGTCAAATTAATTACTTGCCCAATGAAAGAGCCATAGTAACCCTTAGAAAAGAGATTTTGTTCACAATCACTGTAGAATCAATAAATCAAATGTTACAGATCCAAACTAAGCCTGATGAATCCCCATTGTGTATTGAAATCCTCACTGAATTATATTTAAAGCTGGACTTTCCCAAGAGGTTTTAAATCTTCTAAACCTTTCTTCCTTCATCAGTGGAAACCCCAAAGAGTAACCCTCCTTATTCAGCTTCAATTTTCTCAGAGAGAACCAGACATATTATCACAATGTTGTCTTGAATTCTAGGATACTTCACAGATGAATATGTAGATGCTTCAATCTTATATTTTCTATCCATTTTCAGCCTAGGACAACCTCCAACTTCCACATTTAACTTTGCTCAATATATATCAGAAGTCGTCCATGAGAAATTAGTTAAATTACCAGAGGAAGGAGTGTTTAAGTATTCGTCTGTTTTGTTTCATATGTTCCGGTACTTCCAATCTGAAAGGTTTGTAGTTAGCCTTTAAAAACTGGACACAAAGGGTAACCCCCAATCTATAGTCTTCTGGACTTCCTTAATCAGAAATGATTCCACAGAATTCACCTACAAGGACTTCATTGATGCATTTTTTTATCTAATTGTCAACATGCTGAGAAGTAGCATTTAACCAAGATTCAGTGATGAGATAAAGAAGGTATTACAATTTTCTGAACACAGTAGAATAGGAGACTTGTATTTATACCAGAATCACACTGAAATTAGGGTATATGGATGTCAACTCAGTCCATACAAGCTGCCCAAATACCTCCCAATGACGTTATTTACACTAGAATATATCTGGCAGATCCTAAATTCAGATGAGGTTAATTTTCTGTCAGCAAAGAAGAAAACTTAGTTTAACCAAATTGGTCCTTTCATTTGCAATAATAGGAATACTGGTCAACAAGAAGTTTAGTGTTTACATGACTTCAAATTCAGCAGTAGTTTCAAATGGCAGTATGATCCTTTGGGAGTTATCAACAAGTTAACTGTAAAATTTAAATTGATTCCTTTTGTCCATGAGTCTAAACCAGAAATTGAAAATTACTCCTACCAGTTAGAGTGGTTGGAAAATACTTTGCAAGAGGTTGAGAAGTAAGGTGATACTAGTTCCATTTTTCATACTCTAGCCCCACAAGACAGGAACTCAAAGAGGCCAAGGGAAGAAGGTTCATATTCTACTAAAACCACTACTGACACCAAATTCAAGTTAATGTATAAGAAAAAGCCCAAGCTAATTCCTATAAATGAACAAGAAGAGATAATGGAAATCATTGATACTGATTTAATTGTCAGAGATAATGCACCTCCTACTGTTTCAGAGGAAACTCATCAGCCTTCAACCTCTAGTGCTCAGATCATTCAGAAGCAACATAGTGTTGAAGTTTATTCATCAAGAAAACCAGTGGACAAAGAACATGATATAATGGAAAAATATAAAGAAATCAAATTGAGGAATGAGGCATTGAAAGTTTTCACATATACCCAATATTGGAAACAAACTATTAGTGACCAAAACAGGTTGCTTTTAGCCTTTGATTATAAAACTAGGAAGATGAAAATGACCTTTTTGCAGCTAACAATCCAGGCTCCAAAGTCATCAACAGACGATAAGGAAACAACATTTGAATTTCAAGCCAACGATCTGCATCCAATAGATCAAATTGAGTTCAATAAGCAAGCTAGAGAAATGATTTACTCCGCTATGACTAACAAAGCTACGAGTGTTCAAAAACTTCAAAATTCTTTATAAAACATCAGATCACAGTTAAAGCTAGAGAAGACATCCTCACAAGAAAAGGATAATAGAATAAAATCACTTGAAGAATTGGTCATGGAGGTTGGATATGATCCAAAGAACATCAAAGCAACTAAAGAGCCGATCACAAAGAAGAATGAAAACATTGCTGCATTGAAGAAGCAACTGAAATTACATCCCACTGAACATCCAAAAACTAAGGAAGTTTTGGAGAGTGAAGGTTAGAAATATGAAATGATGAATCTCATCATTTAGTTGACAAATCAACTGAAAGAGATGGAGAATGAAATGGATAAATTGGTGCAGAAAAAAAAGAACAGCATGGAAGCAATCCTTGTCACTTCCATTCCTATAGTTATAACAACAGTTCCATCTACTTCATCAGATCCATTACCTCTACAGTTCCAGTGACAACAAAAGTTCAACCAACTACTACATTAGCAACAGAAACAACAACAACTCATCCCAATGATGAAGCAGGTAAATTAATCAAAGCTATGCAAGTCATGCCATACCAAACAAATGAGACTAATAGAATTAAAGAACAAATAAAAAGTCTAGAGGATGAAAATAAGTTGGTACAAATAATGCATAAATTAGAAACTCAGAAGTCAAATAGATTGACTGACAGAATACATAAGTTAGAAAAAGGATTGACATTGAAAGAACCACTAGCCCAAGAAAAACAACACATGTGGGCCAATGTCATTAATTCTTTTAATGATATTTGGCCTTCCATCCAAGTTATATTTGAGCAGAAATATTTGATCAAGGAAGCTAGTGAAGCTATTGAGAAAGTCAAAGAGGAACTTGGGAAGAAACCTGAAGAAGCCACTGAAATAATAAAGTTTCTTAATTACAAGAAGAAACAGGAATTAGAAGAAATTGGTATATGCGACAGAACAGAAACAATCTTAGAGGTAAGAAATGTAATTTCCAAAAGGAACGTAATGACACAACTTGAAGACAAGTGTCAAACTATGGAGTTAGCAATAACCAGATTCATGGTCAAATTTGATGTTTTGAGGCAGAAGGTCTGCCTAATCCTTTGGTGATAATTGACGGATTAATGAAGCATGAATATTATGACAATAAAATCAGGGAAGTGACCAAAGAACAATCCAAAAATTCCTCCATGAAATGAATTCCTATAGGCAAAGTACTCTATCATACTTTTGAAAATATCTTTTACCTCCAGCATGAGGTAAATAATCTCTTTATAAACAAGCCTACTTTTGCAATATACACAAAAATTGATGATATTTATAGGAGAATGGTAAAAATGAAATTACCAAATGAAGAGGCTTGGTAAAAGTTATATGATTTACTGTGACAGTGAAAAGTAAAGTGAAAACATAACAGTCAAAGTTAAAGAGTTACAGAGTAGTCAAGTTAAAGTAAATATAGATGAAAGGCAGAGTTTAAAGATCAACAGAGTTAAAAGATGAAATCAGATGACAAGGCAGCGTAAAGGACACTCAACAGAAAAAAGCAGCTAGTGTGAAAGAAAAAGTCAGAGAGATAAATCAGCAAAAGATGAAAAAGCAAACAAAAAAACCAAATAAGCAAGGACAACTTGCATTAGTTACATAGGTGTCTCTATCTTCTTGCATGAAGATATTGTATTTCCTTCAATAATTCATAAATTAGTTTTAGGATATTTTGTATTAGTTTTTGTATAAATACTTCATAATTCGAAGTATTGAGTGTGGATTCGTGAACATTTCTATAGTTGTAATTGATCTAAATACCCAAGGGTTTATTGTACCATTTTCAAGTCAGCAAATAGGACAATTAATAAAGGCATTGCATTACATGATTCATGTGTTGAGCCACTTCAGTGAAGTATCTTTCAATTGCTCATGTTTTTCCTTAAGTATTCCATAAACTTGCATGTTTTCCAATTTAAATGTTATAACGGGAATATTATTGCAGAAATTGTTGAAGTACACTCTATTCTGAACTGTTATTCTTTTTAATGTTTTCTTCTGATATCCAGATCTGAGAATCCTTAATTGCTCTCCCATCCTGACTGACCTCTGTCATATTCCTTCATTATTTGGTTTAAGGAATCCTTAAATTCTCCTTAATCCCGATTGAAAACCATTTCACCATCCAACCTAAAAGATCCGATTTTTCTCAGCTACCTTTCCCTATGAACACTTCCTTTAAAAATTGATTTTGTCCTGTTTTCTTGATACATTGACTCCATAGCCCAATGGAAAATAGACAGGCATATATCCATCTAAATTGGTAATTCCACCAAACAAATTAAATCAAACCTATCAATCTTACATAACTAGCCTAAAATCAATTAAAAAAACAAAGTTAAATCATAAAGAGAGAGCCTTCTCTAAGCATTAGGAAGGCTAGATCCTGATCTCAAAAGTAGGTTGATAGTTACCTCTAATATTTCTTAAACACACATAACAACCCTTGGAAATTATTGGAGTGATAACATACTGGCGACCATACTGGGAAATCAGTCCTCAGTTTGAAATAAACCTTAAAGAAAATACTTTTTTATCATCTTTTCACCTTAAGGTTGTTTTAGGGTTGTTAAATTTTTTTTATTGAAAATTAAAATTCTGGCTTCTAAAAGAACATACTATACCAGGACTCATCCTGATACTCAGCCTGCTATAATTGTTGATGTTCCTGACAAAATTTTAAGCAAAACCAAAAAAGTAGAAAGTCTAGGGACTATTATTCAATTAATCAAAGCTAATTCACTCCATAAAGAATTATCAAGCTTACAAGATATCGAATTTGATTTATCATTTGAACACTCTTTGTTTAGAACCAAATATGAAAATTCAATCTATGAGAGTGTAATAGATCCTAATTTCATTCAATCTATTGAAGAAAAGAAGGAGACTATTTCCCTTGATTCAGATCAACAAGCTCTAGAAACTTTTGATAAACTTGATGCTTTGACTGCAACTTTGATTAAGGATATTGGTGAAGCCTATTTTCAACATTCTGTTGAATTAGCTACTTTATATACTTTTACCTTGAAGCCTTCTACCATTCCTTCAGAGTCTGTAAATTCATCTTTATTTAGTACCACATCATCGATTATTTCCACTACACTTCATTCCACTGAATCTTTTGTTCCCAAGCTTCCTCTTCAACCTAGAGTTTTTTTTCCATCTCCAAATACTTCTAGTTCATTTTATAGCACTTCTGCTACATTTTCTAGTACTTCAACCTCATTTCCAAGTGCATCTTCTAGTGTTCCAAGTTCATCTACAATTACTTCAATTTCATCACCAAGCACCACAAATTTACCTCCTAGCTGTTATCACTCTAGTAATTATAAAGTTGTGAGATTTTTGGTTTTTAGTCAAAGAACACTAGAGGTAGCCACAGACCAACTTCAAACTCTAGGATCTAGCTTTCCTAGGATAAAGAGAGGTCTCTCTCTTTAAGATTGAAATTTGTTTGTTTTGTAAATACTAGTCTAGTTATGAATGTGCATCTTTGGTTTGGTTTTGATTTATTTGGTGGGAAAAATCACTTGAAGGGATGGATAGTGGGAAATTTATTTTTCCATTGGGCTAACGAGTCAAAATCAAGCAAACAGAACTGGGATCAAGGCCAAAAAGTCAAATTTTTTTAGGGCAATATAGATAACCCTTGAAGATCTTGGAAAGTTGTTTTTATGAGGTGGTATGATCGGGATAAAGTGCAATTAAGAATCCTTTGATCCGGAAAAAGGAAGTAGTAGGCAGAGGTCAAATGAGAGAGGGAGAATTTAAGGGTTCCCTACACTAGAAATCAGAGGAAAACATAGAAATTATAACTAGTTAAAAACAGGGTGCTCTTAAAAAATACTGTAGTAATACTCCTAGTTACTCATTCAAATTTAGAACAAACATAGATGGATGCATGTAACAAAGAAAGATAACAATGAAAAGTAAGGAAATACTTCACTCCAAATAGCTCATCACAGGAATCCTAAAGTATGATATCAATTGGTTTGATCCAGTCTGCTACTCGAAATTTGAAACAAAAAAGCCTTCAAGTCCAACAAAAATGACTATAACAATATCCAACAATTTATTCCGCACAAAATACTTCTAAAGATGAAGTATTTATAGATAGTTCTTTACAAAATATCCCAGAATGCTTCTAGGAATTATCTAAGGGAAATAAAAATATCTTTAAAATAAAATAGAGACATCTGCTTAACAAATCAACAAGTTGTCCTATATATCCAAAAGAAATAGAAACTGATTGAGGATAAGGTTCAGTTGGTTGCCTTGGTGTCCTCCTTGCTAGCTTTAGATATTTTAAATTTGTTTTGGAATCTGATCTACCTTGTCTGATACTCTTTCTATGATTCTCTTTATTCACTGATACTCTCTAAACTCAGATACTCTTTAACCATAGTCAAAACTCCAGCTAAGCTAGAATCTTAGCCATGGTAGCCAGATATGCCCCTTTGGTCTTACTAGCTCAATTACATGCCATGCCCCATGATTACCAAAGTAAAATATTTCAGTTTGATGTTACAGGTCAATATACTGCCCAACAACATGTAAACAAAATGACTGATTACTTTGAATTACATGAAATTGATGAAGTTGATGTTCAAATGAGATTGTTTTCCCAAACATTAACAGGAGATGTAAAAAAATGGTTTAAAGCTTTACCTGCTAATCATATATTTGATTTAGCTTCTTTTCACCAACTATTTATCAATAGATGGGAAATAAAGAAAAACCATTTACAAATATTAAGGCTGAATATGAAAATATTAGAAGAGCTCCTAATGAATCTGTTTAGGATTATTGTACTAGGTTTAACAGTATTTACAATGCAATCCCAACTAATATTAAACCTCCACCAGATGTAGCTTTAATAAAAATTCTAGATGGTTTTGATACTAATATGTCTTACCAATTGAGAGAAAGAAACCCTGAAACATTAGAACAGATGCAAAGTAATGGAGTTAGTGTAGAAGCTAACTTGTTAGCTAAAAGAGCTAGGATGAGAAATGAAAGAAGAGTTACCATAAAGGATGAACCATCCACATCAGACAGTAAGATTGATATTTTAAGAAAGAGTATGGAAATAATAATGGATATATTAGAAAATATGGAAAGAAAACCACAATGGGATAATCAACAAAAAGGTCCTCAAATCAGAAATCCCAGGTTTAGGAATAATACCAATACTGGTAAATGAAGAGAAACAACACCTGAACAATTGATTAGAATACCTTTCCAAGAAAACTATGCAGAGAGTTCCCAACAAAATGATGAAGATCAGGACACTCAGATTAACTTAATGGGGACAAATGATGATAATACTATTTTTCTTACCCAAGAAGAATATGAATTATCATGTTTCAACAATTACAGTTAGAATTTGGGGAGTCCTTTGACTATAAACAAGGTTATGAGTTTACAATTATGAAGTTCACAAACAATATAGCCTTAGAAGTAAGAAAAATGCAGAAGCTCCTACTAAGAAAACAGTCCAAACTCAGACCAAGAAAATAATAGAAGCTCCAGTGTCCAAGGTATTACATATTCTCCCTAGAGAAACTCAGAAAAATTCCAGTCCAACTCAGAAATTTTCTAGTCCAAAGATTGCATTGAGTCTAAAAATTGTAGACATCACAACTGTTGATACTCAAAAATCAACTACTGCTAAAACATCTACTGATATGCAAACATCAACTGCTGCTAAAACTACAACTTCCACTCAGACTGTCTCATAAAAGAAAAGTGAAAATAAAACAATAGAAACACATATTGAAATACCAATTGCTGATAAAAAAGATAAAAACACCCAAACTACAATTGGTAAAGAGGAAATCATTCAGTTAGGAAAAACTCAAGTCCCATTTAATATCCAAAATGAAATAGCCAAATTAAAAATACCAGTTCCTTTAATAGAGCTGGTGAAAAATTATTTATACAAAGCCCAAATGACTAAAACACTAAACATAAGTGAATGAGAAGATGTTGTTAACCTCAATGATGACCAACCAGAGTTACCATTTGGTCCTGAGGTAAATGGTAAACATCAAGAGGGTGGTGTTCCTCCATTCTACATTAGCTTGAGCATTCATGATAATTTTTTACACAATGCTACTTTAGATTCAGAAGCATCTCACAACTTAATGCCAAAAGCTATCATGGAAACATTAAATCTAGATATCACCAGACCATACAAAGATCTTTTCTCCTTTGGTTCTAGTAAAGTTAAATGCCTTAGCTTGATAAGTCCAGTACCCATCTAAGAGTATTGTCATGGATATTGTAGTTGCTGATATCCCTCCAAAGTATGTAATGTTATTATCTCGCTCATAGGGAGCAAAATTGTAGGGATCACTACAATTAGACATGTCATATGCTACAATTTCTATTTTTGGTAACCCAAAAATATTTACAGATAAAATTTAATGAAATACATGGTCAGTAGTACAAAAAAACCATAGAATTATCCTATTTATTATGTACACTTTGATATGGATTCTTTCATCTTATGTACTTCAGACATTGGCACAAATAAAAACACAACATTACAACAGAGATAAAGAAATTGACAGTGACAATATATTTCATGAATCTATTGGCACTTAGATTTCGATGGCTCAGTAAACAGATTAGGAGCAGGAGAAGGAGTATGGATTTATAACTTAGAGAATGATCATTCTGAAGGTTATGCATTTAGGTTAAACTTTAAATGCACAAATAACATGGAATAGTACGAGGCATTAATCTTAGGACTGCAAATTGTAAGAAAAATTGGAGCCAAGAAAGTTTCTATCATGGGAGACTCAGAATCAATCATAAAACAAATCAAAGGAGAGTATCTTGTGAACAATCCTAGACTGAGCCAACACAAAGAAACCATTCTAGATTTGATTAAGGATTTGCTTGAAATTGACTTTGTTGTTATTCTAAGGAAACAAAACATGTAGGCACACAGTTTGGCTATTTTTTCCAGCACATGTAGATTTCCTTTTCAGCCAAATCACCAATACACTGCAGAGGTAAGACATAGGCAAACTATACTAGAAAATTTGAGATATTGGCAGATTTTTTCACAAGATTCTCGAATCTACAATTTTATGAATGCCGAGGGAGAATTTCAAAAGTGTAATATAGATACTGATTGTATAGTAGATTACACAATAAATATTAAGTTAGATGTAAATTATGTAGATAAAACTTAACCCATTATATTTACTAAAGTAGAGATAGATAAATTAGAAACAATAGAAATAGAGGAAATAACAAATGATGAATAAAAAATTTTTAACCGTAAAGATAATTTTTTGCCCAAGGGATTAGCCCCATTAGAAGATCTTTTTGACTCAAATGATGGAGCTAGAAAACCCAAAATGGAGCCATTAAGATCAGACATAGAAGAATGTAACATAGGAACAGAATAAAAACCCAAGCTTGTCAAATTATCCAAAGCATTACCTCCAGAAGAAACGCTGAAATACATAAGCTTATTTAAATAATTTCAAGATGTCTTTGCCTGGAATTATGAAGACCTCAAGTCTTATGACACCAGTATTATCCAACACAAAATACCCATCAAAGAAAATCAGAAACCCTTTAAACAAAATCTTAGGAGAATTAATCCTGTTCTTATGCCTTTGATAGAAAAAGAAGTGAAAAGGATGTATGAAGCAAAAATCATAGCACCTATTAGATATTCTAATTGGGTCTCAAAATCAGTTCCCACGAGGAAGAAAATAGGGGAAATTAGACTTTGTGTTGATTTTTAAAACTTAAACAAAGTCTCATTAAAATATAACTATCCTCTCCCCAAAGTGGACCATATTTTACAGAGGGTAGTAGGGTCATCTAAAATTTCATTGCTTGATGGATTCTCTGGATACAATCAAATCCTAGTTCAACCAAAAGATCAAACAAAGACTGCATTTACCGCTCCATGGGGAACTTTCATGTATTTGAAAATGCCCTTTGGATTGATGAATGCAGGAGCTAAATTCCAAAGAGCTATGGACCTAGATTTTTCCAAAGAAATCCATGACTTTCTTGTCATTTATCTAGATGACATCACAATATTTTCCAAAACAGACAATGAATATCTAGATCATTTGAGAAAAAAATTTCATTAAATGCAGAAAATTTGGTATTTCCTTAAATCCTAAAAAGACACTATTTGGATTAGAAGAAGGTAAAATCCTAGGACACATAATCTCAAAAGAGGGAATTAGGATAGATGCAGCCGGAATAGAGGAAACCTTAAACATAAGTCATCCTATAAACATCAAGGAATTACATGCATTCTTAGGTAAAATAAAATTTCTTAGAATATTTATTTCTAATTTACTAGAACTAATTAGAGAATTGAATAATATGTTGAAAAAGGATTCAACACTTAAGTGGACAATAGAGGCTAAATAGTATTTTGAAGCAATTAAACAAGCCCTTACTAAAAGACCTATCCTTATAAGTCCTGATTTCAAAAAATATTTTATAATTTTTTCTTTTGCTTTACCATTGCAGCAGTCTTGTTGCAAAAGAATGATCAGGGTTATGAACAACCCATTGTTTTTTTCAGCAAATCCTTAAGAGATGCAACATTAAAGTATAACATTATGGAAAAATAAGCACTTACTTTAGTGAAAGCTATGAAAGATTTCAGAGTGTATATTTTATACTCACACATAATTGCATCTGTTCCAAATTCAGTAGTAAAGGATATTCTGACTCAGAATGGGCCTGATGGAAATAGAGGCAAATGGATTGCCACTATATCGGAATATGATATTGACATAAAGCCTACAAAATTGATTAAAGGCCAAGTTTTACTGAAACTCATGGCTAAATCGAACTGTCGAGCCTTAGATAAAATTTCATTGCAACAATAGATGATCAGGAAGAGATGGCGACTCCACAGATCAGTGAAGCTTTTTTAGGTTCACCTTGGTATGCAGATATCATATTTTTTTTACTTAACTTACAAGCTCCTCTTGGTTTGTCTAGAACTAAAGGTAAATTCTTAAAATTAAAAGAAATGAAATATTTGATCATAGATAATGCTTTATTTTGGAAAGATCATGGTGGCATTCTTTTAAACTGTTTATTGAAAGATGAAGTTGATAAAGTTATGTAAGAATTTCATGCAGGTGACTCTGGAGGACAACTTTATTGGAAATCAACTGCTGATAAAATCTTGAGGGCAAGTTTTTACTGGCCCACCCTTTTTGCAGATGTTAGAAAGTATGTGACCTCCTGTCACAAATGCAAAATATTTGAAGGGAAGAAAAAACTATTACCTTTACCTCTCAAACCGATCTCCACAAAAATTCCATTTCAATAATGGGGTTTAGACTTCATTGGTGAAATTCACCCACGCTCCTCAGCCAACATAAATGGATTTTGACAACCACTGATTACTTTACCAAGTGGATAAAAGCCATTCCCTCTAGACAAGCCACTGATTTTGTCATTATCTCATTCCTTTAAAACAACATCCTTTCTAGGTTTGGATGCCCACAAAAGCTCATTACTGATGATGTAGCTACATTCAAATCCAAGAATATGATAGAATTTTGTAACAAATACCACATTAACCTTGCCCATTCCATTGCCTTTTACCCTCAAGGTAATGGAATTGCAGAATCCTCAAACAAAAGCTTGGTTAATATCATCAAGAAATTGTTAGAAGACAACAAGAAGAATTGGAACAAAAGGTTGGTCAATGCCTTATGGGAAGACATACTAACTACAAAGAAATCTATTGGTACATATCCCTATCAATTGGTATATGGGATGTATGTTGTTTTTCCATCCTCATTGGGAGTACCAGTGATGAAAATGATTCAAGAGATGCAGGTAGAACCAAATGATATCTAAAGGAGGATAAATCAGAAAATACATTTGCAGCAAACCAGGGAAGAAGTTTATGTCAAATCACAATTTATCCAAAAAAAATCAAAAATATTTTTTACAAGAAAACAAAAGAAGATGATTTTTACATAGGTGATAAAGTACTCAAATGGAATTCTAGAAGAGAATACAAAGGGAAACATGGTAAATTTTATTTTCTTTGGAAAGGCCCATACATCATTTATGGTTATAAAGGTAATAATGCATTTTTCTTGAAGGATTTAGATGGAGCAGATCTACCAGGTGGACCAGTCAATGGTGGAATGCTGAAGCACTGCTTTTCTCTTGATTAACTATTAGTTTATTTTGTTTATTTTGTTCATTGTGAATACCATCGCAAAGAATAGATTGGATTGGATTATTATCTTTTGAAGTTGAAGCCCGAAGAGAAGGCCTTAAGCTTTAATAGATATAACATCATATGATTGAATAAAAGAGAGCTCAAAAAGCAATTTCAAGGCAAGCCAAGTCAAAGTTCCAAGGCCACTCATCTTAAAGTTCTTGAAATCTCACCAGGAGATGACATCCACAAGTGGAGCCACTGTTAGGGTCATATAATAATAGGGATCATAATTTTGAATTGACTATGTTTTAGTCTTGTAATATTGTACATACTTTGCTTTCTGCAAATGTTTTCCCATATTAAGAAAAAATGTAAAGAGGGTAAGTCCTAAAAGAAAAATCAAAGGACTAAAATAAAAATATCAAAAAATAATATAAAGTATGAACCCCACCAAAAAGAGATAAAAATAGATCCTAAAAGTGATGCACATTTAAATGCTACTACTTTCACTTTACTTTGCAAATAAAAATTGTGTGCAGCTTGTCCAAAATGCCACAATCCATGATGATCAAACAATTTAATCTTGATTCATTCATGCTTTAAATTTCATGCTGATAGTTAGTGAATAAGGTTTGACCAAACCATTCAAGCTTGGAAGATCAGTATAAAATAATAATGAGCTCATCAGTTTAATCTGAGCCATTGGAAGTTATAACGTTAGAATTAGATTTGTTTTCTTATCAAAAAAAAATTAGAAGGTCAACAAGCTCAAATGCACCCAATAAATGAAGAAAAAATGTTAGGGTAAATAATGGGTAGGTAGATTACTTTCACTAGGCATGGAAAGCATCAATTGGTCAGTTCATATCACTAATATCCCCCAAAATCCCCTTCCTCTTTCTTAAAACCCTATTCTCCATTATTAGAAGGAATTTTCCCTTGTAAAAAGCCCATTTCCTTTTGAAAATATCCCTTCCCCTCCATTTTAACCTTTTCCCCTTATTTCACCCCTTTTCCCTTCCTAAAAACCCTTTCCCTAGTTAAAAATCACATTTTTCTTTAAAAAAGTAACTCCCCCTTTACTAACCCCCTTTTTAATTAAAACATGTAAAAATCCACTTTGCATAGTTTTAAAAAGGTTTAAATGTATCGGGCCCCATTGAAAAACCTTCCCCGATATCCTTTTAACTCATATTCTTACTGTATTTTAATATCCTGAATATATATTTTATTAACCCCTCATATATATTAACTCCCTCATATATATCTTCCCAACCCCATTTTATTTCATAAACTATAGTTTATTTCATTAAACCCCTATATTAAAATACCCGATCCCATATCATATTAACCACTTTATATTAGTTTAAACATATGGTTTATATATATCCCGAGCCCACTTTTAATTAACCCAACCTTGTATATTAGTCCCCGCTAATTGTTAACCCAACCCACATATGTTTAAACTCCTTCGCATGACTCATTCCCGGTCCCACCTATCAAATCCCTCCTATTCGTCCATCCGTTAGATCTCTATTCATTTGATCTAACGACCAATGATAGTTTTCGCACCCCTGACTACCTGAAGTTTAAAACCATTTGAGGGTTATGAAATGGTTTGTTTTGCACCCCCGCTCCCCTGCTATGTGGCAGCCCCACATTTTATCGCACTCATCAGCCGAAAACCACTTTACCACTTTTTACCGTGTGATAAATCGCCATCCCACCATTTTGCTGTATGATGAATACCACGCTCTTGTTTGAATTTAAACCTCCGCGCCCTATGTTTAACTACCATTGGTTAAAAACATTAAAACTTTCCCTTTACCGTTTATTCACCATTTTTGTTGAGAATTGCAGAGAAGAAGCTAAAAAGAAACCTTGCCGACCTATTTTCAAGCTAAAGTAACCGGTGCCGACCTATTTTGAGGCCAAATTAGACCAAAATTAAAGCTTATTTGCTACTAGAACCTGTGCAGAATTAGTTTAAAGATTTATAAGACCAATAAAGCCTCTGCTGTGACTAGAACCACTTTTGCATCCATTTTCATAGGTAATCCTAATCACTAGAAACCATTACTTCAACACAAGAAAGTAATAAATTGATTAAAATAAACAAATCTATGACTTCCCAGGGCATTGTGACTGTTAACCCTCTGCAACCCCCTATAATAGATGTTGAACATACTCCCCTTGCAAACAAAGACTTCAAAATCAGTGATATAGTCACTGATTTCAACCTCTTGGACCTCCACTGCTTAAGCCATGATAAATCCATAGACCAGGCTGATGATATCTACCTTTGGGAATCAAATTTGCCTAAATATATCTTCTCATAGACCTTCCAATTCCATGAAATCATCAAACTCTGTCAGGTTAATTACTTGCCCAATGAAAGAGCCCTAGTAACCCCTAGCAAAGAGATTTTGTTCACAATCACTGCAGAATCAATAAATTAAATGTTATAGATCCAACCTAAGCCTGATGAATCCCCATTGTCTATTGAAATCTTCACTAAATTATATTTAAAGCTAGAATTTCCCAAGAGGTTTCAAATCTTCCAAACATTTCTTCCTTCATCAGTGGAAACCCCAAAGAGTAACCCTCCTTATCTAGCTTCAATTGTCTCAGAGAGAGCCAAACAGATTATCACAATGTTGTCTTACATTTTAGGATACTTCACAGATTAATATGTAGATTCTTCAATCTTAGGTTTTCTATCCATTTTCAGCACAAGACAACCTCCAACTTCCACATTTAACTTTGCTCAATATATATCAGAAGCCATCCATGAGAAATTAGTTAAATTACCATAGGAAAGAGTGTTTAAGTATTCATCTGTTTTGTTTCATATGTTCCTGTACTTCCAATCTGAAAGGTTTGCAGTTAGCCTTCAAAAACTGGACACAGAGGGTAACCCCCAATCTGTAGTCTTTTGGACTTCCTTAATCAGAAAGGATTCCATAGAATTCACCTACAAGGACTTCATTGATGCATTTTTTTATCCAATTGTCAACATGCTGAGCAGTAACATTCAACCAAGAGTCAGTGATGAGATAAAGAAGGTCTTACAATTGTCTGAACACAGTATAACATGAGACTGGTATTTATACCAGAACCACACTGAAATTAGGGTATATGGATGTCAACTCACTCCATACAAGCTGCCCAAATACCTCCCAATGAGGTTATTTTCACTAGAATATATCAGGCATATCCTAAATTCAAATGAGGTTAATTTTATGTCAGCAAAGAAGAAAAATCAGTTTAAAATTAGGAACCAACTTGGTCCTTTCATTTGTAATGATAGGAATTATGGTCAACAAGTAGATAAGTGTTTACATGACTTCAAATTCAACAGTAGTTTCAAATGGCAGTATGATCCTTTGGGAGTTATTAGCAAGTTAAGAGTAAAATTTAAATTGACTCCTTTTGTCCATGAGTCTAAACTAGAAATTGAAAAGTACTCCAACCAGTCAGAGTGGTTGGAAAATACTTTGCAAGAGGTAGAGAAGCAAGTTGATACTAGTTCCATTTTTCATACTCCAGCCCCACAAGACAGGAACTCAAAGAGGCCAAGGGAAGAAGGTTCATATTCTTTTGAAACCACTACTGACACCAAATTCAAGTTAATGTATAAGAAAAATACCAAGCTAAATCCTGTAAATGAACAAGAAGAGATAGTCTAAATAATTTATACTGATTTAATTGTCAGGGATAATGCACCTCCTATTGTTTTAGAGGAAACTCATTAGCCTTCAACCTCTAGTGCTCATATCATTCAGAAGTAGCATAGTGTTGAAGTTTCTTCATCAAGAAAACTAGTGGACAAAGAACATGATATAATGGAAAAATATAATGAAATCAAATTGAGGAATGAGGCATTGAAAGCTGTCACCAATGCCCAATATTGGAAATAGACTCCTAGTGACCAAAATAGGTTGCTTTCAGCCTTTGATTATAAAACCAGGAAGATGAAAATGACCTTTTTGCAGCCAATAGTCCAGGCTCCAAAGTCATCATCAAACTATAAGAAAACAACATTTGAATTTCAAGCCAAAGATTTGCATCCAATAGATCAAATTGAGTTCCATAAGCAAGCTGGAGAAATGATTTATTCCATTATGAATAACAAAGCTATGAGTGTTCAAAAACTTCAGAATTCTCTAGAAAACATCAGAGCATAGTTAATGCTAGAGAAGGCATCCTCACAAGCAAAATAGAATCAAATCACTTGAATAATTGATCATGGAGGTTGGATATGATCCAAAGAACATCAAAACAGTTGAAGAGCTGATAAAAAAGAAGAATTAAAACATTACTTAATTAAAGAAGCAACTGAAATTACCTCCCACTGAACATCCACAAACTAAGGAAGTTTTGGAGAATGAAGGTTAGAAAGATGAAATGATGAATCTCATCATTCAGTTGACAACTCAACTGAAAGAGATGGAGAATGAAATGGATAAATTGGTGCAGGAAAATAAGACCAACATGGAAGAAATCCCTGTCACTGGCATTCCTACAGTTACAACAACAGTTCCATCTACTTAATCAGCTCCATTACCTACTGCAGTTACAGTGACAACAGAAGTTCAACCATCTACTACATCAGCAACAGAAACAGTGGCAACTCATCCCAGTGATGAAGCAAGTAAATTAATCAAAGCTATGCAAGACATGTAAAACCAAACAAATGAGATTAATAGACTTAAAGAACAAATAAAAAGTCTAGAGGATGAAAATAAGTTGGTACAAATAATGCATAAATCAGAAACTCAGATGTCAAACAGATTGACTGATAGAATATAGAATTTAGAAGAAGAATTGACATTGAAAGAACCACTTGCCCAAGCAAAACGTCAGCTGTGGGCTAATATCATTAACTCTGTTAATGATATTTGGCCTTCCATCCAAGTTACATTTGAGTAGAAATATTTGATCAAGGAAGCTAGTGAAGCTATTGAGAAAGTCAAAGAGGAACTTGGGAAGAAACATGAATAAGCCACTGAAATAATAAAGTTTCTTAATTCCAAGAACAAACAAGAATTAGAAGAAATTGGCATAAGTGACAGAACATAAAAAATATTAGAGGTAATAAAGGTAATTTCCAAAAGGAACATGATGACACAACTTGAAGACAAGTGTCAAACTATGTAGTTAGCAATAACCAGATTCATGGTCAAATTTGATGTTTTGAGGCATAAAGGTCTGCCTAATCCTTTGGTTATCAATGATAGATTAATGAAGCATGAATATTATGACAAGAAAATCAGGGAAGTGGCCAAAGAACAGTCCAACAATTCCTCCATGAAAGAAATTCCTACAAGAAAAGTACTCTATCAGACCTTTGAAAATATCTTTTACCTCCAACATGAGGTAGATCATCTCTTTATAAACAAGCCTACTTTTGAAAAATACATAGAAACTGATGATATTTATAGGATAATGGTAAAAATTAAATTACTAGATGAAAAGTCTTGGGAAAAGTTATATGATTTACTGTGACAGTGAAAAGTAAAGTGAAACCAGAGGAGTCAAAGTTAAAGAGTTACAGAGCAGTCAAGTTAAAGTAAATACAGATGAAAGGCAGAGTTTAAATATCAATAGAGTTAAAAGATGAAATAAGATGACAAGGCAGCGTAAAGGACACTCAACAGAAAAAAGGTAGCCATTGTGAAAGCAATAGTCAGAGAGATAAAACAACAAAAAATCAAAAAGAAAACAACAAAACCAAATAAGCAGGGACAACTTGCATTAGTTACATAGTTGTCTCTATCTTCTTGCATGAATATATTTTATTTTCCTTCAATAATTCCTAAATTAGTTTTAGGATATTTTTTATTAGTTTTTGTATAAATACTTCATAATTCAAAGTATTGAGTGTGGATTCCTTAACATTTATATAGTTGTAATTGATCTAAATACTCGAGGGTTTATTGTACCATTTTCAAGTCAACAAACATGACAAGTAATAAAGGCATTGCATTACATGATTCATGTGTTGAGCCACTTTAGTGAAGTATCTTTCAATTGTTCATGTTTTTCCTTAAATATTCCATAAACTTGCATGTTTTCCAATCTAAATGTTATAACAAGAATATTATTGCAGAAATTGTTTAAGTACACTTTGTTATTAACTGTTATTCATTTTAATGTTTTATTCTGATATCTAGATCTGAGAATCCTTAATTTCTCTCCCATCCCGATTGACCTCTGTCATCTTCCTTCATTATCCAGTTTAATGAATCCTTAACTGCTCCTTAATCTTGATTGAAAACCACTTCACCATCTAGCCTAAAAGATTTGATTTTTCTCAGCTACCTTGCCCTGTGAACACTTCCTTTAGAACTTGATTCTGTCCCATTTGCTTGATACATTGGCTCCATAGCCCAATGGAAAACAGACAGACATCTATCCATATAAATCAGTAATTCCACCAAACAAATTAAATCAAACCAATCAATCTTACATCATTAGTCTAAAATCAATTAAAACAAAAAAGTTAAATCATAAAGAGAGCCCTCTCTGAGTATTACGAAGGCTAGATCCTGATCTCAAAAGTAGGTTGATAGTTACCTCTAATATTTCTTAAACACACATAACAACCTGTGGAAATTATTGGAGTGATAACACTTCGGAATTCCTCCCACGTATGTAAGGAAGAAACATGTAGGGAGTGGTATCAGTTAGCGACTTTTTTCTCCAAGGTGTGAGGCAACAATCTGCAAGATATGTCATCATACTTCACTCTCATCATTTGCACAACCAGGTAGAAAGTTCTAATATGATCTTTGGCTAAAGTTCCATTTTCAAGGTTAAACTTCGGAAGGTGTTTCTCAGGGTGACGAGGCATGTCATGAAGGGGACTTCAGATGCTTAGAGGGGATTGGGCCATCCAAGCCAATGGTTGCACTCGATTAGCCCTTAGTATGGGATGGAACATAATATGGTCGACATTACCTTCCGATTCACTTTCGGTGCCTAACCTAGACCCTTCACTACCATGGTGTGGCTGCCTATCATTACCCCAAGGGACCCTCAAATGTGTTAAATCCCAGAAGTTCCTTATTTTTCTGAAATTTCCAAAGTTCCTCGGGAACCTAAAAGGTCGCTAATTTTGGGGAGGATCTAGGTGGTAATGATTATCTTTGTTTCGAACGTTCTCATCATTTCCTACTCCTTGAATAACTTCAGGGTTCCTCTGAGGTGGAGGATCATTAATTCGACAGTTCTCAAGCAGAGGTTGATTATTCCCTTGAACATTATCCTTCCGGATTTTATTATTGACCCTGGTAATCATGATACTTGGGTCTTCTCTCTTAGATGTTGGGGGACTTTCCAAACCTTCAATCAATATTCTCTCAACGACATCCGCATAGTATTCGAGCATCAGTCTAATCAGATGCGGTACTGAATTCACCAGGATGACTTTACAAGTAAGGTGCGGGTTGGAAGTACATGGGTTGGGTAGTGAGCTTGTAGCCGGGATGCCTTGTAGGCCTTTGATGAAATTTTGGGTGAGAGGACGTAAGGGCCTTAGTTTTTTGTGTGTGACTTCATAAAAAGGAGTGTCCCTTTCTACATGAACATTCTTGATCTGGGGTAGTTCAAAGTCACCGTGCTAGAGATATATGAAAGGCGGATGCATGGATGGATAGAGATGAGTGTGAGGAGAAGAAGGAAGGGGTGTGTTAATATCTCGTTGGGAAGTTTCTAGGCAATGGTGTATGTTGTTTCCTGCCATCAGACCCACCTTCTAGCACCAAATCTATTGATGAGATGGAAATTACCGACAACAGTTAAGGAATCTCCTCGATGCAAAATACCAATTAGAGTCTACATTGTTTGGTTTAGCGATCCCATCTGGTATGTAGGTTAGGTTTCCATTAAGCTGGTTTAAGTAAGCTTTGGGCAAAGAGAAAACGTACTGAGTGAAGGAGCATATAATCTTTGATAAAAACAAGTTAGTAATTGATGAGTTTCGTGTAAAATAGATACCATGAATAGAAAGAAAGATTTCAAAGCATGAAACTTAAGAAAAGAATTCTTCGCAAAACCTTTAATAAGATCACACACATAATAGTAATAAGCTTAAAAACCGGGAAAGATTTCACGATAGCTAAGTAATTCAATCATAACAAGTGAAAAGTACAAAGTAATATAATGCCGATATCAATAAAGCAGTTTATAAACGTAGCACGAGGTTAGAATATCATATATAGTAAAGCGATCTCAAAGCAATAAACAGTAATCAGATAAATAAGATATCAAACACATAACACATTTGGTTCACCAAAACAACCTTTGTATTAGATCCAAACAGTTAAGTACAGTCAGACTTTCCCTTACAATTACCCTTCCGCACACATAGCCACCAGAGTTCGCACATAGCGAGGACTAGGTCTCTACATACAAAAATAGTAGGAGACTTTCTACCTAACCCAGACTAAAAAAAATTACAAAATGAATCACTTATGCATGAAACACTTAGATAAAACATGAACTATCTTACTAGAATCTATCTATCTATATTTATATCCATTCAACGTGCAGATACTATGGTCTCTAACCATGGTTTGAGGCCCACAATTTTCCCTTAATAACCCATTTACATAAAAGAGGGATGTTGACCTGCTCCAAATCCCCTTGACCTTTCTGCGTAGTGTGCATAAACAAAAATATATACAAAAAGTTGCTCAAAATTCACCCCAAGGGACCTCGCTCCAATAGCCCCCCAACACAAACCCATGACTCATCCCGAGTCACTGTGGGGTATTCTCCTTCATCTTCGCTTTGAGCATAGTGACATAGGTTTTCAGTGGAAAAACCACCTGAAGGCTCTGCAAAACAACTCCCTTTGCTTCATTGACCAGATTTTCTGTTGTCAGACCTTCAGTTGCAATATCGATACTTCTTTGAGTCTATTGAAGGGTCTTCAATGCAACATTAAGTGTCTGTGAAAGTTTTAGAGCATCCTCGACCCACCGATGCATCCATGCTTCCAGAAACTATTCTCCGCGACAAAAATTGTTGATCTCAGTCTGAATCGCTCAACCCTCCTGTAGGTGGGAAAGGTGTTTTGCAACCACAAGGGTGGGCGTCACCATCTGAATATTAGAAAATTGTTGTTTTGATGGACAATGCATTGTGCAGCTACTATACCATTGGGTCATTATGAACTGAAGTCCAGATGCCCATGCCCTCATCCAATAATTGAATGCACTCTCTATCTGCAAAAACTATGCTCTTTGTAGTGTTTTTAACTTCGATGACCCTTTGGGCTCTTATTTTCGGAGGAGTCTCTAACTACATCTTCATTTGCAGACCTGAGATTTGGTGCTCAAACTCGGCACGCACAACCTAAATATTTGCACTTGAGGCCTTCAGTGCAATGCCCAACCCTTATAATTTCTTTGCTGGGGTGGCTATGGTAGGGACCACTGGCACATCATTTCATACTTGGTTTATCTTAGCTTCTAAAGCAGCCTGCTGAGCCTCTGCTACACAACATGATTCCTTTGCACTCTGCTATTTTTGGTGAGCTTTGGTAGCCTGCTACTGTGACTTTGCGGCAGTGGTGTGGGAACGAGCTTCTTGGAACTGGAGCTCATCCACAATCATGTTGTATATCATATGTAACTTCCCTACAGGCACAACGGATAAGTCAACATTTATATCACCGCAACCTCATAGCTGTGCACGTTGGCTTTCTGATTCTACATGGATGGCAGGCTTATGGATCTGAATGAGCTGAATCTCCCTTGTGGTAGGTAATACTGGGTTGAGTGGCAGTGTGTTGGTTGCAGGCACGCTCGCTTGCATCTGGCTCACTTGTGCTACACTCGCCTCAATCAAACTTGCTTGAAATTTGAGCTCCTGGATGCCGCTCTACACCCCATCGAGCACAACCTTGAGCTTCCAAGTCCTTCCAAATGTCCTATGTTGTCTTGGTGAACGTGTTAGCTATCTCATTGAATTCATCCTCGGTAATTGTTGATCTCGGTGTAAATCACCCGAACCTCCTGTAGGCGGACAAGGTGCTATGCAACCACAAGGGTGGGTGTCACCATCCGAAAAATAGAAAATTGTTGTTCCTTGGTGCACAATGCATTGCGCAACTTCTGTACCATTGGGTCATTATGAACTGAAGTCTAGATGCCCATGGCCTTATCCAATAATTGAATTCACTCTATAACTACAACAACTATGCTCTTTGTAGCGGTTTTAAATTTGGCAGCCCTTTGAGCTCTTATTTTCGGAGGAGTCTCTAGCTACATATTCATCTACAGATCTATGATTTGGTGCTCAAATTCGGCACGCACAACCTAAATCTCTATGCATGAGGCCTTTAGTGCAGTGCCCAACCCTTCTAATTTCTTTGCTGGGGTGGCTATGGTAGGGACCGCTGGCACATTGCTGCATACTTGGATTATCTTTGCTTCTAAAATAGTGCACTGAGCCTCTGCTGTACGACATGCTTCCTCTACGCTCTGCTATTTTTGGTGAGCTTCGGTAACCTGCTGCTATGACTCTACGGTAGTGGTGTGGGCACGAGCTTCTCCGAACTCGAGCTCATCCACAATCATGTTGTGGATCATATGTAACTTCCCTGTAGGCACAACGGATAAGTCAACATTTATATCACCGCAAACTCGTAGCTGTGTGAGTTGGATTTCTAATCTACATGGATGGCAGGCTCAGGGATCTGAATGAGTCAAATCTCCCCTGTGGTAGGTAATACTGGGTTGAACAGCGGCGCGTTGGTTGCAGGCATGCTCGCTTGCATTTGGCTCACTTTTGCTACGTTCGCTTGAATCAAACTCGCTTTAAATTTGAGCTCCTGGATGCCACTCTACACCCCATCGAGCACAACCTTGTACTGTGCTTCCAATTCCTTCCACATGTCCTATGCTGTCTTCATGAATGTGTTAGCTATCTCATTGAAGTCATCCTCGGTTAGCGTCAACTCTTCTTCGCCGGTGGCTTTGGTGCCTTTGCGATTCTTCCCTGGACCTCCCGTGGCCTGAGAGTCATGATTTTTCCCCTTGAAAGTCTAGACTGCCACTTTCTCCGCTGTGTGACCCTCGGTATCCTTAGGCCTAGCACCATTCTTCTTAGGTGAAATGTCTATTTCAAGGTCAATTGTTTCGCTTGTTGTGGTCGACATCGAATCTTCTCCAATACTTTTCTCAGCAAGTTGTATACCGGTACGGGGCTTGGTGGGCATCTTAGGAATAGAATTGGATGCGCCTCCCATGGTGTGCCACTCCAACCAAGAAGGTTACCACTCTACAGTGAGGCGCAAAAAATTACCCTGAGTGACAAGATAAGGAAACTCATACCATATACCTACTACGACGCCCTTTGCATGGATGTGAATGTTATGTAATGTTGCTTTGAAATCAACAATCAACTTTACTTCTCGTACAAAATTGGAGACAACCTAGGCTTTGATTTAATTGCTTTAAAAATGGAGGCATCGAACATGACCTAAAATATTTTGTTCTCCATGATACGTGCAGGGATGGAGGAATTCCACAGCATGGTGTATCGCGTGGCTTCACACATCCGCGGTACTAGTTCTGGAAATTGGGTCTGCTACGGGGTCTTCGAACAGATCAATGCTATCAACAGCAAGCACCAAGCCTTGTATAAGTGCTTGCCTTCTTCTTGCACCTCGCGCACATTCTCTAGAAAATCCTTACAAAAATAATGCGCCCATTGTAAATGAAACTCTTCTCACATTGTCCTGCAAGTGCAATTACTTGCGTAGGGACTTATTTAGGTCTACATTTCCTCATCATCTTGCATGCCAAGATGAGTGTCCCAAATTGGACAGTTGGGTCATTAATTTCACTCACCACAAATCCTCCGCTGTGGCGCGATACCTGATAGGTAGCCTTGATCTTGTTCGCCACCTTCTTCTCCTGGCCTTTGCCTCAAAAATCAGCCATGGGATCCGTGCCTTGATTGGGCAGGCTGGTGATCCGATGGATTAGTGCGACATCAATAGGTAAACTCTCTCCCAGTCACAATGCGTTGTCATTGACCAATGAGAGAAACTATCACACACATATGTCATTGATCGGGCTACACTCGAAAAGTGGAACCTGTAGTAAATTTTAGAGTTATGCCCTATGCAGGCCCAATAATCAGTGCTTCGGCTCTATGCACACAAAGTCCCCCTCATAGGTTACGTGGTCCAGGTATCTTTTAGGTAAAAGCTCAAGGAATTTATCAACATCCGCGAGGTCCCATTAATCCATCTTTAATTGCGGCAACTTGGGAACATATCTCCTTCTAGAGGGACATTTTCTGGGATCAGAGGCATATTAATGTATGCTCGCACTTTGTCGAGGTCCTTCGGGACCTTGATTGAGGCCTTACGCAGTGTGACATAGGTTGGAAACCATGAGATGAGGACCACTTCAACCACATCTTCATCCTCCATGATCGTCTTAGGTAGCTCAGACATGGGTGTTGGCTTGAGGGGTCATGACCGAGGTTTAGACTTAGCGCATAACCAAAAAAACCCTCTTACTATTGTCCCTTTTGGAAATGACCTGCTTGTGCAGGCCAAAGTCTCACCCGAAGCAGTATGGGGAGGTGCTGGAACCAGGTTTCCACAACCCTGAGAGAGAATTAAATTAAGTGGGCACTTTTAGATCTACTTTAACATACATAATGACTTGCAAACCAGAAATCATAACCAGAAACCCTAGGTTAATTAACACATATTAATCCAGTGCGCACACCCAAAAAAAAGATCTGTGTTTCCTTTAACAGTTCTAACAACATGATATTTGGCCCTTACAGAACTAGATCTATGCAATTAAAATTCAGGAACCAGGTACACAAACAATCCAATCACAGATCATATAACTTATAACTATGAACATAAATCATATGCGGAATCAGATCACATAAAAAAATAACAGATGCATTTAGTACTCAAATTTATCCAAAAAATTCTTTATTCATCAACAGTTCTAAAAAACGCGTACAATCCTTCAGATCCACCTGGCACATAGTCAGCGGGGTCCACACACAGCCGAACTAAGGTCTCCGTGCACACAGCCAAAATGAGCCTTTCAGAGACAGAAACTTACACAGATCTACTTTAGAGCTCAAAAATGTAACTTAAATTGTCCAAAACTTATCAAAAACTGTCTTATTTGACTCAATCTAGAATTCTATTTATACCTTAGCCTACGCTCATCCTAAGGTCCGTAAACCGTGGTTCGAGACTCCTAGATTTACCCTTTATCCCATTACAATGCATGAAGTGAATTTGAACCGCTCCAAAGTGAACTGCTCCAAAGCCCCTTGAATGTGCATTTCTTAGTGTGCATAACTGAAAACTACAAAAATATACTATTATTTACTCAAAAATGCGGTCCTAAGGGACCTTGCTCCAACATTCCCCCAACATAACCTTGTGACTCGTCCCGAGTCATAGAGGTACTGGGGTCTTCATCTTCGTCTGTAGCTCCTCGATGGTGGAAATTAAGGGCACAAGGACTCCTGCACTCTAATCGGCTGGACTTTGCGCTGTATCCACCAACTTTTGAGAGGTTAGCCCCTCGGTTGTGAGACTGATGCTATGGTAAGTCTGACTCATATTCTTGACAGCAACATCTAAATCCTGTGACAACTTCATTGCTTCGTCTGCCCACGAATTCATGTGCGTGGTGACAATGTGCTTCTTCCTCCATAGGTCCTTAACCTCATCACACACTACCTGGCTCGTCTGCAGTCGTGCCATTCTCTAAGCAGGCACAAATGTTGGAGTTGCCTCTTGAAGCTCATCAAACACCTACTCTTTTGGCGTGCAGTTCCTGCAAGATCTTCCTGACAAGGGGATATGTATACACGGATGTCCATAGGACCATAGTTGTATCCAAAATTTCTGTACCCTTGTCAATGATTGCTGCAATATTGGATGACGCTTCTTTGACTAGAGCAGCGTGCTGCGCTTGCACTTCCTGCGGAGTTTTTGGCTGAAGATTTTCTTTCAACTCTGCGATCTGCTGCTTGAAATCTGCTTTGAATGCCTATACTTCGGAATGGGGGGCCTTTAGGGCAGCCAATAAACTTTCAATCTTGGCCTGGGGTGCAGCAGAGGCAGGGATATCAACCTTCGGTAGGTCACCACACAGATAATCAATCAAATTTTATAACTTCGTGCATTGTGCCATTGCTGCTTGCTGCATTGTCTGAGCCTGGAAATATTCCTACGTTTTTTCTAGAACCTTTTGTTCTGCCTCGGTGCGTTTCTGGTGCACGCGCACCTCTTTGCATTGCAACTCATCTGTAATGATTGTTTGGATAGCATGCAGCCTTCCATTGGGGAGCATTGATAAGTCAATGCCAACTTTTGAGCAAGTTTGCACGTGTGCACATAATGCAGGTTGCTCCATCGTAATTTTTTCTCTAGGGAAGGGGAAGATCCTGCTATCTGCTGTGTTGATGATCATACTTGTGCTCTCGCTCACTTGAACCAGCCTCGCCTCAATCAACCTCGCTTGAATGCTATCGGTGTTGAGCTATAACACCTGCAATCCAATCTGCAGTGACTCTATTGTAACCTTGTACTACTCCTCAAGTGTAGTCCACCTATCCTCAGAGGCAGAGGCGACTACGTCTGCTATCTTATCCAAGTCATTCTCCATGAGGGTGACCTCCTCCGTGCCTCCCACCTTTGAACCTTTTCGCTTCTTGCGTGGAACCTTGGGGGTTTCTATGCCACGCTTGGTACCTCTAGGGGATTCAGCTTGTGTACCATCTAGGCCATCTATGCCTCCTAGATCCACCTTAGCCTCCTCCTCAAGTTCCTTTTCTGCCTCTTTGTCTACTTATTTCTCGGCTTCCTTTTATGCTTCTTTATCCTTGGCAGTCTCTATTTTTGCCTCTTTGCTGGACGTGGAGGTTGTGATAGGCATGGCAGAGCCTAGCCCAATCTTCAATGCTTCAGGCCAAGTCGCAATGACCTGGTCGATTTCAACCTCGGTCACCATATATGACATGTTGTACCATACTGGATCCTTGTGCATCTAGATCTGCACATTGTGCATTAAAACTTTGAAGTCCATAATGGCCTTGTATTTTTCATAGGTGGTCAGCGACAACCATGGGCACGAGTGGATGGATGAAGCCAATTCTCCCTTGAATAAGACCCACAAGATCTTATTCTTCATAATGCAGCTCAAGTCTCCGGAGTCCCATAGGTTAGCGTAGCGCGCTCTTTCTAAAATACCAGGTTCTATTTTCGGGAGGAATGCACTCCTTAGTGTCTCCCACACAACCAAAGCAATAACAGGAGCAACCATTAATAGCTGAAATTATTTCCTTCCTCCTACACCTCGTGCACATTTTCTAGTAACTCAATACAAAGGAATTATGACTATTTATAGCGGATTCCTTTCTCACACTGCCCTGCCAGTGCGATGACATGCGCAGGGACCACCTTAGGCCTGCATTTGCACATCATTTTTCAGCCTAGCACCAAAGTTCCAAGGTGCACCTCCAGGTCATCGATCTTCTACACTAGGAAGCCCCTGGAATTCCGTCCCATGTTGTAATCCTTTTTTACCTTGGCAACTACCTTTAATTCCTATCTTTTCCCATAATTCGCCATAGGTTTGGGACCCTTATTTGGCAGGCCAATGATCCGATGGATCAGCGCAATGTCTATAGGGATGCAATTATTGATCCAAAGGCACCCATCATGTACCAATGCCAGAAGCTGGTGCACTGTGATGGGATACCTACCTAAGTGAGGAATTCTCAACAGATTGAGAACTCTAGCATTACTCAACCCACGTGCCCAAGGCAGAGAGCGTATGAACTTACCTCTCAATCCTTTGAAGAACATCCTTTCATCTTCAGAATATGACACAAATTGATCTACTGCAAATTATATCACAAGCCCATCCAGAATGTTTTCAACCCAATGATCTACAGTGTGGGTGATGGAGTTATCAGTTTGTTCTAACTGTTGGATCAACTCAGGTGTCCACTGAGTGATCTTATCGTCCTTCCAACAGGTCTGAAATTCAGCTAACCTTTGTAACCACTCCTACAATTCATGTGCAAAGGTCACAAAGAATATTTCGTGGACCTCTGTGAAGATATACTTATTTTCCCACTCTTCAGAAGAGAAATTCTTACTTCTATTCTCCTTGATGGAGAATTCACGTACCTTTTTTTCAAACCAGTCTTCTAATTCAGTCTTGGATGGCTGCCACATCACCTAATCTCTCTCAGAATGATCCCGGTCCTAGCAATAGAACCATTTGTTGGCTTGTCGGGTCCTGACCCAGGTTTAGAGTTAGCATGTAACCAACAAAACCCTCTTACTACTGGCCCTTTTGGCAATGACCTGCTTGCACAGGCCAAAGTCTCACTCGAAGCAGTATGGGGGGTGGTGGAACCAAGTTTACACACCCTAAGAAAGAATTAAATGAAGTGGGCACCTTCAAATTTTATTTAACATACAGACTGAATTGTGCACCATAAACCCTAACAAGAAACCCTAGGTTAATTAACACAGATTAATACAGCGTGCACACCCATACAGAAGATCCGTAATTCCTTTAACAGTTCTAACAGTGTGATATTCGACCCTTACAAAAATATATCTATGCAATTAACATTCAGGGACTAGGTACGCAACCGATCCAATCACAAATAATACAACTTATAAATATGAACATAAATCATATGCAGAAACATATCAACGAAACATATAACAGATGTATTTAGTACTCAGATTTATCCAAAAAATTCTTTATTCATCAACAGTTCTTAAAAACCCTTACAATCCTTCAGATCCACCCCCATACATAGCCAACATGAGCCTTTTAGACACATACACTTACACAGATCCGCTTCAGAGCTCAAACATGTAACTTAACTTATCCATAACTTATCAAAAATTGTCTTATCCAACTCGATCTAGACTTCTATTTATACCTTAGCCTGCGCTCATCTTAAGGTCCGCAAACCGTGGTTTGAGACTCCTAGATTTACCCTTCAGCCCATTAAAATTCATGAAGGGACTTTGACCCACCCCAAAGTCCTTTGACTGTGCATTGTTTAGTGCACACGATTCAAAACTACAAAAATATATCACTATTTACCCAAAAATGTGGTCCTAAGAGACACTGATCCAACAACGGGTTTCTTCTGGAGCTCAGTTGTAGTGGATCGCAGCTTCGAGGTTTTCTCTGTTAGGGATTTGTGGGTCCCTGAGGTTTGACCCTTGTTTTCATGGCGCATGTGTCTTAGTGATCGACATAGAGGCATCTCATCTCTACACGATGGCTTTCCTATCCTCTGGCATACATCGCATGCACAGTAATGCGCATAGGCATCATTGTGCAATGGGGGCCACCATAACCCAACTCAAAAAATATTTTGTGCGATTGTCTTCCCTGCATAGTGACCGCCGGAAATCCCTCCATGAGCTTCATATAAGATGGCACATCTCTCAAACTCCAAGACATATCTTTGTAGAACTTCATCTGCACCCATATTATATAATTGGACAACAATAATAGTAAACTCCGTTGCACGCGCCATGAGCTTTTTCTTATGCTGCATGTATATTCTAAAGGTGCACGTCCAATATTTAGGAACTGAATAATATTAAGGAAATGATTGTAAAATACTTTGATTGCAAACAAATAGGCATCTGGTAATCCATCTTCCAAGCTAGTAGGTTCTTCACCATTCTCAATACGTGACAGATGGTCTGGCCCAACATTCAGTCTTCCAGGTTTCACAATTATCTCAAAATCATACTCCTGTAACAGTAACAACCACTTGCAGATATTCCCCCCAACATAGGCTTATTGACTAGTTAATTTAAAGCAGAGTGATCAGTAAACATCTTGACATGTCCTCCTAATATATAGTGGCAGAATTTCTACAGTGCATACACCATTGCCAATACTTCTCTTTCTGTGGTTGAGTAATTTCGTTCTACGCTTGAGAGCTTCCCACTGGCATAGGAAATAGGGTGATCGATCTCTCCATTTCCTGGCTATGCTAAAATAGCTCCGAGCGAGATGCAGGAGGCATCAACATGCACTTGCAACACCTTTGACCAATTTGGAAAGATCAATATGGGTTCAGTGACCATTTTTTCCTTCAACAATTCAAAACTCTTCTGCCATTCCTCATTCCAACAAAATGCTGCATCCTTCTTGAGCAATTTCTCCATGGGCACAGTTATGAGTGCATAACCCTGAATGAAATTTCGACAATATCTAATATGCCCCAATATTGAGCGCAATTCTTTTACATTCACAGGTACCTCCAGATTAACAATCACTGCGATCTTTGGGGGATCTACCATCAACCCTTGTTGGAAAACAATGTGACCCATCAATATCCTGAATGGCACACAAAATATACATTTCTTCAAGTTCAATGAGATTTGTGGATATACTCCTTGAATGCATCTACTACTACGTGCGATAGGATAATAGGTGTATCCTTCAAGCCAAATGGCATGACTGTATACTGAAAAGATCTCCATTTTGCTGCAACGGTGGTCTTACTTTGATCCTCTGGTGCAATCCTGATCTGATAATACCCTAAGAAAATATCCGTGAATGAATAAGCTTCTTGTCCCCCTACATTGTCAAGGATCTCATCAGAAAACAGAGTTGGGAATGTATCATGTACACTTGCATCATTCAATTTGCGTAGGTCCACAAAAATCCTTATTTATCCTTTTGTCTTCTTATCTTGCACTACCATAGGACTCACCCAATCAGAATCTTCCACTGGTTTTGTAATTCCTGCATCAACCATCTTATCCAACAATTTATTCACTTTCTGTTTATATTTCAGATTCAATCTATATGGGTGCTGCTTCACCGGGCGTGCATCAGGTTTCAAAGTGATCTTCATGACTCTAATCTCTCCAATTATCCCTTTCAACTCCAAGAACTATAGAAATTATTCAACATGCATGTATATCATGGATTCACCCGATCTAAAAATGTACTAAAGTTAAATACTGAATCGCTTCTACAAATATTTTGCGGAATAAAAAACACAATCGCTAATCACATGAAGTAAAGAAGAATCAAATCAAACACAACACATATAATTTCCCGGGGAAAGCTTGCTTCTAAAAACCCCACTATATTCTAATGTATATTCATAATGGATCATGAAACAATTACATCCAAAACCCTTCTCACAAGAGCCCTCCAGTACTTAGCTAATTGTCTCACACTGTCACAGATAAAATGACCAATACTTAGCCAATTTACTGCCTCCAGACAACTTGCCTTGCTTGTGCAATCCCTGATGAATGTAATCCCTAAAATATAGGAATTATGGCCTTCCTTGACTACGCAAGTATCATGGGAAATCCAATGGGTGTTTGATTGCATGGGTGCAACCCAATAATCCTACAACTAATAGTCAACTTCCCTTTCACCTAGATCTCAACTGTGTCTCCACTGGATTTGACATGCATGGAACTAATAATAGTAAATCCTCAGCTGCATGTGAGATCACTGATTTTGAATTAATTAATATTTAATTCACTTGATCTCTCACTAGTGTATCAAATAGTTACAACTAGCACAACTGAGTTTAAATAACTTAACTGAGTTATACTGATTACCACCTGCATTAACTAATGCACCACTGCACTTCGAACTCTGTTACGACTAGAATTACTTTTCATGCCTCACCAACTACCTCTAACTCGAAATCCACTAGCTAAATTTGTGTATCACTCTCAGTTAACTATTACAAGTTATTTTTGATACTAGATTACATTTTATTATCCATCTTAATTAAGGGATAACTAAAATAGACATGCACCAAAAATAGAACTGTGGGCCCCACCCTAGTGTAGGTGCTTAATGCACTAGGCGTGGGTGCTGAAATTTTCTTGTTGAATCTCAACAATTCCTCTCAACAAGGAAGGGATTATCATTCACCTTGATCCTGTCTCTATGGTATTCGAATTTTCTCTTGGTGAGTGCCTTCGTCAGAATATATGCATCCTGATCTTCTGTGGGAATTTACTAAAGCAATATTATTCTTCTCTGCACACAATCTCTGAGATGATGGTACCATATATCTATATGCTTGTACCTATCATGAAACACGGGATTAATCGAGAGTTTAATGGAACTCTGATTATCACAATGTATCATTGTTGAATCCATCTGAGAACCAAACAAACCAACCAATATCTTTCTCATCCATATAGCCTCACATGGAGCAGATTGTTGTTTCCTGTTGTACCAGGAAACTATTGTCGATCCTATGCTAAAGATCCCTCCTGATGTGCTCTTTCTTTCTGATGGTATGCCCTCCCAATTTGCATTCGTGAAGCCTTGAAGCTTCACTCCCTCTGTCCATCTGTACCATAGACCATACTATGATGTTCCCCTCAGGTATCTCAAGACATGCTTCCCCGCCTTCCAAAAGAGCTTGGTAGGCTTAAATATAGCTTGAATCATCTAGTTAACTGCGTAGCAAATGTATGGTCTAGTTTTCACTAGATACATCAATGAAACAACTAACTTCCTGTAGACAATATCATCCACTACCTCTCCATAAGTAGCATCCTCTTTCCTCCAATTTCCTGGAAGAGGAGTATCCATGGGTTTGAAGCTCTCCATGTGAAACTTACCCAGTATCTCCTTTGCATACTTTCCTTGAGACACAAAAATTTCACCATCCCGCTGCCATATTTCCAATCCAAGGAAATAATGAAGGAGTCCCATGTCCTTCATTTTGAACTCCCTTGCAAGATCCTCTGTGCATGAGTATAAAAGCTGCTCATCACCATTCAAAATTAGATCATCAACATAAATAACAATAATAAATAACTTACCCTCAACCACAATCTGGTACATGTTTGCACCTTCTTCGATTTTGGTGAAGCCCATTCTGGTGAAATTGTTGTCTATCCGAGTGTACCAAGGACGAGGTGCTTTCTTCAGCACATAAAATGATCTTTTGAGTCGACACACATGCGACTCACTATTGAAGATTTTGAAAACTTCAGGCTGCTCTATGTACACCTCTTCCTCAATGATCCCATTGAGAAACAAAATTTTCACATCCATCTGATGAATGCGCCAACCCATCTGCGTTGAGAGTGCAAGGATGGATCTTATGGAAGAGTACCTTGCAACAGGTGCAAAAGTATCATCATAATCTATCCCCTTGATCTGTGAGAATCCCCGGTCCACAAATCTGGCCTTGTATTTCTCGACATTCCCATCATCATCTTGCTTTACCTTGTAGATCCATCTTGATCCAATCATTGATTTGTCGACCGGTCCTAGGAAAATCTCCCATGCACTGTTCTTAACAATGGAGTCATAATCCTCCACCATTGCATCAACCCAAGTTGGTTGCTGCACTGCTTCCTCAAAGGAAGATGGTTTAGTCACAATACATTTTCTCATAAGAGACATGTATCCAGTAAATCAGTCAGGAGACTGTCTCTGTCTACGCTGTGAAGTAGGGGCTCCTACATTCTCCGCAACATCAAGTCTCAATCGATCAACTTCCGTGGTGCGGCTTCTGCCATTTTTGATGGATGGCTCTGCATGAGTGTTTTCCTCCACTCCATGATCCTCCGCATGTGGTTGATCCACATCTTGAGGCTCATCCTTGGGAACCAATAGTTCCTCCTCTGCATGCAAGTCCAACTCCCTCTCAAGGGAAAACCGCATGGCTTTCTCCTCATCAAATTTTATATCCCTTCACACAAAAATCATTCTGCTGTTTGGAAAATATACACGATAATTATGGGGTGTTTCAGTGTACCTCACAAAAATCCCGATCTCAGCTGTCGGTTCCAGCTTCTTTCCGGTGTCCTTGGTCACATGCACATAAATAGATGAGCCAAAAATCTTAAAGTGTGAAACATCAGGTTTCTTACCAGTGAAATCCTCTTTAGGTGTACTCATGCCAAGTATCCTATGAGGACAATGGTTCCACACAAATACCGCAGTGTTGCATGCTTCCGCCCACAGATGCATCGGTAGGCCTTGATCATGAAACATCACTCTTGATTCTCCCACAATCGTTCTGTTCTTTATTTTAGTGACCCCATTCTGCTGTGGGTTATGAGGCGCTATCAATTCTCTTCAAATTCCTTTTTTGTTGTAGAATTTCTTGAATTCATTAGAGATTTATTCACCACCATTGTCGCTCCTCAGAGCCTTCACTTGCTTCCATGACTCTTTCTCCACTAGTGCAGGTACATAGTCTGATAGGTCGCACACCATATTGGAGGAGTTCCACTTGGTCCTACCACACTCTTTAGTGGGCTTGGCCCTCCATTGTGTAGATAATCATTGAAGACTAGACATTGATCCTTATGATGCCCAAAAACTTCACATCTTATGCACCATACCTCTGCGGATACCTCCTTGCCCTTATCTTTGCGCATATTCTGAATCTCCAAATGGATTTCCTATAACTAACTCTGAATCTGCTGAGTTCCATGCACAACAGGTTCCAATGCAATTTCTAATTTCATCGCAATTTCCATATCCTCAGCTTGCGTGGAAATATTCTGTTGACTCAATGGTTGGCACAGATGCAGGAGAAGAATAACAATAAACCACTCCTTGTGTTGGGTATCATCAATATTTAATCCACCATCTCTGATAGTGTGCTTCAATATCTGATCGAATTCCCACACAGATTCATTTATATCCTGGTGAATCTCTTTCAATTCGGTAAGACACTGCGCATATGACTAGGATTTTTGAATTTCTCTTTTAGGGAATACATCAGCCCATCCATAGTTTCATTAGGGTTTTCTTGTACATATCTTATATATGAGTCCAACGCACAATCTTGAAAAGCAGTGGCTAACTGCGCTTTCTTAACATCATCATTATTAACCTGCTGTGCTCTTCATACAACATTAGTGACAAACCAAAATTGCTTAGTATCTACATTTCCAATACCTCTGAACATAGGCAACTTCATAGATGTGACCATATATTCACTTGGGGGAGGTGGAGGTGGAGGTGGAGTGGATGACCTATGAGACGAGTGTGGAAGTGGAATGGATGGGATCTGAACTATGGTCAATTCTTCCTGATCTTGTGAGAATTATTCTTGAGAGAGTTCCTCTTCTTCAGAGCGCACATATTTACTAGAGCTACTAGTTTCTGGCTCATCCTCACTATCATATCTACCCTTGAAAGGACTGTAAATAAACCCTTCTGTTAGGTCTGCACAATAAATTCTTCCATTGCCTATAGTCGAGCCCCTTCGGAAAATTCACGCAATATGTTCACACAAATAACACTATTCACACAATAGCATATTCAACAATAAATTCAAAGAGCACAAGAAATTACCTCTAGGACCCTTGAAAAATCTCCTTTCTGCTTCAGAGTACGACACAAAATGATCAATGGAAAATTCAGTTAGAAACCCCCTCAAGACATGATCGATCCAATTATTTATCATGTGGGTGATCGTATTACTTATCTTTTCTAATTTTTGTACCAATTATGGAGTCCATTGAGTGACTGTGTTGTCCTTCCCGCAAGTATTAAATTCATTCAATAACGAAAACCACTCATGCAACTTAGTTGCAAAGGATGCAAAGAATATCTCGTGAACTTTTCTATAGGTATACCTCTAAACCCAATCTTCAGTAGATAATTTAGAACTTAGATTCTCTTTGATCATGAATTCCCGTATCTTTCTATCTAGAAAATATTGCAACCCATTTTGCGTAGGATGCCAATACATCAAACCTCCCTCAAAATGATCCCGGTCCTGGAAAAGGAACCATTTGTTGGCTTGAGGGGTCTTGACCCAGGTTCAGAGTTTATCGTGCAACCAACAAACCCTCTAACTACTGGCCCTTTTGGAAATGACCTACTTGCGTAGATCAAAGTCTCACCCGAAGTAGTATGGGGGGTGGTAGAACCAAGTTTCTGCACCCTCAAGAAGAAATTGATTTGGTGGCCCTAAATAGGTGTAGAACAAAAATTATTGCAGATTGTATACATATGCTAGCATATAAAGATCAATACTTATCAGATCAACTTCGTCGCAAACACAAATAGTGAACATAACATATCACATTCCAAGTTTATTGCATACACATATAACATAATTAGATCTTCGTAATTCACAAAATATTAATTTGAGCACAATAACTTAAGCATATCTATTCATATAATTAACCATCAACATATGTTCATGCGTAGATACAATTGATCATAACAACATTAAAGTGATCTTAAATCAATAACCAATAATCAAATAACTCAAATATCAAACACATAACACATTTGGTTCGCTAAAACAATATTTGTATTAGATCCAAATAGTTCAGTACTGTCAGAATTTTCCTTACAATTATCCTTCTATGCACACAGCCAGCGAAGTCTGCACACAACTAGGACTAGGTCTCAGCGGACATAGCCAGTAGGAACCTTTATACCCAACCCAGACTGAAAACCCTTACAAAATAAATCACGTACACATGAAACACTTAAATAAAACATGAAATATTTTACTAGATTTGATCTATCTATATTTATATCAATTTAGTGCACAGATACTATGGTCTCAAACCAGGGTTTGAGGCCCACATTTTTCCCTTAACAACCCATTTACATAAAAGAGGGTCTAATGTGAATTTATAATTAAGTTCAAATGTTATGGATTGAGAATAAATCTGAATTATAGATAGATATATGATAGGAATAAAAATTATGTTGGACAGGTCTCTGTTAGGTTCTATTAGTAACCAAAATCTTAGATTTAGTTTTACAATGTTAAGTAAATACTTAGTTGTGTATTTTACAGTGTCCATCTTGTCAGGTGTATTTGACAAAGTCTCATCTGTAATTAAATATAGTTAAGTATCCATTTCCATTACACAGACTCAGTAATTTCTATTAGATAAACAACCAAAATTCATAAACCCGGGAAGGGGTCTGACTTAGATGTTTATTAGGAAGTATAATTACAGAAAATATTTCGTAAAATATCAATGTCAATAATAAATAAAGAATGCTAAGTTCAGTAGAAAATTTAGACAGATTTGTATATTCTATCATGATCATCTATATTGGTAAACGATAGCTTTCACTTCATCCAGAAAACTAGAAAAGAAACTAATATAAATTATATCAGGTAATGTAAAACTAGAGTGAATAACATTATGTAGAAATTATGTACTAAAGGATCATGTAACATAGTTGAAAGGAATTATATGCAAATCAAATATATATATATATATATATATATATATATATATATATATATATATATATATATATATATATATATATATAACCATATAGTTGAGGTTGTATACAAAACATAAAGTAATGTTGTCCAAGTTCATGTACACAATAGTCAAAGTACACATCCTCTTGAAGAGATTCGAGTACATATTTGATTCCTAAATCTATAACTTAGACGGTTACATGGAAACAATAAAATAACTATGTTCAGTTAAATCAGGGTCACATCCCCAGTAAGGGCTTAACACCTAAGTATATAACATGCTGAACTAAGATAATGTCGTAGAATCTTTCATGGTCCAACAACTGACCTGTGAAGGAAATAGTTCATGTATTAGTTGAAGTTGAAGATGACAGATGTGACTCGTACCTCAAGTAGAGAACGTGAAAGAAAACCTGGAACAAAATGAGAAATGTGGAATTAAAATGAGATTGACAACATAATTAAATAAAACAAGAAACTAGTATACGGTCAAGAGTACAGGTAGAAGAATATCATTACCTGAATATATGCTTCGTGATCATGTTCTTCCCCTATACCTAGAGTGAGGGAAGGCTGCAAGTAAGGGTGATCTAAATACATAAATGAAAATATGAAATAAGAAGTCAAAACAACCTTAAAAACTAACCTGAGTGAGGAGGCATATAGGCTTGTGGGAATGCGGGTCAATCCGCGAAGAAGAGTAGCAACCTGGGTAGTAGTTACCCATGTTAAACTCATAAAAATTTAATTGAATCTAAGTACATAATAAATAAATAAACATATAATTGTTTTATGATTTATCCAAAAGAGAGAATTCTGATATAAATAAAAACAACAAACATGGATATTCTATCAAACCTCTTCCAAAAATAAGGCTTGCGTTAGCAGCCTGCGTAACCCCTTGGTAGGTACGCAGTCCTTCTAGGAAATCAAATGAACAAGAAGAACATGAAAATAGGACTAACCCAGATTTATCTAAATCAATTGTATGAATAGAGAAGAACTAAAAACAATCATACAAACATTAGTAATATTCAAATTTGGGGATATTACTCTAAATTAAATAGTTGAATTCAATATACGCATGGATAAAAGAATATCGTGAAGATCTATACGCATAACCATATATGAAATATAATAGATCTAATAAACTGAAAATGCTGTAACTAAATCAACCACAAAACATCAGGGAGATGAGGTGGTTATGAGGCATACTTCCCATAAGGATAACATATGCACAACATCATTAAAATAATAAATGAAAGAAAAACAATGAAGTCTACAACAGAAGTAAGTAGCAAGGAATTCTGGAAAAACAATGAAACCCATAATTATAATCTAAAATACTACTCTACAAGAGACAATTTCATCTAAATAAATTAACATTATGCAATACATACAGTAGCCATAACCATTCTTATGATAAGCAGACACAAAATAATAATGGATGCAGAGACAACATTTAGAAAGTGAAATAGTAACTGATAAGTTATGTAGAATATAAATTGAACACACAAGTTTTTATAAATTGTATAATTCCAATATGAAGCATGAGAAATCAAAGATGAAATTCCCGAATGGTCATGTAGTCTCAGGACAATGTAGGTCACATATAAGCCTATAATATATGCTGGAAAGTAAATTACAGTGAAGGAAATTTATAAAAAATGAGACGAGGGCAGAGAAATATTTGTACATGAATTATAAATCAAAATGAAAGAAAAATTGAAGCCTCAAAGCAAATACTACAGATAGAGAATTACTTTGTTGGAAGGGTAGAATCAAAATGCGAATAAATTGAATAAACACATGTAAAATAATGTATACATACAACGAATAGAAGCAAGATTATCATTACCCAAAAAGCTAAGTTAATCTTGAAAATTTCCATGGAAATGAAAGGAATAACCTGCGTGAGGGATTCATTACAAAACAGGGGTGTTTAAGACCGAGAATTTCTATAATTTTTGAAAGTACCCTGTGTGAGGGAAAACTGCCATGAAACCCTTGCGAAGTCATAATGAAAGAGGAAGGGAACTATAATGAATCAAAATCGAAATTGGGGTTGGAAATGTAACCATATAAACTTTACCAACACAAAAATAATATATGAAAATCCTAATTTACAGAGTTCTTTTTTTTTGTAAGTCAGCACCCATGGGGGGATTGGAACTGGTGACCTATCACATGGAGTGCCTTAAAAAAGCACCCTTCACCATTGAACCAAAGCCTCGTGGGCTATAATTTACAGAGTTCTTGAAAATTGAAGGTACACACAATACTTAGAAGCCATTCATATGTTTATGAAGAGGGAAAACAGGGTTCGAGACCCATAAAACTATGAAATGTCGATAATGTCATTAAAAAAAAAACTGTGGCTATTATAAGAAAAAAGAGTTACAAATAGAACAACCCAATATAAAAACCTGGGAATTCAAATAAGGTTAGTGGAGGGGCTTACCTCTCTCTGCGTGGAGAGCAGTTGAGCTCGATGTAGTTGCTGTGGCATTTTCAGAGGAAGGAGCCATGACTTTGCGTGCAGTGGCAGAATACTAAGCTCCGCCAAGAAAACCAAAGAGCCATGAGAAAAGTGTTATCAACAAAAAATATACATAGTGAAATGCAACCACATAGTTGGGGAAATGGAATCCCCGAAGGGGGATGGAGGGAAGGTTTGAAATCCTGTGGAATTACTCCCACAATCTGCCATTTTCCTCTACAAAAACCAATAGTAGTGAGTTAAGAAAAAAGCCCTTAGAAAATGAAAGGGAAAAAATGAAATTATATCAATGACGTGAGGAAATGGCTTACCTTGCAGAACGTGGAAGCAAACCCTTTGTTGGGGTCATAAAATGCTGCAATACCCATCAAACCAGAGAAAAAACCCCACATAATAGTGTGAAGAAGGCCACATTGTTGTTTAATCGCGAATGAAGCTCTCCAACCACAGTAATGGTGGAGGATTTCATCAAAAATCGAAGGGCGAAACGTATTTACGGGTCTGTAATGGAGGAGAACTCTAGAGAGCAGAGCGACTGCAACAAAAGGTTGAAATGAAAAAATGAAACCATAGGTTGGGTAGTAAAAAAAAAAAGGGTTTCTCCCAATGATCTCAACTGTTGATCTCTTCCATAGATAACCAACGTACAAGTGGTGCCTCTAAGGGACAAGAGAGCCATGTGAAGCCCACATGAAGTGGCCACATGGAGGTCTAGGAGTGGACCAACTCAAAATGTGGGGTATGATGCTTTAAAACAAGAAATTAAAACCATAAACCTCTTCGTACCTTAGATTTAATACATACTAAAAATTACTTTATGAGTTCCATCATAAGGTACATTTGGAGGGGTTAATGGTCACCTTTTTGGCTTATTAAATCTCTTTTTCTTTCATTTTAATTATATTATGGTCTTATGATGGTAGTGTAGGTGGCGATTGAGGCTAACATACTTCGAGTACCTAAAATAATATTAAATGCAGGAAAATCACGAAGATATGACATTTTTGTGGAGATTTTGTCATAAATACTCAGAGTAGACAACAAGGGGGGATTCTAGTGGGTTTTCCAGCCTCCTTAACTCTGAAAGGCAGCCAAGGGATCCTCGAGATTCCCTTCAACAGCTCGAAATCCAAGGTAGCCAAGAAAAATAAAGATCAAGTGCACTCAAAGACACACTTCACTTAGAGTCAAGTGGAATCATCACCTATTTTCTAGGTAGATGTTGGTAGCTACCCTTTAGGTTATATAGAGCTAAGCAAGAGCTCATTAGGATTCAAACTTTGGAGAAAGCCATTATGCTCTTTGCTCTTGTAATCAATTTTTCAATACTTTCATATTGATGTAATGAGACTATATTTTGAACTGAAATGAGTATTCGAACTTTTATAGAGAGCTAGGCTTGTGGGTTAGGGCCCAATCCATGTGCCTTAGCCTCTCTTGTGTACTCATTCTTTACTTTCATGTCATTTAGCTAGTTTTTCTTATGAATAGTTAGCTAGTTTGTTTGTATTTCCATTTACAGTTTTTAGTTTGATTCCAATTTTCTTTTGTTGTAGATTTTGTCTTTTTACATGAGTGGTATAATAGGTGATAACTTCTTAAAGATGTCAGTCAAGCCTCCTCCTCTCATCTCTGTCAATAGAGCTTGAGGAGGGTAGACCTTCCCCACAGACCAAAAATGCTTCTTAGTTTATGATTTCTTGGAATGAATGAGATTAGTTGTTGTGATTCCATAATATTTTCCACTATACTATTACAAGCCCTTAAACACACAAAGGCATCTCTTTAAGGAGTATTTATAAGGCCTTATATCTTTAAGCGGGGGAAGTGAAAATGCATAATTACATATATAATTAGGATGGAAGACCTAGATTCGGTGAGTTATTTCTTTGGTTAGAGAGGGAAAGATCTATTTCCTATCCATCTGTTGCATGATTCTCTCAAGGTGCGTTGTAAGGTAAGAAATTCTTATTAATCTTTTCATATGTTCAGTATGTTGTGTTAGATCTCTGTTTGTATATTAGATTATATTTTATTTATAAATTCAAGTCATCTTTTCCATTGTTTTTATCATGAATTTGTCCATTTTTTTTCATGAATAGTAGTTTGATTGCAGGTAGAGGTAGCTTAGCCAAGGGAACTTAACCAGCACCTCCAGCTTCATCTCTCAACTTCCATCAACCCTGTGTTTATCAAAATCACCATCAACCCCATGTTCGGATTTTTCATCCCCACAACGTGAGAAAACCCTAGGGGTGAAAGGAAAGCCTCCCAAGAGGTTTTGAGCTTGGACAAGTGGTGGGCCACCTCCCACTCATCCTCATACACCTTCAAACCACCTTCCCTACCCTTTTTCCACCAATTTTTGGCCTCGTATTTCCCTCGGTGTTTCCTATAGAAATTCAGGACTTGCATGTAGCACTATAGGAAACTTGCAACAACACCTTAAATAGCACATGTGGGCCCCTCATTAAGCCTAGAAACCACCATCACCATCTTATAAACTTACAAAAACCACTCATACACTTCCAGCCTGGCCCCCATGTGTTTAAGCCTTCCATAAGCAACCTTAGCACTTTCTTCTCATAGTTGCAAAACAACGCATTTTCAAGCATAGTTAAATCATGAATAAAAGCATTATAGATAGAGAATAAGGTAAGTAGAGTGTGTTTAGCCATTGGGCCCATCAAAATGTGATTAGATTAGTTTACTTTATGCCATTTCAATTCAACAATGTATTTCATGCAAGATGCCTAGGTTGCTTTTCAATTCTTATAATAGTCTAATAAGTAGATTTATTTCATTGAAAAATAGTTAGAAGTACTTGTTTTTTGTAGTATAGTTTTTTACTTACTGATAAAGCCATGGATTTGAATCATTTTTAGCCCTAGGCCTAATTTCAGAAGTGTGATAGACTTCACCTAGAAACCCGAGAAGTAGCACCCTTTCGTAAAGCTTAGAAGATGATGAAATGAGTAGAATGCATCTGTTGTGTATATAGCACTGTCACCTCCAATTTTTTACAAACCTCGGGTTGATAAAGTAAAGTAGGGAAACCTTTGGGAATTGCAACATTCTTGGTGCAATACCAGGGCTCACCACTTTTTGGCATCATTCTCAAGGAGGTGTCTAGTAGATGATTTGATTTTGTTTTAGCATTCTTTTCTGCTTTACTTTTTTCATGTTGTTTCAAAAATATTGAAAAAATACAAAAAAAATCCGATTGTCATGCCTCGTAGGATTAGGGACACTCTAGCAATTTTTTTTACCTAAAATCCCCACATCACCACATAGTCACCCTTCACTCTTCTTCAGTGGTTGTGACGTTGAACACACCATAGGGGAGCCTTCTGAAAATTTTGAAGAACCTATTGGGGAAGAAGAAGAAGATCCTGTTTCAACTCAGGGACCTTCTTCACCTATCTCAACCATGGCTGACACTGAAACCCAGGAATCCTTTTCCATCAGAGAGGCAGATGGGGAAACTAAGATGAAAAACATTAGCCCCTCATCTCTTCCACACTTTCATGGAATTACCTCAGAATATCTTGAAACATTCATGTTTGAATTTTCTGTTGTCCTAGGACCTAGGACTATTCCTCAGATGATTAGAAACTGAAGCTTTTCCCATCCACCCTTAAGGATGTAGCCTTGCGCAGGTTCATGGGTCTACCTGGGAACAACATCAATACCTGGGCACAAATGCAAGAGGCCTTAAACAAAAAATACAGAGACTGATGTAGGTCCAAGGAATCTAAGGATGAGATATTTAGGATGACTGTAGGGCCTGATGAATCCGTAGAAGACTATCAAGAGAGGTTTAAGTTAAACTATAAGAGAGCCAATTATACTCTTGATCCTGGATCACTTAAACTAGTACTTCTTCGAGTGATCAAAGAGGAGGTGACAGAAACCTTAAATATGTTGTCAGGAGGAGATATCTACCAACTTCCTTATGAAACAATAAAAAATGTCTTCAGGAAACATTCTAGGGTAGTCAGGAAGAAAGGCAAAGCTGGCCAAAGTACATCCAATACCCCTTCCTCTTCCACCTCCATCAAACATGAGATTGGAAATATGATGGAGGACTTCAATAGTGACATGTTGCACACCTTTTCTTTGCAAATGGACACAATGAAGGTCAAAAGGAAGAAAGAGGAAGTAGAAATATCTTTGGCTATATTTTTCCCTAGATGTACCAGAAAGCACCCTAGAAATGAATGTCCACTAAGTGTCATAGATGTTTTCTTAGTCTATGAGGAGAATCATGCCACAGAAAAGTGTCCCTCCTTACCTAGACTTAAAGCTGCATATCAAGGTGGGGAATTGGGGCTAGAGCAACTCTGTTTCATCAACCAGATAAGGCCTCAAGGTCCTAGGTCATATCAACAGGGTATGTAAGGTGAAACTTACTCTTAGAATCACAATAATCAGAGTTTACCCATGAAACCTTTGTACACCCCCACTCTTCCATCCTAGTCTACATCTCCTACTCTACCTTACAACCCTCCATATCACCCTTAGCCTATGAACCAACAATTTCAATAGTATTTTCCTCAACAACTTTAGTGGAACAATCCATCCCAAGAGTGGAGGCCTCAACACAATCAATCTCCTTCTCTAATGCCTCCACCCCAACCTAAACCTAAGCTTACTCATGCTGATCCACCCAAACTGCCTCAAATGCTTGCACAACCAAATCCAAGCCTGAACAACAGACATGCATAACAGGTTATAGTAGAAAGACATCCTATCCAACTTATGTTGTGGAGATACAGGAGATTAATCTCAGGCCGGGAAGAGTACTCCCAGACAACCACCCTCCATCTCCACCTATAGAGGTTAAGGAGGAAAAGGAAGAAGGTAACACTCATATCCAAAAACCTCCTTTTTGTGAGTGCTTTATCCATCCTAGTTAGCACACCCCAGAGGAGATTGAACTCTTGGGAGACTTGAAAAATATGTGTGTAAAGATACCACTTCTCCAGGCCATTAATGATGTCCCTATTTACAATAGGCTCATCAAGGAAAAGTGCTTCAAGAAACCTGGGAGAAAGAAGAAAGATAACCCCACCATCATTGTGGTAGGAAAACTGTCTGAATTAATGTTGAGAAGGGTGATATTTCCAAACTACCTAGACCTTGGAAGTCTAGTTGTAGATGTGCAAATAGATGGTGTCATATTCCCTAATACTTTGATTGATCTAGGGGCTTCCATCAATGGCATGACCAAGGAAACTATGTTGAAACTCGAACTCCAAGGGACTTTGAGGAAAAACACAACAGTTCTGCAACTTGCAGATCAGTCCACAATAACTTTGGAAGGAATTGTTGAGGATGTTATGGTTTCAATTGAATCTTGGGAGTATCCTACAGATTTACTGGTTCTGTAACCAAAAACCAAGTTCAATGGAAATCCTCTCATCATAGGGAGAGATTGGTTAGCCACTGCATATGCTTATATCAGCTGTCGGGCCAGAAACATGACTATTAAAAATGGGCCCTTGTCTAAACAACTGGTATTATATCCTCCATCCTAGCCTTCCATTGATCATGATCTACCTATATGGTTGGAGGATGAAGAAGATGAGGTATATAATAATACCCCCATTTGTACCATAGATGATTTTATTAGAGGAGAGCACCTTGATGAAGATGAACTCATCGACCATGACATTCAAAACCAATCCCCCACTAATAGTCCACTTGAAAACCTAGTCTAAGAGTCTGAATGCCAACCTTGGATGGAATTTCACTCAGTCAATTCAACCTATGAAACCACCAAGGCTGTTACCCCATCTCATATTTCCACTATCGCAGTAGAAGGTCGCAATCCAAGCTGAAGCGTTGGAGATTGCGATTGTAATGATCCTTTTTCAGGAATTTCAACAAGGTGCTCAAGAGAAACGTTGTATAAGTAAAACTGTGAAAAAATAACACAGATCAGGACTTGGTTCCTCTTATTTATGTTGTATGGGACTTATATATGGAAGTTCATCTAAAAAAAATCAGTTTCGATACATTAAAAAGATCTCCCAAAAACTACACTAGCTAAAAAGCACCCAAAGAGGGAGGCTGCAGCCAAATGCAAACACTGCTTTAGAAATTCCGCAGTTTTATCAGATGTTCAGTGGAGATCAGAGAGGAGGTTTATATTTCATTAATACAGCAGCAAATCAGCATTAGGATTAAAATATTTCACTCTACAGTAGAATGCATCAGACAATACAGTAAGAATCTTCAGAAAAGAGAGCTATAACATATGTACATTTGCAAAAATGGCTCAAAAACGTTATTTTTAAGGAGCTTCAGCAACTGGAAGTTACAACTCAGATCTAGGAAAGATCTGTGGACAAAAAATCAGATCTATTTTAGATTTGGAAGGTAGATAGTCTTCTCTTCAAGATCCACTTGGAATTTTGGCAAAAACATGCATAAATAAGAGTAGATATGAGAAACAAGTTGCAGATTTGGAAATTGCTGTAGTAAATTTATGAATATAACATTTCATTACAATGGATCAGATCTAAATAGAACATAGATCAGCAAGCTAATCCATGGATGACCAAGTGGAAGGCAAAGCCCAACACTAGAGATCTCTGATCTAAACTATGAGCAAGACACCATGAAAATCCTCATACAGAAATAACGCAGTCTACTCATGGGAACAACACTGTAGCTCAAATGACATAGAAAAATACTGTAAAATTGTAGATCTGAAGAATAAATAAATGAGACACCCTTCCAGGAGGTCAAAGGACCCACTCCATGGAAAGAGGCTTCCAAAATACACTAGATCTCTGCAGATCTAGATCCCCACTTGCTGCAGCTTGCAGAGACAGCAAAACCATCAATGGATCAGCACTACCAATGTAAATAAAGCTTGGCTTCAATCCTGATAGTGGTTCAATTCAGCAAAATTTCCTCCAAGAATCCTCAAAGGAAGAGGTGAAGTCCCTGGATAGGAATTCCAAATACAATCCTCCACTAAACAACAGAGAATGGTATTTGTCTAAGCAGACAAATACTCAGAAATATGATCAATTAACAACCTTCTCTTGCTGCCCTCCTTTTCCTTTTATAAGATGAGAAAGATTTTGCAAACCCTAAAACATCTTGATGAGGTAGCCCTTTTCACATGAGAGGCTTCCTTCTAGAACTGCGTTGTCCCTTTTGGAGATGCAATGAACCTAGACAACACTGTTGATTTGGTCAAGGTTGACCCAGTCTTTAGCTCAAACCTCTTTCACACCTGCAAGTGATTATTTACATGGCCCTGATGTCTTTGTTCACATGGGCATTGATTTATTCAGATTTTTTAGGAGTTTTACATGTCCTCCTTTATTCATTTATTCATGAAACAGAAATTAAAACAAAATTTAATGTTCCTCTTAGCTAAGGCTAAGTGGGAACATTACAATCCTCCCCTCCAAAATGTTGCTTGTCCCCAAGCAACTAATAGGGTAAGAGTTGTAGTTCTTGTAAGTGCTGATGTAGTTCCTACCAATCATAGTAATGATGTAGTTCCTCCTTCATACCCTTCTAATCAAAACTCCTCATGATTAGGGTGTAGATCTTTGCTGACTGCATATAGCTGGAAATGAACTCTTTGTGTGCTCTTTGTAGTATCTCTTGCTTAAGCTTGGAGGCTTGAGACAAGAATACTTTACCAAGATGATAGATGACCCCTTCATGGACCAAATAGCCTCCCCTTGCTTCATGCCATCTAATATCATCCCGGTGTGAAGATCTTTGGAGTACTCCACAAGGAGTTGAGATCTCCAATATGGATCCATACAACTCAACAATGACAGCGCTGATGATACATCTATGGTGGTGCTTGCCTTTTTTCTGTTTGCTTCTTTGAAATTACACATGCCAAATTTGTTTGTTGGGAGGGTGATCCTCCCCTTTCCTTCCTCCCACAGCACTGTGGCTTGCTCTCTCATTGCTCCAATCCTTGCTTGATCTATGTTTGAAGAAGCACTTTGTGAGGCTTCCCCCACATGATCAGAATCTAATGAAATTCCAAGGGGCTTGCCATGAGGTAGGAATGTTCCTTGCAGCATTCTCATAAACATGAGAGAAGGAATTGTGAGATCCTTGCTTCCACTGCACAAATCCATCTCTGTTTTTTGTGTGGAAACATTAGGTGCAGGATAAGTGTGCATGCCTTGAATTATTTGTGGTTTCCCACTATTCAAGTCCACCCACTCCATCTACAAGGCTTTCCAATCAGTGGTAACCTTCCCCAAGGTAATCAACCACTGGACACCCAAGATGATATTGGTGTCTGGTATGTCAACTACAAAGAAGTGATCCACTAAAGTGTAGGATCCCATAGTGACAGAAAGTGATGGAACATATTGCATGCATTGCATGGTTCTATCTCCTGGGACCAAAACAGAAAACCCATCAAAAGTGTCAGTGGGGATTCCTCTCCTCTGCATAAGGTGAGCATCAATAAATTTGTGGGTGGCCCCACTGTCAATCAGAATAGACACTCTCTGGTTCATGACTGAGCCTTGTACTCTTAGGGTCAAGTATTTAGGCACTCCTCTCAAAGAGGAAAGAGTCCCACTTATTGGAGCAAAGGCTCACTCTTCACCTCTGGATGGTGATTGATCTTCCTCCTCATCATCACTAGCGCTGTGACCCCTCCTAGGTCCATCATTTCCATCTTCCTCCTCAAAATCTGAGAAGACTTCTATGTAGTGTGCCCTTCCAGCAGCACATCTATGTCCCGGTACCCATGGCTCTTGGAAAGTGAAACACAATCTCTTTTTCCTCAACTCCCTCTGGAGATCACTGTCAAGAGGTTTCTTCAGTGAGCTCTTCTTGGGTGGAGCAGGTTTCCCTTCTTTCCCCTTAGAAGAGTGAGGGGATTTTCTTTGGAAAGTTGCCTTTGCTCTTGGCAAGGCATCTTGGAGATCTCTAGCTCTCTCAATGGCATTGTGCAAAGTGATGGGCTTGGTAGACTTAACCTACCCATGCAAAGGTTCCTCTATGCCATCAATGAACATGTAGACTCTCCTTGATATAGATAGATCAGGGACCATGATTGACAATCTCAGGAACTCAGAGATATAGGCCTCTGCATCTCCTTTCTGCTTCAGCTTTGCAAGGCTTATAAAAGGTGCCTTAGGATCCTTCCGGTCAAATATCTCCGCTAGTCTTCTAGTGAAATCAGCATAGGTAGACACATTGCTGTGTCTCAATGTAGATAGCCCATGGAACCACTAGTTGTGGGCTTCAACCTCAAAGTGCAAAACATCAATCTTGATGGCTTCTACTTCGGGGACTTTGTTCAACTGGAAATAGATATCCAGCTTTTCCACCCATGCTTTGGCAGAACAAGAGGATGATCCATCGAACTTGGGAAAAACGAATCTACCCATAGTGTGGTGTATCCCATGAAAGAAACCACCATCCCTATATTGCTACCATGGTCTCCTCCGTTCCTTGAGATGGAAAAAGTCTTGGAAACTCAAGTTATCCTTGAATCTCTGACTCTGTGAGTCATATTCCACAAAGTAACCTTCCAGGGAGGTTGGTTCTTGTGGTCCTTCATTCTATACAACCAAGAAGGTAGGCATAGTAGAGAATTGTGAGGCCCATGGAGCTTGTGGCAAGCTCACAGGTTGACCAGTCTCATAATGAGACATGTCAGAACTTTCTCCTTGATGGAATCTCCCAAGGGATTCCCTCATTCTATCCACCCTCATCTATTTTATCTCCTTGGAAAGATCTTGCATAGTCTCCAAGAGATTTTTTGCAAACTCCTCTACTTCCTTATCATTCACAGATTTAGGGGCTTTCCCCTTGTCTTGACCCTTGTCAGGGTCATCAGTGGTATAGTCATACTTTTAATGACTTCTATTTTGGTACCTCCTCTCCCTCTCAGTGAGAGGATCCTCTTCTTTGTAATTCAGCATGAATGGTGCTCCAAGGAAAGCACAGGCAGTGCCAAGAGTGGAGCTCTGATACCACTGTAATGATCCTTTTTCAGGAATTTCAACAAGGTGCTCAAGAGAAACGTTGTATAAGTAAAAATGTGCAAAAATAATGCATATCAGGGCTTGGTTCCTCTTATTTATGCTGTATGGGACTTATATATGGAAATTCATCTAAAAAAAATCAGTTTATATACATTAAACAAATCTCCCAAAAAGTAGACTAGCTAAAAATCACCCAAAGAGGGAGGCTGCAGTTAAATGAAAACACTGCTTCAGAAATTGCGCAGTTTTATCAGATTTTTAATGGAGATCAGCAAGGAGGTTTATATTTCAGTAATACAGCAGCAAATCAGCATTAGGATTAAGCTCTTTCACTCTACAGTAGAATGCATGAGACAATACAGCAAGAATCTTCAGAAAAGAGAGCTATAACATATGTACATTTGCAGAAATGGATCAACAGCGTTTTTTTTAAGGAGCTTCAGCAGTTGGAAGTTAAAATTCAGATCTAGGATAGATATGTGGACAAAACATCAGATCTATTTCAGATCTGGAAGCTAGATAGTCTTCTCTTCAAGATCCACTTGGAATTTTGGCAAAAGCAAGCATAAATAAGAGTAGATCTGAGAAACAAGTTGCAGATCTGGAAATTGCTGCAGTAAATTTCTGAATATAATATTTCATTACAATGGATCAGATCTAAATAGAACATAGATTAGAAAGCTAATCCATGGATCTCCAAGTGGGAGGCAAGGCCCAACACTAGAGATCTTTGATCTAAACTATGAGCAAGACACCATGAAAACCCTCACATAGAAATAACACAGTCTACTCATGGGAACAACGCTATAGCTCAAATGACATAGAAAAATACTGTAAAATTGCAGATATGAAGCACAAAGAAATGAGACACTCTTCCAGGAGTTCAAAGGACCCGCTCCATGGAAAGAGGCTTCCAAAATACACTAGATCTTTGCAGATCTAGATCCACGCTTGCTGCAGCTTGCAGATTCAGCAAAACCCTCAATGGATTAGTGCTGCCAATGTAAGTAGAGCTTGGCCTCAAGCCTGATAGAGGTTCAATTCATCAAAATTTCCTCCAAGAATCCTCAAAGGAAGAGGTGAAAGCCCTGCATAGGAATTCCAAATACAATCCTCCACTAAACAACAAAGAATGGTATTTGTCTAAGCAGACAAATACTCAGAAATATGATCAATCAACAAACTTCTCTTGCTGCCCTCCTTTTCCTTTTATAAGATGAGAAAGCTTTTGCAAACCCTAAACCATATTGATGATTTAGCCCTTTTCACATGAGAGGCTTCCTTCTAGAACTGCGTGTTGGAAATACTGGGAGGGGGGGGGGTGAATCAGTATTCCTTTCAATTAGAGCATTAGTTAATATTCAATTATTATCAGTGTTTGTACAATGATAGCAGCAAACAAGAGGAACAAAAAAGCACACAGTTTTTAAGGTGGAAACCCACTCCGGCACAAAAACCACCTAATGATTTTCAAATAATTTTTTAATATTCAACTCCAATTGAAAACAAAGCTCCAACTTCCTAGAATCTGGAAAAGCATTCTTCTCCAGCTCCCACTAGATGGACGCTCCAATGACTAAGATTCTTCAGTAGTCAATTGAACTGATGCCCCAACACCCAATGAGCTACAACTCACCCTAGCACCACCCTAGCACCCTATAGAAGAATAAAAGAAGAATGGACTCCCGTACTAGGGAAAATGGTCCACTTTACAATGATATATAATGATGTAGAAGAAGAAGATATACTAGACCATAACCCCAAATTTGACACAACCACCTAATGATGATCCTAGACCTCCCAACACTAGCTCTTCAACGCTTGGCAGATAGACACTAGTACAATTTTTACAATAATGTATTTACAATGACTTAATACAATGATACCTTTACAATGATTGTATGCAGTGCTGCCCACTTGAAGACTTCATATGATGAACTTGTTGCTGCTATTATGCACCTTGGTTACTGCTCTTGTCATGCTACCTTCTGCTGCACCTTGCTTTGCTTTGTTGCTATAGAAATTCTGGTCCTTTGCAACCCTTGACAACACATGATCTAGCTTTTTCTTGCCTTCTAGGAGCTTGATATTGAATCTGGTGTATCTCTATTATTTCAGAACCTCAATATCTGATTTTTAGTCTTGTAGTATTTCTATGAGTTTTCTTTCCAGTGCCACAGGTCTGACCCAATTTGGATTTTTCAAGAGAGAGTTATACCCAATCTCTCACAATGTCCTAATTATGGATTGTTTCAATAGAGCACACTTGTACGGAATTCCACGTGTCATTGTTTCTTCATTTGGCTCTGAAATTGATAGAGTGAAAACTAAAAACTGTGCACTATCTTCCACTTTTTACGAAATTTCAATCTGATACTCAGAGAGAGAGAGTTATGACGATTTTACCAAGGTCACTTCTTTGAGATGAATTTCAGGAGCCTGCAAAAACCCTGACTTCCACAGATCCTATCTCCAAAATTTTTGTGCACCTTGATCTGAAATTTTTACAGAAGCTTCCTCAGGATTTCAACTTTGCCTCATAAAAATTTCAGCTTCTGAACCTTCTTAGAAAAAAATTTAGAGCGAAAATTCCACGATGACTCGTTTCAGATGGCGAAATCCCTTGCATAAGGAGGAAATGAGGATCACAATTTATATAAATGATTAGGTTGAGAGGGGCTTCAACAAGTGAACGTGGCAGGGATTTTAGGAGCTTAAAAAATATTAATTATGAATTTTCAATGACCCATGCGCCAAACCCTATGGGGTTTTAGCCCAGTAACTGGGGGTACAAAATTCAAACATGAATATCTCTCAAACCGTGAAGAATTACATGGCGTGCCATATATCAACGGAAACATCTTGACAAGTAGAAACCATCAAAATAATTATTGACCTAGAATATATTAATTTGGTAGGTCAAAATTCCCATGCAATATTGGGTTAGCCCCTGGTGCTGCTTGGGTTGACATCAATGACAACCGCTGATCAACAATCTCCCCCTTTGGCATTGATGGCAACACAAGTACTCCCCCTGCGATCATGACACCTCTTCCTACAACATTCTCTCCCCCTTTGACATAAATGGCAAACGGTAACTCCCCCTGAAACATAACCATCCTGCGGACCTGTACACACTTCCACTCCCGTTGACACACAATTGTCCTGCAGACCTAAAATCTAATGATAACTTGGGAGAATCCCAAGCTTTTGATGAAGATATTCAAATGCTTCACGAGGTAAAGGTTTAGTGAAGATATCAGCAATTTGTTCTTTTGTACAAACATACTCAAGTTTGATATTCTTTTCAGTGACTTGTTCTCTAGCAAAATGATATTTGATTGGAATGTGTTTTATTTTTGAATGCATGACAGGATTCTTGGAGATGCTGGTGGCACTAGTGTTGTCACAGAATATGGAAATAAGCTCATTGAATTGTACTTGAAGATCTTGCAAAGTTTGTTTCATCCAAAGGACTTGAGTACAACATGATGCTGCTGCAATGTATTCTGCTTCCGCTGTAGATAACGAGATTGAAGTTTGCTTTTTGCTCAACCATGATACAAGACAACCACCTAGATAGAATGTTGTTCCACTAGTAGTCTTATGATCATCAACACTTCTTGCCCAATCTGCATCTGTAAAGGCTTGAATAATGAGATTGTTACTCTTGGGATACCACAAGCCATATTCTTCTATGCCCTTTAGATATTGAATAATTCTTTTGACGGCAATAATATGTGATTCTTTTGGTGATGCTTGGAATCTTGCTACTTGTCCAATTGCTTGCATAACAACTGGCCGAGAGGCTGTTACATATAGAATACTACCAATCATAGATCTGTACAACCTCTGATCCACATCCTTAGATGAGTCGTCTATGCTTAATTTGAAACCTGTTACCATCGGAGGAAGGACGAGTTTGCAATATTCCATTTTGAATTTCTTGAGCATTTCCTTGATGTACTTGGCTTGAAATATAAATATTCCTTTCTCTTGCTGAGATATTTGAAGCCCTAAGAAGTATGTCAGCTCACCAAGTAAAGACATCTCAAACTCACTTTGCATATTTGTAGAAAAGTTCTTACTTAGTCAATCATCATTGCTACCAAATATTATATCATCCACATATACCTCAATGCTTGTTAAATTATATTTATCTATTTGTACATAAATATTGCTATCAACAGTACCTTTCTTGAACCCTTGTTGACGTATATATCCATCAAGATGAGCATACCATGCTCTAGGAGCCTGCTTGAGACCATATAGAGCTTTCTTTAACCTACAGACATAGTCTTCTTTTTGTGATAGTAGAAAACCTTCAGGTTGTTCGATGTAAAATTCTTCTTCTAATTCTCCATTCAGAAATGTTGACTTAGCATCCATTTGGTAGAATTTGATTTTTCTTGAACATGCATAGGCGAGAAACATTTGGATGGCTTCCATTCTGGCAACTAGTGTAAATGTTTCGTCGAAATCAATTCCTTCCACTTGTGCATAGCCTTTGCAAACCAATCTTGCTTTTATTTTGGTAACCTGCCCATCTTCATTCAATTTGTTCCTAAACACCCATTTAGTCCCAATGACATTTTTATATTTTGGTCGTGGAACTAATTCCCAGGTGTTATTCTTCTCAATTTGATCCAATTCTTCATTCATAGCAGCGACCCAATGTTCATTCTGGCTGGCTTCCTCAAAACTACTAGGCTCAAAGGTTGCTATAAAAGCAATGTGAGCTTGTTGTGATGAAGGAAGCTATCAACCTTCATTTATGTCACCAATGATTTGATTTGATGGATGGTTCTTTTGAATCCACTCTTTTGTTCTCCTTGGAAGAGCTTCTTGTTGTTGTTCTGGTATATCTTGATGATCATTGTTTACTTCTTCCTCGTTGATAATTGCTTCTTGTTCTACAATTTTATCTGTGTCTTTTTCAGCCTCTGTCTCAAGTTTCAAAGATTCTAGATCCTCATCATTACTTGCTAGAACACCATCTTCGTCAAATGTAACATTTATGCTCTCCACTATCTATTTTCTTCTTAGATTATAGCATTTATAGGCCTTTCTTTTATGTGAGTAACCAACAAAGATACCTCCATCAACACGTGATTCAAACTTACCCAAATTTTGATCTTCTCTTTTGATATAGCATTTGCTTCCGAAGAATCTGAAATATTTTACATTAGCTGGTTTTCCTTTCCATAATTCATATGGAGTCTTGTTGCAATTATTTCTGAGAAGACTTCGGTTGATAATGAAGACTTCTGTATCAATTTCTTGAACCTAGAATTTTTCATCCAATTTTGAGTCCTTCAACATTGTTCTACCTATTTCCTGTACGGTTCTATTATTTCTTTCAACAACTCCATTTTGCTGAGGTGGTCGTGCTGTTGAAAATTGACTTTTTATTCCATTTTCGTCACAATATTGCTGAAATAATTTGGAAGTGAATTCTCCACCATTCTCTGATCTTAAACACTTTATTTTCAAATTAGTTTCATTTTCAACCAACCCCTTATAGATCTTAAATCACTCAAATGCTTCAGATTTTTTCTTTAGGAAACTGACGACTGTCATCTTAGTATAGTCATCTATCATTAACATGAAATATAATTCTCCGTCTAAGACTTTTGTTCTCACAGGACCACATAGATTAGTATGTATCAATTCCAATGGATGTGATGCAAAGTGTTATTTTGTTTTAAATTGGACTTTTTTCTGCTTGCCATGCCGACATGCCTCACATAGTGTGTTGGAAGGTTTTGAGATTTTCAGCATTTCTTGTACTGCTTCCTTTTTTCTTATCCTGACAATATTGTCAAATTTTATGTGACCCATTCGTTTGTGCCATAACTAGCTTTCATATTCTTTAGCTAGTAGACATGATTTAGTTGCTTCATCCAGAACATATATGTCGTTTGGAGCTCGACTTGCTATAGCCACAATTTTACCATACCTGCCTTTCCTAATTTCACATTTTGTGGAGTTGAATAGCATCATTGATCACACATTTGTCCAACACTGAGCAGATTGTGATTCATGTTTTCGACCAATAGAACATTCTTGGCTATAACATCTTTACTTCCGAGAGTGACGGTACCTGATCCTATAACATTTGAAGATCCATCATTTCCAAAGGATATGGTTCCATCCTTCTTCTCTTTCAGAGATACAAATTTCCTTCTATATCCAGTCATATGCATTGAGCAACTGCTGTCAACATACCACAAATCTTTATTTTTTTTTAGCCTTGAGCGAGAGCACAATTATCAGTCTTCTTCTTCTTCCATGTTCGTTCATTTTGTGGCTTCGAAGATTCTTCTGGAGGATTTTCAAGTCTGCAGTCTCTGGCTATGTGTCCAAAGTTCTGACATTTGTAACATTCCATATTATTTCTTAAATGTTCAAATCTATTGATGTTTCATTGAGCCCTGGGAGGTTCATATTTGAAGAATCTCTTGGAATTGTATTGGTTCCTAGGGTACGTGTTACATTTTACAGCTTTATGACCAAATTTTCCACATGAATAATAATAGCCATGAAAAATATGTTGGTACCTGGATGAAAATATTCGTCAAGGAATCATCTTGCAAGGATGTGCTTGCGAATCTTGTCCAATGAAGTCTACATGTATGCCAGATCTCATAGGTTCATTGTGTTTTGTTGTAGAAGGTCCTGCTTCTTTTTCTTTGTAACCGAGGCTAGTTCTGTTGTTGTAAGATCATTGATTGTTGATGAGTTCTTCCAATGCCCTTGAGCTATTGGCATAGTTTTGGACAGTTTTTCCCTTCTTCACTTCCTTACCCAGCGAGACTAATTCAGCTTCTAATGCTTCCCTTTCTTGGTTGCTTTCTTCCAACTTATTTTGAAGTGACTCTTTAATACATTTGTGTTCTTCAACCTCAATTTTGAGACCTTGAACTTGTTATTCAAGAGTATTGGAACGGATCTTCTCAGCATTGAGCTCTTTTATAAGCTTGATTGCCTCCTCATAAAATTCTTCTATGGTCAACCCTTCTTCTTCATTGTTTGATACTTCTTGTTTATTGTGTTTGGCCATAAACAATACTTTCTCATTGGCTTCTTCTTTGTTGTCACTTTCTTCATCGAATGATGAGCTATCTTTGTTAGAGAGAAAGTTCCTTTTGGATCCTTTCTTTTTGCTTTGCTTGTTGAATTTCTTAAAGCCTTTCTTTCCTTTTGAGTTGCCATCACTTTTGTTCGGACATTTTGCTACGAAATTCCCAACGTCACCACAACCAAAACATATCAATGGAAGTTTACCTTTGAATTTTCCCTTACCAGGTTTTAGTTTTCTCGTAAAGTAAGCATATTCTTCATCTGAAAGACCACCTCCATCATCTCCCTTTTCTTCACACTTGCAGGTGCATGTAATTTCAATTGAAGTTTTTTTGTCCTTATTGGTTTGCTTAGATGCAACGAACGCAGTTTCTAGATTTGAAGTACCCTTTTCTTAATCAAGTCTCATTTCATATGCTATGAGAACTCCATGTAATTCTTCCTTGCTGAGTTTGTCCAGATTTTCACTGTATTCCAAGACCGATACCTTTGGGTTGAATCTCCTTGGTAATGTTCTAAGAATTTTCCGTATAATAATCTTCTTGTCAACTGGCTCTCCCAATCCTTCTAGAGCATTGGTTATTTCATCAATGTATTGGAAGTATGTAGCAATGTTACAATCTTCTTTCATTATGAGTTGCTCAAATTTTGCTCTATAGATTTGAAGCTTTGCTTCTTTGACATTTGAGTCACCTGCATATATATTCTCAAGCTTGTCCCATGCATTTTTGGCGGTTTTACAACCCAACACCTTATGATAAGCAGATTCAATAAGTCCAATGATAATAATATTATTTGCTTTTGCATCATTTACCAAATTCTTCTTACCTTGTTCATCCGCGATTGATGTAAATCCATTTTGAATAGTGTCCCATACTTCGTAACCTTGCACCAAGAGATAGACCTCCATTCTTCCTTTCCAGAGTGCATAATTATTTTCATTGAATAGAGGTACACCATTCTTGGTATGCTCCATGACCTCCTTCCGGTACATTAAATTGTTAAGTGTAGATACAAAGCTCGTGCAATTGTTTCAAATGCGAGAGGGGGGTGAATCGGTATTTCTTTCAATTAGAGCATTAGTTAATATTCAATTATTATCGGTTTTTGTCGTGATAGCAGCAAAAAAAGGAACACAAAAGCACACGGTTTTTAAGGTGAAACCCCACTTCGGGACAAAAACCACCTAATGCTTTTCTAATAATTCTTTAATATTCAACTCCAATTGAAAATAAAGCTCCAACTTCCTAGAATCTAGAAAAGAATTCTTCTCCAGCTCCCACTGGATGGATGCTCCAACGCCCGAGATTCTTCAGTAGTCAACTGAACGGATGCCTCAACACCCAATGAGCTATAACTCACCCTAGCACCACCCTATCACCCTATAGAATAATAAAAGAATAATGGACTCCCGTACCAGGGAAAATGGTCCACTTTACAATAAAATAGAATGATGTAGAAGAAGAAGATATACTAGACCATAACCCCAACTTTGACACAACCACCTAATGATGATCCTAGACCTCCCAACACTGCCTCTTCAACGCTTGGTAGATAGACACTAGTCCAATTTTTACAATAATGTATTTACAATGACTTAGTACAATGATACCTTTACAATGATTGTATGTAGTGCTGCCCACTTGAAGACTTCATATGATGAGCTTCTTGTGCTTTTATGCACCTTGGTTGCTGCTGTTGTCATGCTACTTTATTCTACACCTTGCTTTGCTTTTCTGCCATAGAAAGTTTGGTTCTTTGCAACCCTTGACAACACATGATCTAGCTTTTTCTTGCCTTCTAGGAGCTCGATATTGAATCTGGTGTATCTTTGTTATTTCAAATCATAAATATCTTATTTTTGGTCCTATTATATTCCTATGATTCATATTTCCAATGCCACAGGGCTGACCCAATTTGGATTCTTCAAGAGAGAGTTATACCCAATCTCTCACAATGCCCTAATTATGGAATTTTTCAGAAGAGCACACTTGTACGGTGTGCCACATGTCATTTTTTTTTTCATTTGGCTTTGAAATTGATAGAGATAAAACTAAAGACTATTAAATTTCTACCACTTTTTATGGAATTTAAATCCGATACTCAGAGAGAGATTTATGACGATTTTACCAAGGTCACTTCTTTGAGATGAATTTCAGGAGCCTGCAAAAATCATGACTTCCACAGATCATAACTCCAAAAATATTCCGCACCTTGATCTAAAATTTTTACAGCCGCTTCCTCAGGATTTTGGCTTCACCTCATAAAATTTTCAGCTTCTAAACCTTCGTATAAAAAAAAAAATTTGGGCGGGCCCACGATGACCTGTTTCATATGGCGAAATCCCTTGCATAAGGAGGAAATGAGGATCACAATTTATATAAATGCTTAGGTTGAGAGGGGCTTCAACAAGTGAACGTGGGAGGGGTTTTTGGAGCTTAAAAAATATTAATTATGACTTTTCAATGACCCATGCCCCAACCCCATGGGGTTTTAGCCCACTAACTGGGGGTACAAACTTCAAACATGAATATCTCTCAAACTGTGAAGAATTACATGGCGTGCCATATATCAACGGAAACATCTCGACAAGTAAAAACCATCAAAGGAGTAGTAAATGAAATATATTAATTTACAGTGAGGTGTGAAATTCATACAATATTGAGTTGGCCACTGATCTTGGTTGAACGTGATAAACAATAGTGATCACTCCTTTGGGTGTCCCTTTGGAGATGCAATGAACCTAGAAAACGTTGTTGATTTGGTCAAGGTTGACCCAGTATTTAGCTCAAACCTCTTTCACACCTGCAAGTGATTATTTACATGACCTTGATTTGTCTTTTTTCACATGGGCATTGATTTATTCAGACTTTTTAGGAGTTTTACATGTCCTCCTTTATTCATTTATTCATGAAACATAAATTAAAACAAAATTGAATGTTCCTCTTAGCTAAGGCTAAGTGGGAACTTTACAATGATGAGGCTAGAAGCTTCACCAGTTATCAGGTTTCAATAAATTCAAACCCAATTACCCAGCTTACATATGGAACTTCAAGATTTAAAGAAGGGAAAATAAGTTTACGAAGAAGTATGGTGCATAAAGTGAAAAGAGGAAGATAAACATAAGGATCAGTGTCCTGTTTTTAGATATTACTTGGGCACCGAGATGCCAAGTTCATTGAGACCTGGGCCAAGTACTTGACCAAATGTGGGACCAAATGTATGGTGTAGCTTATGTGAAGTTGCAAGTCAACACTCGACAAACTACTATCATCTGCTGCAGAATTATATCCGGTCGACGAAGCAATTATTCTATGCTTTTAGTAGTTCGGTGGGACATGATGACAAGCACTGTCAAATCTACGATCTAATGATGCAGAGTCCTCGAGCATTCTGAGTATAAGCCGAAAAAATGTGAAGATCCAGGTTCGCCAAAAACACGCGAAGGTTTCCAAGGCTGAGGGCGTGGCCGAGGAGGAGGCACTGGACGTGGTTGTGGACAATATTATGCTATAATTGTGGTCAACCTTGATATTTCACCAGGTATTGTTAGAATCATGCTCGTATCATGTAGGTATTGTCACGAATTTGATCATGAAATCGAATATTGTCCCACTTTATTGGCTAAAATGCAGGAGAATCACAATTAACAACCAGCTGAGAACATACAAATGATGAGGGATGAACCATGTGAGGAAGATCCAAGTGTTAACATAGTAACACATAGCGGTATAAATACCGAGGAAGACCACACGGAGGGTAAGAGGCCTATCGAAGATAAAAGGTTCTGAAAAGCTGAAGACAAGAATGTTGGGTTCAATATACAACACGAGAGAGAAACATTCATGGAATCAAAGAAGAATTCCATGACTCCTAGAGCTTCGAAATCAATTTTACAGAGACTGTTGATTCCGATGAAGAATAGACCTAAGGAGACTACTGAAGTGAAGGAAGTTGATACCTCTATTCTAAAGTATTTCTTGCAGACATGTATGAAGTTGCTAAGGGATTAGAAGGCTGTGGAAGGATTGTAGGAATTGATAGTTAACTGGACTGGCAAGGAAGAGCCATGACTGTAACAATGCGTAGTAAATAAAGTCTACAAAAATAAGAAGAGAATTGGCAGAGAGATGTGGTTGACGGAGAAAATAGGAGATTATGAGATGGATCAAATCATCCTTGATCTTGGATCAGATGGCAAATTTTTACCAAAACAAACATGGGAATAGATGGGGAGACCTAAGCTGAAATGGTCGCATATTCATTTGAGGATGGAAAATCAACATAAGATCATTCCTATGGGTCAATTGCATGGCATCAACATAGATATTGATGGAGCAAGTGTATTTTCCAATTTTGAAGTTATTGAGATTGTTGATGATAATAATTTGTATCATGCGTTGATTAGATTTGATTGGGCTTATGACATGGATGCTATAATAAATTTGAAAGAGAGCAAAATTGTGCTTGAAAAGAATGTTACTAGGGTCATTGTTCCTTTGGACCCCTCTGAAGGTGTGCGTTATACAAAACCTATTCAACATGAATATGGTGTTAATGATATTGATCAGATCCACAATATCACTACACAGGATGAAGATTGGATTAATCCTACTGTTGATGGAAGAATAAGTTGGGACCACGATAGTTCATGTGTTTTCGACTCTGAAGAGGAATTGGAACATTGGCAGAACCACTTGAACGAAGTATCTATTAAGCGAGGTAACATAGTTAAAAAAGCATTGTGTCAGATCATAGGTACGTGACTTGCCTTTTTATGATGGAACTGGGAGTGTTGTCTTATTTTTGGAAGAGTTTGAGTAGAAGGTGCCTGAAGAACAACGATATCAAGCTTTGGAATTTGTCTTGAGGTCCACTCCAACCTGATGGTGGGGTGCACATAGAGAAAGCTTAGGAGGATGGAAGGAATTTTGCAGGATGATAAGGCTCATGTTTGGTCATGGAGACACTAATTTCGCGAAGAAATACAATGGTAAGGATGATCATTGCGAGCATTTATCTTGTTGGACTGTAACGTGGAGCGAAGATCCTCAACCTAAATGGGTGCATATGTTATTTCATTCCATGGATACGATACTTCGATAGTGGTATCTTGAAATAGAGCTACGCCATGGCACCACAGATTGGTATGAGATGACGAAAGGTTTCTTATTTATGTATAAATTTGCTGATGGATGGGATTTTATTAATGATGATCTTCAAGAAGTCAAAGCAGGAGTATTCCGAATTACTGTTGAGCCAAGGTCTTTGGTACAACTTTATTGGGCTACACAGTTGGAACAAGCCCAAGAATGCTACAATCTAACTGCAGAAGAAGGTGATGATGATTCACATAATGTTAATATTCCTGAATCAGAATTACAACGTGAGGTTGCAGGTCCTGAAATAGAGATACTAGACATAGCACAACATGCCAAGACTCAGCAAGTCAACATAGGTGCAGAAGAGGAGCCCAAGTTCGTGAATATTGTGGACTATTAGGACGATGACAAGGTGAGAAAGGTCACCGAATTTATGCATGAATACTAGGATATGTTTCCAACAAAGTTCTTAGAGCTGAAAGGAATTGTAGGATATTTTGGAGTTATGCACATCACTTTAAAGCCTGATGCATAGCTAGTCAAGCAATGGCCATATCAACTAAACCAAAAATGCAAAGAAAATGTGCGGGAGGAACTCGACAAAATTCTCACTGCTGACATTATTGAACTAGCAGAAGATTCTGAGTGGGTTAGTCCTATGGTGGTCTAGGAAAAGAAAACTAAGGGAGAAATAAGGATTTGCATTGATATCAGAAAGTTGAACGATGAATTTTTTCATGATCCGTTTCCGACACCATTCACTGACAAAGTTTTGGAGAATGTGGGAGGGTAGGAGGCCTACTCCTTTACATATGGGTTCTCGGAATACCATTGGATCAGGATTGTGCCGAAAGATAGGAGAAATAACACCTTCCCTACTGAATGGGGATCATTTTAGTACACAATCATGCCATTTGGATTAAAGAATGCTCCAACTATCTTTTTTAGAGTTGTCGTTGCAACATTTAAAGAATATATCCTCAAGTTTTCGGAAGTGCATTTTGATGACTAGACAGTCTTCGAACTGTTAAAGAATCATGTTTCTATTCTGTATCTAATGTTGGATACTTGCAGGAAATATCAAATTTACTTGAAACTTAAGAAGTGTATTTTATGTGTACCATATGGTATATTATTGGGGCATATTTTCTGCAAACAAGGGTTGATGGTAGACCCTGCCAAGATCACCGTGATTATCAATTTGGAGCCACCGAAAAATGTGAAGTAGCTACACATGACGCTTGGGCATACAGGTTATTATAGGAAGTTTATCAAGGCCCACGCGCAGATTGTTGCGTCAATGGAAAAATTATTGAAGACATATGTCAAGTTCAGTTGGGATGATGATTTTCAAAAGAGCCTCGATGTGCTGAAATAAGATGGTAAATCTACCTATTCTAGTCTTTCTAGATTGGAAGAAGGAATTTCATGTACATGTCGATGTGTCCTGCATAGCTTTGGGAGCTATCTTAGCACAGCCAAGAGAAGGTGATCTAGATCACCCTATTGCTTTTGCAAGCAAGAATCTGTCTAAGGTGGAACGAAACTACTCCACCACAAAGCGCGAAGGACTGACAATGGAATATGTGCTGCAAAAATTCAGACACTATCTATTAGGTACAACCATTGAAATGTTCACATACCACTCTCCTTTGAAATACTTGGTGAACAAGCCTATGTTGGGGGGGGGGAGATTTTCCAATGGCTATTGTTGTTCTAAGAGTATGATTTTGAAGTGATTTTCAAGCTCAGACATTTGAATGCCTAACCTGATCATTTTACTAGGATTGGACAGGAGAAGAGCCAACAAATATTGAGGAAGGTTTACTTGATGCTCAATTGTTTGCTATTCGGGTTGCGGATGAAATGTTTTTGGATATCATTCAGTTTCTGAATACGAGCCATGCACCTGCAGAGTACACTACGTAGCAGAAGAAGGAGCTAGTAGTAAAGGCAACCGATTTTACTCTGATTGTAGGACATCTATACAATATGGGGGCTAACACAATTCTGTGGAGATATGTTCCTGAGCATAAATGATACATTATTTTGGTTGAAGAACATGGAAGAATTGCTGGAGGTCACTACGTAGGGAAGGCCACTGCAAAGAATATTCTACGGGCTAGAATTTGGTGGCCTATGGTGCATAAGGATTCGAAGGAATATTGTAGTGCTTGCGATGTTTCTCAGAGAACTGGTAGACGTTCATGAAGGGATGCAATGTCACTGGACCCTCAATTTACTTTGTAGGAATTTGATAAATGGGTGATTGAATTCATGGGACCAATTGATCCTCCTGGGAATAAAACAAGTGTGTGGTACATTATACTACGACATATTAGGCTTATTAGATGGGATGAGGCACAACCGGTGAAAAATTGTAGTGTAGACACAATGGAAAAGTTTATTTTTGAACATATTTTGTCAAGGTTTGGGTGCTCAAAGATATTTATGAGTGAAAGAGGTAGGCATTTCTTGAACAATACTATTGAAGCATTAACTGTAGAGTTCAGAATGCATTCTCAGAAGAGCATGCCATATCACCCATAGGAAAATGGGACGGCTGAGGCCTTTAACAAAATTTCGGAGAACTCTTTGACGAAGGTGTGAAATTTCAATAGGGATGACTGGGATCTCTGCATTCCTCTAGTTTTATGGGCCTACAGGACTACTTGTAAAATGTTGATGGTTCAGAATTTTTTCAAATTAGTATATGGATAGGAAGCTATGATGCCGATGGAATACGTTGTGCCTAGTCTTCGCATCGCCGCAATTACAAATATGGTAGACTATAATATTATGGAGCAGAGATTAGAGCAATTGCTCACACTGGAAGAAGATAGGTTTATCACTAGGTTTCACCAACATGTGAAGAAAGAAAGGGAAAAGGCCTGGCATGACCAACACATTAAGAAAAAGACATTCAAATATGGGAAATAGTTCTTTTATATGAAAAAAAGTTTGTGAAGTTCCCGAGTAAGCTACAAATGCACTGGTTAGGCCCTTACATTGTTAGGCATGTTTCGGAAGGGGGTGCAGTTCATATCGCGAAGCTGAATGGCGATTTTTTCGCTGGACGTATCAATAGAAATAGATTGAAGTTGTACCGAATTGACTTCATCCTTGGAGGTTTGCAATGATTATATGGCCGAAGAAACGTTTTACTGCTCCACACAGTTGAAAGAGAGCATGAGACTATAAATGATTCTGCCGAAGGATGGATTTGTTGTAGTTAGAGCACTGTGCAGTATGTTGGAAGATGGCTAAGATGGAGAGAACTGCATTGAGGGCTGCAAAAATCCATCGAAGGGATGAGTCTGGCGAAGTTCGTCCAAAAAGTGATTATTGGAACATGAACAATTGATTTGACAAGGACTTGGTCATTAAAAGGAGTGGGAGGGATGGATTTAATGAGCATATCTAGGTGGATATGCTTCCAAATATGCATTTATGAGGCATATATGAAGGAGATCATGGAGTTTGAATTTGAATTTTCCTATAAATCGACATCCCACTCCACATTTGAACACTTTGTGCTCTAAGTTTTAGAATTGATATTTTGTTCCTACAAGAGCGTTGAGCAATCCACTATATGTTGGAATAAAAATTTGAAGTGTTTAGAGAGAAATTGATTAGAGCAAGGCTCAACCACACAATTCGGACGTATTTAGAACACACAATGATGGCTTCGCCACCAATATATAGCACAGGGCCGAGGGCACCCATGAAGCATACCATTGTGCGCGCGGCTCCGTCTAAGAAGCCAAAGCAACAAATGATTTTATCATTGCCCCGAAAGAAGCTTCCCAAGGAACAAAGGAGTAAGGGGGGCAAAGACTGACAAAAGCAGATTGTCTAGGTAGAAGAGTCAGATGACGAAGAACTCAGACTAGAGGATATTGCTGTGGAGGAGGTAGAACCTATCTCTATATTGCCCCCATATATTCTGCCATGGAAGACAAAAGATGTGAAGCCTACAAAGGATCCAAACATAGTCAAATATAATATTTTTAAGCCATTATTTCCATAAGAAGTACTTGTTGAGGGGGATTTATTGGGCAAAGTGCCCCAACGACGGATGGAGGAATGGGACTTTAACGATTGCAAAAAATGCCCATAGTTAAAGAAAAGACGATACCTGTGATCCCCCTAATATGAAGTTAACAAAGTAACAATATTGGAACCAATGATGTGGGTGGCTGGTATCCATGATGTGGGGATATTGAAAATGCTATATGTTCCACACTTTGGGTGAAGTGTCATCAACACAATTTGTGTGTGCCAACTACTGGCCCTGGTGCACGATGACTGATTATGGTTGGGGAAGCATATTCCTATTGATGTGATGTTGATAAGGAAGATCACTACACTTCCTTGTCTCGCAATTAAAACTGATACCCACGTCGTGCCTAGACCCAGGTTTAGATATGGCAGCATGAACCAACAAACCCACTATCATTTTCCCTTTCGACAACGATCTGCTATGAAGACCGAAGTCTCACCAGAGGAAATATAGGGGGATGCTAGATCTAGGTTTCTACATCCAAAGGGACAATGGAGTCTAGATTTAGGGCTTATCTTACTTTCTATACTTAACAGAACTTCGTAGAGCAGATATACAAATTGTACAATCATTTTTCAACACTCATATTGAACTAACTTGTAGACTACTGATTATTCCTTAACATTCATAAAACAACATAAATTATCATGAACATGAATTTAGGATGCAATTATAAGTAAAACCCTTACTTACATAAATTATAAGTAAAGCAAACACAAAAACAAATAACAGAGGTCTATCTTCAATTCCTTCAATTAATTCTCATATTTTCTCAATACAACCAGTTACACCTTGCACACTCAGCTGTAGGGGTCTGTGCACACAGTTGCAGAGTTCCTAAGGTCTTCGTGCACTCATCTGCAAGAGAATTTTCTCTAACCCAACCCACATAATATAGACTCAAAACAACGTTACATACAAATGCATTCTATGATCAAGTATGAGATATTAGTTACTTCATGATCTATCCTAGAATCCTTATATATATTTTTCATCTACAATACCATGGTCCGAAAACCATGGGCGGAGCTCAACGTTCACAAAATATTCCCATTATTTTACAAAACAAGGGGCTTTTACCCTCCCCAAATCCCCTAAGACTCTAACTTAGCTTCACATTGTATGCTCTGCTCTTCGATTTGTGAAGTCTTTCTCAAAATTCTCTATCAAGGGGTACTATGTCCAATAGGCCCCTAACACAAAACTGTAACTCATCCTGAGTCACTCTGCCGATGTGCCCTCGATATTTTCTTTGATGCCACTCAAGGCATCCTTCGGAGGTGGAACTACTTTGGCGCACTGTTGTTATGCTTCTCAGACTTTTCTCGGCAATGTTTCAGTAGATGGCCTTTTAATCTTGTTTACAATATCCTTCTATGTCTAGCACAGGCCCTTCAACTGCTTCTCGACATTTTGTGATAACTGGTTGGCTTCGACTTCCCATGGTTGCATTCTAGCTATGATAAGTTGTTCCTTTCTGTACAACTCATCGATCTGTCCCTACAAAAATTTACCTTCTTGGAGACATGTATATTGTTGTATCGGTGTTAAGGTCTTCGCTATGACCTTAATATGGTCCATTTGTTCTAACTTCTCACAGATTTCCTTCTCAATTATTTGTGCATGGAGGTCCTCCTGCAGTGAGGCCCAAACATCAATAACTTCTTTAAAAAATTCAAGACATTTTTGTACTCTGGAGTTAATATTATCATTGGCAACCATGATCTTGACTACGTGCTGCTCTTGGACCTATGGTGGAGTGGCAGGTTGTAATTGCATCTGGAACTTGACTATCTTCATCTGGATTAGGAGGCACACTTGGTCGATATTGACTTTGGAGTCCTTGAATGCTGTCACGAGTTTGGCCACTTTTTCCTCTGGCACTGTTGTAGCCTAAATCTGGAGCTCACATAGTTCATTACAAGCCTCAGATATGGTTTCCTCAAACTTCTGTCTGTGCACAGTCATTGCCTAGAGCTCCTGTACAACCAACTATTTTTTCTTGGTCATGCTCTGCCTTTCTCATTTAACATCTTGTATAACAAAGAGGGCACACTACTCTCTGATCTGCAATTCGTCAATGAAACCCTGGTGGAACTCATGTAAGGTCTATAGAGGCAACACAACTAGGTTAAGACTCATGTTCTACCAGCGCACTGCCTGCTTCAGCTACTCCATAGTATCAAAACATAATGTTCCTGTAGGGATTGGCACCGTGTGCGTATCAG